>CM045736.1:5283390-5325890 GCA_024760905.1 Plotosus lineatus | reverse complement strand
ACATCCTGCGCTGTTGCAGGCGGTTTATAATGAACTTGTATTGGTTTGAAAACATCAGCAAATGTGTTGCTCAATTTGAAAATAATTCATTTATTTTTTATTTTCACGTTGGGACATTTAGTCGTGACGGAGAAAAGTTTTTTTTTTTTTTTTGCCTCATCATTGTCCCCTTCCATCATCCGCATCGTCTTTGTTGTTAAGACAGTACTGGCCAATGAAAATCGCTGTTTCACCGAACTGGTGAAATTGACCAATCACAAGGCGCGCTTGATACTGATTTCGCTTTGGTCACTTGTTAGTACGGGGTATTATAGGACACACACACATTTTTTCAACACAACCGGCCGATATATACATACACATATATATATATATATATATATATATATATATATATATATATATATATAAAATTTTTTTTTTTTTTTTTTTTTTTTGCATCTGTGAATGCTCAGGTGGGGTTTTTATCTACAATTTTGGCCCAACCAGCCATGTTACCACCAACAAAGATATTTTTAAGGCGAGCTTCATACAAACCTTTTTATAAAAGTTTTTAGGGTACAATGGAATGAACTTGTATGGTTCGGTGAGAAACGAGCAAATTCATCAAGATCTTGCGTATTAAATTAAAAGGATGACTCTGCACACAGACTGCTCGGGTGAGTTGGGGGTCTTGTCATGTGAAAAGAGATGAAAAGTCACATGATTACTTTGTGTGATTTCATCAGTCATGCCAAACTAATTTGCATGTGAATATTTGATATGATCTTTAGATATATGATCCAATCATATGAAATCATATATGATTTCTATTTGTCCCTATTTTTTATTTAATTCAGAAGTTCACTCGTTTACATCTGAATTGATCATTTAATCTCTGTATACTGTTATCGTGCCATTAACTTGCTTGATATAAGCTTTGGGATTCATGTCTTACTTTCATAATGTTGCTCTCCTGTGAGCCTTTACAAACTGGTGAACGCAAACTATCAAACAGATGACAACTTGGAAACTGAAAGTAAAAACCACCAGATGATGAAAACACGGATCCGTTGATGTGTCACTGGAGAGTTTGGAAAGCTTGCGTGTCGTTGCATTTTGAAACATAAGGAGCTTTAACATCCTTTTTTCTCCACATGTGATAGTTTTATTCCCTTGAAACTGAAAATGAAACAGAATCCATGTAATACGAAAGGGTTAAACACGCCTGTTTGAGATGATTCTACGAGGTGAGCCAGCTCAGAGTTCTGAAGCGTTATCATGATTATTCTACAGTTTTTAAATGAAAACAAAGTGAGTGGGTGTTGAGTCATGAAATCATTGAACCGACTCGTCTGATTCGCCGTCAGCGGAAATTCCTCACATGCACCTTAAAAGTTTCTCATGTCCCCACATTCAATTCATAGCAAATTCCTTGTGCTGATAGCGACCAACAGGGTCCATTAACAAACTAATTAACTCTTCAGAAATATCTGTCATCTTTTTTTTTTCTTTTTTTCTTTTTTCTTTTTCAGTCAGCAGCAGATCTCCCCATAGTGGAGAAATAAAGGCAAGACATGTTCAACAGGCGACGATTTGTATTAAAGTTCATGATTTCTATCTGACGGACTGTCTCTTACATTGAAGATGAGTGTAATTCAAATGTAAGTGGAGACATAACACATGCAGAGAGAAATATTGATATTTTATTAAATTATTTCATGACAGAAACATTTTAAAAACGTTTTATTACAGTTACATTTACAGCAGAAGCTCTTATCCAGAGCGACTTACAATTATCATCAACTTTCTTCAACATTCCTTTATTAGATAAAAAAAACACAAGTTTGGTTATTAAAATAAGGAATAAGACATTTCCTAACGTGAATCTCACTGTCCTCAATATTTAAAAAAAAATTCTCTGTCATGCCAATTTATTTCTGAATCAGAGCATGTAAGATAACATGGAAAATGAGAGAAAGAGAGGGGGGGGTGCAGAGCGAGAGAGGTGGGGCAGAGAGAGAAAGAGAGAGGGGCAGAGAAAAAGAAAAACAAAGAGAGATATAGATAGAAGGAGAGAGCGAGAGATAGAGACAGAGAACGAGAGAGAAAAAACAGAGAGATAGAGTGAGAGAGAGAGAGAGAGAAAATGGAAAGAGAGCAAGAGAGAGAGAGAGAGAGAGACGGAGAGTGAAAATGGAGAGAGGTAGAGAGAGAAGCAGAGAGAGAGAGAGAGGCTGATAGAGACAACGGGAGAGAGAGAGAGAGAGAGAGCAGCACTATCAATTAACATGGCTGATTAAATTATTATTATTATTATTATTATTATTATTATTATATCTCCCCAGAAATCTGACATGGGAATTGTAAAATGGACGTAATTCCATTGTGAGCCTTCGCTCAGAATGGTCTCTCCAGCCTCCCCGTGACCCGAGTAGGAGTCTGTGGTTTGATAAATAAAGAAATAAATGGTGTGTGGGAGAGAGGCAGTGAGAAAGAGTGCAGAACCCAACAGAAAACAGTGAAGGGAATGAGAAGGTCAGGTCACTTCATCTCTCTCTGAGTCACATGGTGTTCCAGTCGTCTCACTCTCCATGTTTTTTTTTTTTGTTTTTTTTGTTATTTTTTTTCATTTATACGACAATCATAAGACTGTTAAGACTTTGGGTTTGCATTTCAAATCCACCAGCACACCTTCATCAAGCTTCTGTTAGCAACAGTAAGCACTGGTAGCCTTGAAAGTCATGTGACTCTGTACATGTTTTTTATTCTCATTGCTGTTACCCATCATCTCTGATTAGATTGGGCAGTTATTCAATATTTCATTTGATTTCAGTCCCAATACTGAACCCTAACAATCAACTCTGCCATCCAGCAGTGACAGGAAGTGCGTTTGGTATCTGGGCTTTCGGTGGGAACTCAACTCCGAATACCACCACCGTCACGTGGCAATGCACACACCATCAATAATGCACAAAAACACAATATAGCAAGGTGTGACATTGCAGAGGGTAAAGCATCTCACTCATCAGTGTCAGTAACTCAAATCACTCGTAAGATGAACGTAACTTTGTTTGGAAGCTGCCGGTAAATTGGCGTTTAGCCATAAGTAACAAAGGGTAAAACCTACTTCCTCACAATGCTCTTTTTTTAGATTATTCCCCATTTTCTCCCATATTTAATCATATTTGGTATTGCCTTTCCTAACACTCAACGACCAGGGAATGACGAAAGCAGGCACACGCCTCCTTTCGAACTGCAACGCCATGCGTATTCGGGGTGGTCTAACACACTTGGAGGAAAAGCACTATACACCTACAGTGGTATGAAAAAGTATCTGAACCTTTTGGAATTTCTCACATTTCTGCATAAAATCACCATCAAATGTGATCTGATCTTTGTCAAAATCACACAGATGAAAAAACAGTGTCTCCTTTAACTAAAACCACCCAAACATTTATAGGTTTTCATATTTTAATGAGGATAGCATGCAAACAATGACAGAAGGGGGAGGAATAAGTAACTGAACCCTCTGCCTAAGGAGACTTAAAGAGCGATTGAAACCAATTTTTCCCAAACAATTGAAGTCAGGTGTGTGCCCAATCACTGATGAGTGGCTTAAAGCTGGCCTGCCCACTATAAAACACACACCTGGTAAGAATTGCCTTGATGAGGCAATTGTCTGATGTGCACCATGGCTCGCTCAAAAGAGCTGTCTGAAGACCTGCGATCAAGAATTGTTGATTTGTATAAAGTTGGGAAAGGATACAAAACCATCTCGAAAAGTCTGGATGTTCATCAATCGACAGTCAGAGAAGTTGTCTACAAATGGAGAGAGTTTGGCACTGTTGCTTCTCTCCCAAGGAGTGGCCGTCCACCAAAGATGACGCCAAGAGTTCGGCGCAGAATACTCAGAGAGGTTAAAAAAAAAACCTAAAGTGTCTGCTAAAGACTTACAGAAATCACTGGCACAGTCCAATATCTCTGTGCACACATCAACTATATGTAAAACAATGGCCAAGAATGGTGTTCATGGGAGGACTCCAAGGAGGAAGCCAATGCTGTCAAAAAAAACATTGTTGCTCGTTTAATGTTCGCAAAAAGGCATTTGGACACTCCACAGAAGTTTTGGCAAAATATTTTGTGGACTGATGAAACCAAAGTTGAATTGTTTGGGAGGAACACACAACGTCATGTGTGGAGGAAAAATGGAACAGCTCACCAACATCAACACCTCATCCCCACTGTGAAGCATGGTGGAGGGTGCATCATGGTTCGGGGCTGTTTTGCTGCCTCGGGGCCTGGACAACTTGCAATCATTAATGGAAAAATGAATTCAAAAGTTTATCAGGATGTTTTGCAGGAAAACCTGAGGCCATCTGTCAGACAGTTGAAGCTAAAAAGAGGATGGATGCTGCAACAAGACAATGATACAAAACACAGAAGTAAATCAACTTCAGAATTGTTTCAGAATAAGAAAATACATGTTCTGGAGTGGCCAAGTCTAGACTTGAACCCCAATGAGATGCTGTGGCATGACCTCAAGACAGCGATTCATGCCAGACATCCCAGGAAGCTGACTGAACTACAGCAGTTTTGTAAAGTAGAATGGGCCAAGATTAGTCCTGATCGATGTAAGGAGGGGGGGGCACAAAATATTAAATGTGATGGTTCAGTTACTTATTCCTCCCCCTTCTGTCATTGTTTGCATGCTATCCTCATTAAATTATGAAAACCTATAAATGTTTGGGTGGTTTTAATTCAAGCAGACACTGTTTTTTCATTTGTGTAATTTTCGACAAAGATCAGATCACATTTGATGGTGATTTTATGCAGAAATGTGAGAAATTCCAAAAGGTTCAGATACTTTTTCATACCACTATATTGTATTAATGAGCTCACAGACACCCTTGATTGCGCTGGCGAACGCTGTAAGTGACAGGGAAGTGAGCGTATGCCCTCCATCCCTTCTTCCTGTGAGAGCTCGGCCAATTACTTCCCATGGATTCTTGACCACTCACGACTGTGGAATTAAACCGGATCTCCGGGTTTATAGTCACATACCCTGTCGATGTGTCTCTTAGGATCCCACGATGTCTCGCTTTTCTGGAAAAGTCTGCATTGAAAATTTATTTTTAATAACGTCCAACACCAAGTCAATTTCTCCTCTTACGTCAGCCAGTGACGCTCTTGGAGTTCAAGGTGGAGGTCTGACTCTCAGTGCACAGAACAAGTCGTTTGAGGAGGAGCCATGGGAGACACATTGCTGACTTGGAGGGCTCGTATCGGCTGTTTTGGACCAATAAAGCTGCGAATTTTGGATAAATTGAAGATGATACGCCTGTCGGGCTCCATGGGTGTCTGTCTTCCTTTCGACTTTTTCCTTTTACTCAGGAGTCGCTACAGCGAATCATCTTGATTCACATGTTTGATTTGGCAGAGGTTTTTTTACGTCGGATGCCCTTCCTGTCACAACCCTTTTTAGCAAGGGACAGAAACACGCTGACGACTTTGCAGTCGTCGGGCTCCATGGGTGTGAAATACCTAAAAATGATGTTGGTGTTGTCCCTAATATTACCCCTTGTCTCGAATTGTTATGACATTGGGAAGGCATATTACATGGCCAGAAACTATGTTTGCCGAGCTCACGACGATTATGAAGATGGGCTGAGATTGGTATTTATTCCACGACAGTTAGAGTTGTGTGGAGATGTTGAGTCAAACCTGAGACCTCCGAAGCAGGCTAAAGTGCAAGGTCGGCCAAAGAGACAAACCAGATTGCAGTTTGGTGAGGACAGAGATGGTTATGGTCTGGAGGGGAGCGAAGAAAATGTTCCCAGACTGAAATGTTGAAGTTGATCAGATCTGAATTGAGCGTTTTAAACAAGAAGTTTGACCGGATGTTTGAGGAAATCAGGGAGGATTGCAATGCTCTGAGAGAGGAAAACTTAATGTTGAAAACATGATTGGAGACAATTGAATTCATTCTGGATAACCAAGATGCTCAAATACGATGAAATAACATAATCATTCACGGCGTTCAAGGAACAGCGGGAGAAAAGTGGGAGGAGACAGAGCAGACTGTGCAGAATTTTCTGAAAAAGAATGTGAAGTTTGACAACTCAAGCAGTGTGAAGTTTGAACAGGTAAAGAGACTTAAATCAAAGAACCAAATTAAACCAATTATGGTGAAGTTTAGTTCTTATAGGGATAAGAGAAGAGTAATGGAGGCATCGAGAGCTACACTGAAGGAGACGGAACAACACGTGGTCAATGACTTTACACGACGAGTTCGGCACGCCAGAAGTGGACTGATACCGCATTTGATCGAGGCCAGGAAAAGCGGAAAGGACGCATACTTATCCTATGACAAGTTAGTGAGCGAGGATAAAGTGTTCACTCTTAAGGATGACCAGCTTGCAGAGATTGGAAGAAACCGGAAATATAACCGTCGTGATCTGCGGTTTTCTCCCGGACCGGAGACAAGTGATAATGTTAGTATTAGATAGGGGCGTGGCAGTGACCCACAAGCTACCGAGCATACAGAGGATATGAATGCATTTAACATTGTATTGGTGTTTGTACATGTGGGCAGCTGGAACATACATGGTATCCATTCACTTTGCAGAGATTTTGATTTTCTTCAATATTTACGTTCTTTTGATATAATAGGGTTAAGCGAAACTATGCATAGTGACGATTTGTTTGTACAGGATCTTTTGCAGGATTATATATGTTTCGGATCTGTAGCAAGACGTATAAAGGACTCGGGTCGTTTTTTCTGGAGGTGTTGCAGTGTATATTCGTAATTTCTTGTCTTAAATGTTTAAAAGTATTTATGAAAACTGGGTAAATTCTGTATTTTTTATTGTTAAACCAACAGGAGTTAATCCATTCATCATGGGATTTGTTTACATTCTACCTGAGAATTCACCAATGTATGTATCCGAAAACAATGGATTGGACAGTTTAGATCAATATTTATCTCTCAAACATGAATTTGAGACTGAATTTATGCTGGTCGGCGATTTTAATGCTCGTACCAGAACTAATGATGATTTTATCATTGATGAAGAGGAGGATGTTGATATTGTGCACCTGGGTGACCTGTATGAAATTTACACGTTTCGTGCTCCTCGTGCAACTCAAGATACAGTTACGGATCGTTTCGGATTGGAACTATTAGACTTGTGTCGCGTCTGGGATATTCACATTGTAAATGGACGCAAGTCAGGAGACCCCAAAGGCGCTTTCACATGTATAACTCATCGTGGAACGAGCCTAGTCGATTACGTGTTAGCCTCTTCAAGCTTATTTGAAAAAAATTAGTGACCTTGTTGTAGTATCAAGGACAGAATCTGATCACCTCCCAGTGACATGTCAACTTGATTTTTCTTTTGAGTATTATGATACTGTAAACTTTTCACAGACAGATGCAAAGCCTGTGATTAGACACCGATGGCGAGAAGGTGGAGAGCATTCATATTTACAACACTTGGAATCCCCTACAGTGTGCAAAATGTTGGATGATTTTTTAAATGTTGTCAATATTGATGTAAACTCAGCTGTGGATAAGTTAATGAATATATTTTATTTGGCTGGTGAACAGTTTAGAGTTGTATCATCTCCTATGAGAAGCAGATTTTGTAAACAATCCTGTTTGGTTTGATAAAGATTGTGTAGCTTTAAAGCATAGAAAATATGCCTTTTTGAATCTATTCCGTAGATATAAATGTGATGGTAATTTAAAGAAGTTCTTGAATTGTAGAAATGAATTTCGAGTTCTCTGTAGCAGTAAGAAACGTTTGCATAAGGATAGTTTAGTAAATGATATAAATTTGGCTATTGTTTAAAAAGATTGCAAAAAGTTTTGGCAGAAGTTGAAATCTTTGTTGCTAGTTAAGGGGAAAGAGTCTCCAATTACTATTGATACATGGTTTGATTATTTTAAGACTCTGTTGAACCCCATTTATTCTGAGCATTTTTCTCCTTTAGATGAAGTAGTTGGAAATTTTATGAAAAAACATGATAGTGAAAGTTGTGATATTTGTAATAATTATTTTTTATTGTCTGAACATATTTCTCAAATGGAGATAAGGAAAGCAGTGAATTCACTTAAGAATGGTAAATCTGGCGGTGTGGATGGTATTCCCCCAGAGTTCATAAAGAAGGCTACAGTTTTAGTTCCTTTTTTTGAGAATCTGTTTAATTCGGTTTTGGACAGTGGTGTTTTTCCTGACAGTTGGAACACTGGAATGGTGGCTACTTTATTTAAGAAGGGTCATGATATGGATCCCAATAATTATCGTGGTATATCTTTATTAAATGTTTTCGGTAAAGTCTTTACTTCTATAATCGAGGATAGGATCAGGAAATGGGTAGAATTAAATGAAATTATTTATGAATCACAAGCAGGCTTTCGGAGAAATTATTCGACTATTGATGATATATTTACTCTCAGTCATTATGTGAAAAATTTTTAAGAAAACAAAGGCATCATTTTTTGTGGCTTTCATTGACTTTCGTAAGGCTTTCGATTTAGTTCATCGCCAAAAACTGTTGTATGTTCTTCATCAAAAGGGTATATGTGGTCAATTATTTAATGTTCTTTGTGATATGTATGCAAAAGTTAAGGCATGTGTTAAGGTAAGAGAAGGGTTCTCGAGCAACTTCACCACTTCTGCCTGTGTTCGTCAGGGCTGTATGTTAAGCCCAATTCTCTTCATCATTTTTATTAATGAAATTGTGTATGCATTTAATCAAAGTGACCTTAGAGGCATATTTGTTCAAGAGAATATTAAGGAAATACTTTTAATTTTATTTGCAGATGATCTTGTTTTGGTTGATGACACAGTGATAGGATTATAAAAAAAACCTAGACTTTCTTGAAAAGGTCTGCATTAAATGGGGTTTTGAGGTAAATCTTGACAAGTCTAATGTTGACGTTTTCAGAAATGGGGGTCCATTAAAACGGAAAGAGTGTTGGTCTTATGCTGGTAGAGAACTCAATTGCGTTTCATATTATAAGTATTTAGGACTTACATTCTCTTCAATATTAATTTGATCGAGAGCATGTGATACTATTTCTATCCAGGCAAGAAAGGCAGTTGTTCCAGTATATAGATTAATCAATTATTTTCATTCAATGCCATTTCAAACTAATGCTAAAATTTTTGATTATAAGATTTCTCCAATGTTATTGTATGGTGCAGAAATTCGGGGTTGTAGTTACAGGGAAACAATTGAAAAAGTCCAATCTGATTTCTTCAAAAGGTGTCTTGGGGTTTCTAAACATACGTCTAGTAACATTATTCTTGGTGATACGGGGAGGAGTTATATGTGTGTGTTAGATATTACAGTCGTTGTATTAGTTACTTATTCATATGGATAGTTCGCGTTACCCAAGAGCTTGTTATAAAATGTTGAAGCGTTTTGATGAGCAAAATAAAATTTGTTGGGTTTCTTGTATTCGGGTATTATTGTTTGTAACTGGGTTTGCACATGTGTGGATTGATCAAGATTGTGGTCGGACAAACTTATTTATGGAAGTATTTTCACAAAGAAGTAAAGATATTCAACTTCAAAATTGTCAATCTAAAATTTTTGAATCATTATTTTCTAAAATATTATAGTGGTTTCAAATCCAATTTAGGTGAAGAGAAGTATGTAGTGGAATTGTTTTCAGAAAAGGATTCACTAAGATTATATTGTAAATTCCGTTGTCCTTCACACAAGATGAAAATCCAGTTATCTCGATTTAAATGTAATGAAGATCGCAATGTGCACAAAGTGTAGTTTAGACTGTAAGGAAGATGAGTATCATTTTTTACTTGTTTGTCCTTATTTTAAGGCCAGCAGACAGCAGTTTTTACCAGAATATTATTATAATGAACCTTCCATTTCTAAAATGAATCAGTTATTGTCCTCTACAAATGTAAAATTTATCAGATCTGTATCATTATACTTGGAAAAAAAATCTGCCAATATGATATGAAAACTTCTATTAAAAGTGCACTGTATGTATTTTGTGTATGAGCAATATGGGTCACCAGGCCCCAAATGCAAATAAACTTGAAATTTACGTCAGCCACTGTGTGTGTAAAAAATTCTAACTTTCATGCTTCGTGTGCTACAATAGTCACCACAGACTATTCAGCTCGTTTTACTCTAACCAACCAATCAGAGGACGGAAAAATGCTGATGTTATCGTGGGGCCACTAGCTGGCACTGTGAAGTGAATCTGAAATGTGATTCGGGAAAAAGAAACGGCCTCATTACTAATAGAGTTGAAGTGACGTCGGCCAGCGCTGCCAATTCTGAAGGCCCTGAGCAGAGTAGATTGACATGGCAGCACAGAGAAGATGAAATCTGATTGGATAAGAAAAATCTACCATCCACATACATGTACTGAAAGTAGTGCAGACTAGAGACACGTTACAAAATGAAGAGAACAGACAGTTGGGAACAAATTAATACCATTTAATGGAACAAATACTAGAATTGAATTTGTGAATGTAGGTCAACGCGTCTTATGATGTTCAGGCCGGCAGAGAAGGCTTTACTGGCCCTGATGGTCTGGCAATACCATCTTGTCAATCGCCTCTAAACACCATTTAGAAATGATCTGACTTCCCAGCTTTGGTGAAACCCATCAGCGCGAAGTATCGGAGAGAACAGAGGTGCGGAATAAAGAACCGGCAGTTTTCCAGTTCCAATCCCAGTTGTCTGGAGGAATATTCTCGTAAAAGAAGTGATTAGTTGGATGAGTGAAAGTCTTCATCTGTTCAGAGGGCTTCATTAAAGATGAAGAGGATCGATGGGATGCGGCAGTGCAAAATCAATCACTTGTTTCCAGTGGTTAACATTAATTCAGTTAACCCTTAGTAGTCCTCCAGGTTATGTTCTTCATCGGTCAGCACAGATGTATGTTGTTAGAAGAACCACGAATAGATTGGATAGAACCACTGTGAATGTAAAACTGTCGGACATGTATCTGTCTCAGTCAGCTTGCAGCAGAACCTCAACTGTATTGTTGCACGACTTGTATAAAATGCTGCATAATCATTCATTCATAAAAAGAACCACTTTATCCCAGCTGGGGTGCGAAGCCAAGCCCAGGGCTCGAACCCAGGACCTGCTTGCTGTGAGGTGGACGTGCTAGGAGAGTGTTTTCAGCGCTGGAGATTTAAAGTTAAACCGGAGCTGCATTTTTGTCACGAAACAAGAATCAGCTCCCACGTCAACAAGGCGCGAAACTATTAACCCGGAGATCACAAGTTCGAATCCGAATTTATGCCACAGCCGCCCGTGAACGGGAGTTCATGGGGATAACTGGCTGAGCTCTCATGGGAGGGAGGGACGGCATATGTTCATTTCCCTGTCACTCACAGCAATCGGCATCCAATCACAGGCGTCTGCGAGCTCATCCGTCTTAGTGTGTTCGGCCGCCCCCAAATACGCATGGCGCCTCAGTTCAAAAAGAGGCGGGTGGCCAGCATGCCGCGGAGGGGGGGTTATGTACTGTGCATTCTTTCGCTCCTCCATGGTCGGTGGTGTGCGAGGGAAGGTGATATCTGATGGGTGGGAATTGGATGCGAGGATATTCGGGAGAAAATGAAGGGAAAATCCAAATCAAATAAGAATCAAGAAGATGAGGAACAGGAGATGATTGAGCAACAGACACACTCAGATGGAATCTGGATCATACACCGGTGGTATGGAATGTGATGTTGGAATGCATTTATTTCCCATCGCACACAATCATCACCGACCAGGGAGAGGCGAAGTGCACACGTGACCCCTCACTGACACGCGTTCTCTTTACTTCCACCCGTGTCTTTCCAGACTTCTGCACATGCATCCTCACTGGTGGTCAAATACACTTGAAGAGAGAAATCCAGCGCTGTGTATACATTAGCTACAGACGCCCAGGGTTCGATTTGGTCCTGGATCAATAAAGTGTTCTGATTCTGATTGGCTTGTGATTGCTGTAAATGAGAGGGAGGAATGCATATGTCATCCCTCCAATATGACCTCAGCTAATCGGCTTACTTCTGACTGGGGATTGCTGCAACATCAACCTGGTTTCAAACCTGTGACCCCCCCCCCAAAAAAAAAAAAAAAAAAAAAATTCTCTTCGATTTTCTTTCACTTTTGCTTAATTATAATTAGGGTCACGGGGAGGCTGGTGCCCGTCTCAGCTGACTCTCAGTAAGGGCAGTGTACACGACTGACTGTGACAGCCATGGCTGGTCTTTGCTGACCAATAAACCGAGAGGCAGCAGAGAAGAAAGAGTTCATGACTGTGATCAGATCCTTCAATTACAAATCAAATCTGCAGAAAATCAGTGATGTCATGACCGAGACTCAACCCAGATCTGGAGAACAGTCTCCTCAAAAAAAAAAAAAAGCCAAGGCACTAACGTCACCTCATGTTGATGTGCTTCAGGATGGCGCTTTTACGTCTTTCCTTAGAATTAAAAACTATAACAAGCTATATCGGTGTCATATGACTGTGTAGAGGAAAATGACTAATTGGTCTGGATAAACAACACCGTGGTCCTAGAGGAAGCATGTTGGTGTAGTGATGAGCACATCCGCTTCACAGCAAGAAGGTCCTAGGTTTGATTCCTCCGGGTTCTTCGGTTTCCTCCCACAGTCCAAAGACATGCACAGTAGGTTAACTGTCTGCTCCAAATCGCTCCGATGTGTGAATGTGTGGGTGTATGGTTGTGTGAGTATTGGCCCTGTGATGGCATGTTGAGCTGTCCAGGGTGTACCCCGCCCTTGCCCAGAGTCAGCTGAGATGGACACCAGCCTCCCTGTGACCATAATGCATGAATGTGCGTGTTAATTTGCACTCGCATCTCACGGGTGAAAGAAAGACAAAACAGAATGATGTGATTTTCAAAAGTGTTGACTATAATAATAATAATATTAATAATAATAATAATAATAATAATAATAATAATAATAATAATTATTATTATTATTTCGGATTTTGAGAGCGCCATAGATCCCACATTGTAAAGATTCCAGCTAAAAGCTCGAAAAAGTGCTGGATTCTAATTAAAAGCGTGGTTCCCATCTCGAGATCACGTCAGAGGGTTGGGCAGTGTGACTGATTTACTCGGGATCCTTCTCCCTTCTCCATCCTTTCCTTGTGTAGAAGTGTCTAAATAATACAACACCACTCCCATCCTTTTAATTAAGCCTCTGATATGTACTACATTACTCATGTTATCCGGTCCCGAGTCAGGCAAATAAGTAGCGGTTGGTATATCATGTCCAGGATGAAGAGGATGGGATCAATAGGTTGCGTGTGTCTGGCAGGAAGCACCTCCTCCAGCTGTGTAAATCATATGTACGGTTATTGATGTCCACACAAATCTCTCTCATTAACAAAACGCCGGATTAGAGCCCCAGGATGCACTGGAGATGCCGCCAGTAATATCGTTCTGTTTTCCATGTGACGGTGAATCACTTTCAAATGGCCGGTGCTTCATCAAGTCCAGTTGAATTTAACTTGCAAATATATATATATATATATATATACACACACTCATTAATCTCCTGAACTATTTAATCAGAATTAGGTCAGATGGAGGCCAGCGCCCATCGCCGCCGGCTCTGAGCAAGCGCAGAACAGCTCACCAGGCCATAGCAGGGCAGAAACATGCTGAACCCGGGCTTGAACCCACGATCTTGGGATCAGTAATCCAGTACCTTATCACCGGACCATGACTGTCTTGAAACAGAAGCATAGCTCGGGATAATCACTAATTTAACTCTTTAACGACCAAATTATTTTTTGCAGTTATAAAAAAAAAAAAAAAAAAAAAAATATATATATATATATATATATATATATATATATATATATATATATATATATATATATATATACAGTAAAACCTCCGCTGATTGACGCTTAAGCTCACGAACTTTTCGCCTCAAGAACATTAAATTTGCAAGCATATAGTCTCTGCTGACGCTCGCAAATTTAATGTTCTTGAGGCGAAAAGTTCGTGAGCTTAAGCGTTCGTCAGCGGAGGTTTTACTGTATATATATATATATATATATATATATTTTTTTTTTTTTCGGCGGACGAATCAAACCACGCGGTCGAACAGCGCCACGGTGGCGGCCACGAGAAGCTGACGCACGCTCACGGCGTCACAGTTCGTCACCCCCTTTCTTTGAGTGCGGAAGTGGTTTGTGTTTGCTAGACATTTTGGACCATATTGAGTGTACTTTTGCTATTATGGGACCGAAAAAGACCCCACCACAGGCGGAGATCATTGAAAAACACGAGCGAGGTGTGCGTTTGTGTGACTCAGCGTCCCAGTACCAGTACGCTAAGTCTACCATTGCTCCCATCCTTAAGAACAAGGAAGCTATTAAGGGTGCGTGTGTGGCTAAGGGCGTTTCCAAACAGTAGGCGTTTCCAAACACTCCTTCCAAACAGTAAGTCCCTCCCTCCCTCCTCCTCCCACTCCATTCCATCAAGCCATCAACTACCATCACAAAGGTAAATAAAACCACTTTATTATACAATACAGTTTATTTCTTTAATTACAATACAATAGCACATTTATTATACATAAAATAAGGTATATTTTTGTGTAGTTTTAAGGCTTATTTAGTAGAAAATTATGTTTTATGGGGACCTGGGAACGGATTATTCTCATTTTAATGGTTTCTTATGGGAAATAAATGTTCGAAGACGAACTTTTCGCCTCACACACACTTTCTGGGAACCAATTATGTTCGTGAGCTGAGGTATCACTGTATGTATATATATATATATATATATATATATATATATATATATATATATATATATATTTTTTTTTTTCCTAATCAAAAAGGCCTAAGCAAACACATTTCTTTCAATAAAGTTATAATAACACTAATAATAATAATAATAATAATAATAATAACAACACCAAATAATAAACAAATAATACATTCATGAACAACACAATCATGCGCACTCAGGGTCGTCTCACGGCTGACTGAGTCATGTGGGACCAAGCTGTGTTGCATCAGGCAACTATAGAACATGTTCTGAAACAGCAGCGGCATGTGTCTAGTAGTTAGCATTTTTTGAAAGAGGACCATATGGTCCTGGTGGGTGGTAAAGGGAGAACTCGAGGGGCAGAGATGGTTTTAATGAAATGTCTCCCACTAGTGGACAGCTGGTGAACATTTTGTTTTTTTCTCAATTTTTTTTCTGGATTTCTATGAATGCAGTGATCACCTCAAATGTTTTTATTCTGCTTTTTTTTTATTACAAAAAAATAAATAAATCTATGCATCAAAAACATCATTTTAATAACTAACAAACAAAGAAAGGTTAAAACATGACCTTTTAAACTTAACTTAAATGAGATTATTATTTAGACCTTCATATTCTCACAGTGATATAGATTGATCAGCTGAGCTCGATGCTGTTGGGTTATTTATATAAAAAAAAGTTATAGCCTTGTTTTTGATCAAAGGTCTTCGGTGCAGGGGCATGTTTATGTGTCCTATTGGACCACTTTAATACAGCACAGTTTGCAACTGGACACAGGAACTGATTAGTAAAAATCTAGGAAATACCTCCCTCTAGTGGATGAGCTTCCTCTAGAGCCTCCCAGTATAAACTACAAAGCAATTAACTGTACCTGCTGTTTTGCTGGAGGTTCTGATTCATCATAAAAAACTTAGTCTTGATGCAGTGGTCATAGTCATTTCTTAAACTGCGTTATGATATTTCAGGCACACTGAATGCCGTATACTGGAGTTGAGAAGCTTTGTTCATTCATCAGCTGCCATCTAGTGGTCAGTTAATAAAAGTACATTCAATAAATACATTAACAACAACAATAATAATAATAATAATAATAATAATAATAATAATAATAATACTTTATTGCCCAAGAAGGGAATTTGATTTGCCTTTACAAAAGCTGTGATATAATACATATAAAATACATATACATACATTCACGCACACATTTCCACACAACAATTTCACAGGTGCCACATACCAGACATACAACAATACAGTACAATACAATGTGCATTCAACAATGTTTAAGATGCTTCAAAATGGCAATAATAATTAAAGGTAATGAATGAGAATAAGATTAGAAAAAAAAAATATTGACTAATGATATTTGGCTAAGAAAATGTGTAGATTATTTAAGAATTTGCATTAAAATATTAAAAAGTTAAAAAAAAAATACTATCTTTAAATACTTCAAACATAACAACAACAATGCGAATTAAAATGACCTTTGTTTAAAATAACAATACTGTATGGGATAAAAGAGTCGGTTGCTCTCTTAGTCCTGAAGGGGAATTTGATGGCGGTGGCCAGAAGGTAAAAGTTTGTTTTCGTAATAAAGAAAGTGACCAGAATTTCCACAAATTTTATCTGCTGGAGTTTTGACTTGCTGCTGACCTAAACATGTAATGTCCTCAAATATTGTTCCTGAAAATTTTCCTTCTTGGTTTACAATTTTGGAAAGTTTGTATTTTTGTTTTAAAGTGAGAGCTCCCGACCAAGCTTCAGTGGAGATTCATTTTCTGTAACCGCTTAATCCTAAGTAGGGTCGCGGGGAGGTTGGTGCCCATCCCAGCCAACTTCGGGCGAGGGCAGAGTCCACCCTGGACAGCTCGGCAGGCCATCGCAGGGCGGAAACACGCCGACGGCTTTGCAGCCTACTCTTTACGACAGTCAGCAATGGTTCTTTTACATGCCTCACATCATAGACAGTGGGAGACATGGCCGGCCTTTGATAACCCAGTTAGCTGCACTGGGAGTCACACCAGTCAGAGAAGGTCAATATTACACGGTGGTAATCAGTTTCATCACAGTTGGTAATAAGTCCAGCAATAGCAGTGGCGTCAGCAAAGTGAACTAGCAGTGTACCATTTTCAGTGCTCCTACAGTCGTTGGTGTACAGAGTGAATAAAACTGGAGATAACACACATCCTTGTGGTGCCCCGGTACTGATGATTTTCTGAGGAGATATTGTTCCATTTCCTCTTACACACTGCGCTCTGTTTACGAGAAACTATCCACAGAATGGTATTGCGATGCACATCCATATCACAGAGTTTCTTGATTATAAAGTGGGGCTGAATCGTGTTGAAGGCAGAGCTGAAGTCCACAAACATAACACGAACATACGACCTCGGAGTGTCAGTGTGTTTATATATTCCATTCAACAATGTTGTCGTAGCGTCCGCTATCCCTCGTCTGGCCTGGTATGCAAATTGAAGCGAATCTATCATGTCTCTGACATCTCGAAGTAAGCCAGACAACACAATTCTTTCAAAACACTTGGTGATAATGGATGTGAGAGCTTCTGGACGATAGGTGTTTCGGTCAAGTGTTTTTTTTTTTTTTTAGTTTGGGAACCGAGGTGATCTTGGATAGTTTCCATATGTTTGGAATTTCATGAGCATTGTTAGATCGTTCGAAAAAGCGAGAAAATAGGTCGGACAATTCTGAACAACATTCCTTGAGAACCTTGCCACTAATGCCATCCGGTACCGGAGATTTCCGTGCATTTATCCGCTGAAACACAACACGCACTTCCTGTTCTGATATGGATGTCAGGTACAGTATCCATGACGTCACTCAATTCGTGAGAGAATTCCAAGTTGTCAAAGCGGCAATAGAAAGTATTCACTTGCTCGGCATATTGAGCTTCATCTGGAACGTCCACAGCGTGTTTCCGTTTCCCACATTCGGTTATAGTACGTATGTGCTGCCACGCACTGCACTTGTCCCCCTGATGTAGTTTCTTCTCGAATCTTCAACTCTTTCTGTGGATCTCGGAACTTTGCTGCATCGTTGCTCATAAAGGCGAACTTCATATTTAGCAAGTGTTTTAGTTCCTTTGTAACCCACGACTTGTTTTTCGGGAACAGCTTGATTACTTTCACAGGCACGGTATTGTCCACACAGAAACTTATGTAACTGGTAATCACGTCCACATTGTTGTCAATAGAAGCGTCATGAAGACTCAAGTAGACTGTCCCAGCTTGGACAATCAAAACTTGCACAGAGAGTTTCCAGTGAATCTTTGTCCCAACTTTTGATGATTTTCTTCTCAACTTTCCCTGTTTTGAGCTTTTGTCTGTAAACTGGTAGCAATAAAACAGTGTTGTTATCAGATGTTCCCCGTGGTGGTCTGGTCACTGATTTGTAAGATTGCCTTATGTTTCCAAAACATTTATCCAAAGTTTTGTATTTGCGGGTTACACATGACACATATTGATGATATTGGGGCAGTAAAGATTTGACATCACATCCATTAAAGTCACCCAAAATTAACTGAGGAGCATCCGTAGATAGAGTTTCAAGTTCTTGTACATGGTCATATATTTGTTTGGCTGTGTTGTCATAGCAACCGTGGTGGTGGTGGTGGTGGTGGTGGTGGGGGTTATATACACTAAAACAATGAACACTTGACCAAATTCCCTGGGAAGATAGTCTGGACGGAATGACACTGATGGTAGTTCCGGTGACAGCATAGTATTTCTCACAGTCCAGTTGTTACATCAGCTTTCAGTGAGATAAATACACACTCCTCCACCTTGCGATTTCCTGGTTTTATCCTTCTCTCTATCCCGTCTTAATGGCGGTCTGAACCCATCAATAGTAAAGACATTGTTGTCAATGTCAGGTGTTAACCAAGTCTCTGTGAGACAGATCAAACAGGTGTCCCGATATTCATATTGATAACGAGCATTTGCTGTGAATTCGTCCAGTTTGTTTTTAAGAGATCGCACGTTTGACAAGAGTAGACTGGGGCGTGGTGGCCTTGATTTATGGGCTCGTACAAAAGTTCGTACACCTCCATTTTTACCTCTTTTGTGTTTGGGACGTTGCTGGGGTTCTTTTAGCAGACATTCCAAGGGTAAATCCATGTTGAATGTAGACACCGAGTAATATCCAGAGTATGGTATGAGAAAGTCTCTGACGTACGCAGTCTTCAGTCCGCCATGTTTGCTTGGGTTTGAGTGAACACTGAGAGTCCAACCACACGAAATGTGATTTGTCAGCAAGATCAAGTGAATTAACACAAGTATTTTGTATCGAATGCATGGAGAGTTCATTGTTGAAAGCATCTTAACACAACATAGACAACACACACCACAATAAATCCTCACAATTTTCACAGCAATCTTAACGTGTGTCACCACGGAGCAGCGCCATCACCTCTACTCTAAATATGGCTCTTTGAGGTCGTGCCCCCCTTCCCCCCACACGCATACACACACGTCGGAGATATCAATCTTACATATTATTTATACATCATGATAGGTATACAACACACTTTCCCGCTACAGTATGTGTAAAGGGAAGGGTCTTTTTATTGCAGAGAACCAGGTGTGGCGACCGTCAATCGGGGGTGAGAAAACCGATACCTGATTGGCCACTCGGTCCCACAGGACTAGGCAGAACAGAAAACAACCTATAAGGGCGAATACGACTCCAAAAGGGACGCGGCTTGGCACCAGAGAAGGAGAAATAATGGCCAAAACCAAAAAAGGAAAAATTCATCGGGAAAAAATATGTCCAATAAAACTAATACAAATAAAAGGCGGAGGAGGAGCCTAAGTGTAGGGCAACCAAAACAAGAAGAGCACAGCAACACGAACTGAAACGACACTGGGAGAAAGAAATAAAGTAAAGGAGTAATCTAGCAGTGACGACAAAGAAAAAAAGCCCGAGGAGACACGAGAAAGATCAAAGTCAGCTTCTCAGAGAAACTCAAAACAAAAAGAAACTCCTCGAAACAACTCGTACCCGGGGTATCTCTCTGTTTTACTCTTACTCGGGGTATCTCTCTGTTGTTACTCTTACTTAGCGTATCACTCTGTTTTTACTCGTACCCGGGGTATCTGTCTGTTTTTACTCTTACTCGGGGTATCGCTCTATTTTTACTCTTACTGGGGGAATCTCTGTTTTTACTCTTACTCGGGTATCTCTCTGTTTTTACTCTTACTTGGCGTATCACTGTTTTTACTCTTACTCAGGGTATCTCTCTGTTTTTACTCTTCCTGGGGTGAAAACGGAAGAAAATAAAGCCACTAAACAGTTTCAGGTCTCATATCTCTGAACAGTTTCTCGGATCCCAAAATTATCGGATTAGTGCATCACAAGGTGACACAGAAGCCCAGAGTGGGAGGGCTTCTATGGAAGCCTGTCCATTGAAAGAAGACAGTCTTCTCCCAATTAAGGCAGTCCATCAGGCAGATTGCCACCTAGTGTCACTTACAAGTAACTACTTCCAAAAGCTCAGTTTGAAAATGAACATGTCTTATAATAATAATAATAATAATAATAATAATAATAATAATAATAATAATAATAATTATTATTATTATTATTATTATTATTATTATTATTATTATTTGTGGATCTTTTCATTTTAGGACAATTTGTCATTGTTCTATTTTTTTTTTCTCCCTCAAGTGAAAGTTTTAGCCTTTGTGGTTCCCTGCAAAATGTCCACAAGAGAATGTGAGAAAAATAAAGCGATATGGTGCTGTTTTGTTACTCGATTTGCATCAGAATCAGGGATGTATGACTGACACTGGGTATAAATGGTGCACCCTGAGATATACCGAGATCATGCTCACTGCAGGGCCAACACACACACACACACACACACACACACACACACACACACACACACACACGGAATCTTTCTCACTCACACCCACATCCAGTGGCAAATCGTATCAGTCAGTTAGCCTCATGTGCATGCGGACATGCAAAGTGTTAACGCTACAGTGACCTCTCCAGTAAATTCTGGCATAAGCAAGGCCGGATTGCCGAAGTCATACACCGATGAGTCATAACTAAACACGTCATAAGTGCTGACAGGTCAAGTAAACAGCAGTGATGATCTTGTGACCGTGGCACCTGCCAAGAAATGGGACGCATTGTCTCGAAAGTGAACAGTCCATCCTCCGAGCTGGTGCGGTGGAAGCAGGGAAAATGAGCAAACAAAAGGATCCAAATGATTTTGATGACACTGATTGTTAACCACTTGGGTCTCAAAGAAGCCAGGTTGTGCAGGATGTTCCTCGTTTTCAGAGGTCAATACCTACCAAAGGTTGTCCAGGAAAGAACAAAAACTCTCATAAGTCTCATGGCTGCCAATTTTCCGAAACTGTTCCTGCTGGCCATAATAGGAAGGAGTCCGAACACACAGTTTGTTGTCAGTGTCTCCCGAGGTGCAAACCAGCCAGGAGGTGTTAATGTTATGGCTGATCGGTGTGTGTGCATAACGAGCACACCTGGTTTCTCGGCATCAGCTCTTTGTGTTTCCTCGACATTGTGCAACACCAAGCGCTTTAAACACGCTCTGTGACACCCAGTGGGCGGATTATCTCTGAAGGCCCGCGAGACGCTGGCTTGCTTTATTTCTCTTGCTTGTGTGTGTAATTAATGTGCTGTAATCATGTCGAGGATGATGTGTCACGCTCTTGAAGAAACTCTCCACCCTTCCAATTAGAGCTATTATATACGTGGAGCAATCAGCACAGCTTCTATAAACACTGCTGTCGTACAAATATTTACCCGCCTGTTGTTTATCATGTAATTGGGACAAGACAGCCATCCATGTCAGAATTACACAAATTACCTTGTGCTGATAGCAGCGTGTTCTGTGTCAACTCGTCACACGTGCGCGTATTCGTGCTGCAGGAACTGAGGGTTTGTTTTTTTTTTAAGTAATTATTTATTTATTTTTTTCATTGGAGGCATGCAGATTAAAATTTACATTAGTACTATGTCTAATTTCCATCCGCTAATTAAAGTTTGCTTGAATTCATTGCATGCTAACCGTAAGCCTGGTTTATTTGTCATGCTGCCGACTGGATATTCTTCTGATGACGTATGGTTGACTCGCTATTTACCCCAGCACGGGTTCTGACGGTGTTGATTTATCTCGCTTCACTGCATCTCTGAGCGTGCTGTAGCTTCAACATAAATCACAGGTTTGTGTTCTCCAAACTGTAACTCAGAATTCTCATGCAGTATCTTCTTCTTTTACTTCTTTTACTTTCGGCTGCTCCCTTCAGGGGTCGCCACAGCAAATTATCCGCCTCCATCTCACCCTGTCCTCCGCATCTTCTTTTCTGACTCCAACGACCTTCATGTCTTCCTGAAATCTCTTCTTTGGTCTTCCTCGAGGCCTTCTGCCTGGTAGTTCCAACCTCAGCATCCTACTGCCAATATACTCACTATCCCTCCTCTGTACATGTCCAAACCATCTCAATCTAGCCTCTCTGACTTTGTCTCCAAAACATCTTACGTGGGCTGTCCCTCTGATATACTCATTTCTGATCCTATCCATCCTCGTTACTCCCAGAGAGAACCTCAAATTCTCATGCAGTATCATGTTCATTTATTTATTTTTGGAACCGCTTAAAACTAATTAGGGTCGCAGGGAGGCTGGCGCCCATCTCAGCTGACTCTGGGCGAGGGTAGAGTACACCCCGGACAGCTCTCTGGGCCATCCCAGGGCAGAAACACGCTGACGGCTTTGCAGCTCCTCTTGTCGAAAGTCAGCAGTGGTTCTTTTACATGAACCTCCCACCATAGACAGTGAGAGACATGGCCAGCCTTGGATAACCCAGTTAGAGCAGTGGGGGGACAGTATAATGTTCTGTTTGGATTGCGAAGGTTTTATTGGTTTTTCGTTGAGAATTCTTTTTTTTTTCGGTTCCCAGCCATCAGGTGCTATTTTCCCGATCACATGACCACCACCATCCAGGCAGAGGCATAAACATGAACACTCCTCCTCCGTGACCTGCAGTACTAGCCACTCACCCACCTCTTTTCAAACTGTGGCACACGTACAGTTGGGGTGGACCGCACACACTCTGAGGGAAAGTGCTGTCCGCCCGCTTCGTACAAATGAGCTCAGTGAGGCCCATAATGGGCTTGCTATCGTTGTGAGTGACAGGGAAGTGGGCGTAAGCCGTCCCTCCCTCCCGTGATAGCTCGGCCAATCAGCTCCCATGGACTCTCAACAACGGATTGCTGTGGAATTAAACCGGACACGAACTTGTGATCTCTGGGTTAACAGTCACACACCTTGTTGATGCGCCACTCGGGAGCCTTTGTTGAGAATTCCAACAAGCCATTTACATTTTAATGTTTTTAAGTAGTTTGCGGGGAAGGAATCTCCGGTTTCTGCACTTGCACAAGCTGTTAGCCTGCATGGGGTGCCGTGACCTGTTTTAAGGTTCAGTGAAGATGGAAAGTTGGAGCCCATCCCAGCTGACTCTGGGATGAAGAGAGCGTTCACCCTGAACAGCTTCCATGACCACCACAGGGTGCAGGTTGGATAATCTGAAGAAATGTTCATTTCCACGTCAGCGATGCTGTTCCAAAGCTCAGCAACGATCCCAGAATACGTCGCGTTTTAGGACACATTCATGTGATGAAATGTCCATCGGGCTCTCATCTGTCACAGGAATAAACGGCAGGCCAGAGGGCGGATCATCACCGTGAGATCTGGGCTCGAGTGCGATATATATATTTCAAATCTATTCCAGTACCGCGTCCTCCTGGGCGGGTCAGTGTATCGGATCAGGCGAGGATGACACACCCTACATCAGATCCAGTGATTCTATACACCATTATATTTCCAATGACAGAAAGAAAGTGCTTGGAGCTCGATCAGGCTCCCGGCTTCTCGTGGAAGATCAATCATTTAATAGTTGGAAAGATTTTAATTGTGTTTTTTAAATCTCATCTCCAGTTCGATTACAAACATGAGACGGTTACTCCGTATTTCACCATTTGATGAGGAGAGTGAGTTAAAAAAAAAAAAATCTTACACATTACTGTTCAGATTCGTTCATTTTCTTTACCACTTCATTCTAATTAGGGTCACGGGGAGGCTGGCACTCATCTCGGCTGACTATTGGTGAGGGCAGAGAACACCCTGGACAGCTTGTCCGGAGATTGAGCGGTATGGCCTGCCTTTGATCGCCCAGTGCGCTGCAATGGGGCAACATGCTGATAGTGGGGCTTGTCGGGGGACCTTGGGGAGAGTAATCCTCACCACCGGGCCACCACTGCACCCTGTTCAAATTATTTCTCTCCCTCTTTTTTTCTTCCAATTTATTTATTTATGAATTTATTTTTGTAAATTCCTTAGCTTGACAGTTTGATAAGTGCGGCTGTCTCATACAGCGCAGCATATCAGGTGCTGATCAGAAAATGGCGCCATCTTTTGCTTAGTGGAGACACCAATCACACCATTTGACTGCATATACTGAAAAAAAAAAAAATGTTTCTCCAGTTACTTTTTTTTTTTAAAACAAATTACCTATAAAGTTCCTCGCCTATGTGTCTCTGCCATTTTTTAATACAGAGATCGAAGGTCCCGCCCCTTCTGTACAGAAACAGAAACGCAACCATTGAGATTGAGGGCGAAAAGTGTGCAGCGTTGTACACACAACGTTTTTAGCTTTGAGTTCATTGTTCAGATGCGAATCACGTTTCCCCAAGACAATTTCCCTCCATCAACCATCACACTTCCCCGATCACATGATCACCACGAACTGGGGCAAAGGCAAGCCAGTGCTGCTTGCAAGGCATGCAATACAACGACTCGACTGCGTTCTTCTCATATCACTGTGTACGCAGAGGGAAGATCAATCCACCCCTGCTCATGATTGGCTAGTGATTGGAAGGAAGTGACAGGAAGCGAGTGTCCCTTCTTCCCTGAATCTCGGCCAATTTGGTCTCACAAGCTCCCGGCCATGGCTGACAGTTCTGCATCGACGCGGGATCAAAGCCGCTAAGGGTGTGATGCATGTTGATGTCCTTCACAGCCTGAATGCACGAACGCAACACGGAGCTCTTGGACACAGATTATTTCCGAATGGCGCTGCTGTGTCTTTAAAAAGCTGTGATTGTATTGCAGGACTGATCAGAAGGGCGCGCGAAGTGAAGCCTCATGTTTGCTAAGCGCAAGCAAGCGTTTTATTCCGACGGTAGGTTTATTCCGTACTACTGTGTGGTATTGAAGTGGTGCTGCTGTAAACACAAGCCAGTAAACTGACACAGGATTCCCACAGGTGGTTCTGGTTTTATTGATCCATTCATCTGGGTTGTAATTGTAAGCTCAGCATAGTGTTGATATCCTTCAGCTCGCTCGGACCCGGTCCTTCATCCACACATGAGACAGCGGTGCGTGTATGGACCTTTAATATCTTTTTTCTTCAGCTCGTTTTCAAACGTGTTAATGATTTCCTCCTCTTGACTTGAGTTACTTTTCGTCATCCAGCAGTCCTGACCGGCGGGGAAGTAGGCTGAGGACGCACCCGCTGACGGAAAGGAGGCCTCTGTTGGGAAAAGAGAAAACAGTTAGCAGTTGTGCGGCGTTAAAAATTCTACGGAGTCGCCGGTGTCAGAGCCGTGAACTTTAGGTTTTAATTTTTTCATTGGCTCAGTAACATGAGAAACTGCTTTTTAAATTTGTATACAGTGGTATCTCTCCTTACGATAGTCCCAGAAAACGAAAAATCCAGTTTACAAAAAATATTTTCCTAAATTTTTTGTCTCTGTATATGAAACAAGTTCTCCTTACGAAACGCGCCATTCAAACATTCAAACGCGCCATTCAAACTATGTGCGAGTTACAGTTTCAAGTACCTGGGCGTTCACCTTAACAATAAACTGGACTGGTCCCACAACACCAACGCCCTGTACAAGAAGGGCCAGAGTCACCTCCACCTTCTGAGGAGACTCAGGTCCTTCGGAGTATGCAGACCTCTGCTCAGGACTTTTTATGACTCTGTGGTAGCCTCTGCAATCCTCTACGCTGCCATCTGCTGGGCCCCGGGCAGCACAGAGCGGGACAGAAAGAGACTGAACAAGCTGGTCAGGAGGGCCAGCTCTGTCCTAGGCTGCCCACTGGACTCTGTGGAGGAGGTGAGTGAGAGGAGGATGGTAGCGAAGCTCACATCCATCATGGACAACAGCTCTCACCCACTGCACCAGACTGTAGAGAAGCTGAGTATCTCCTTCAGTGGACGACTGAGACATCCTCAGTGCAGGAAGGAGCGCTACCGCAGGTCGTTCATTCCCACCGCTGTCAGACTGTACAACGCCACTTTGTAACTGTCTGTGAAAATACCGGTTATGTGCAATAAAAACCCCGTGCACTTTAATCAACCACATCTACCCCACTGACTGTGAACCATATCAACCCATCTACTCCGCCCTCAGATACATATACACTTTAATGTAGGCCAGTCTACAAAGTTGTTCCCTTCTTTTTCTTTTTTATTGTATATTAATTTATACTATTTATGTATCTATTTATTTATTTACTTATATAATATATATGTATGTGTGTATGTTTGTATTTGTATCTATTTTTGCACCCCCTACTGATGGTACTTCAAGAGCCTGTAACAGTGAATTTCTCCATTGTGAGATTAATGAAGCTGTATCTTATCTTATCTTATCTTTCCCATTGGCTGTCTCCCAACATCCCGCCTCACTGGCCTCCCATTGGCTAGGAGGGGTGATGCAGCTCCCTCCCAATGGCTATCTCCCAACATCCTGCCCCGTTCGCCTCCCATTGTCTAGGAGGGATGACGCAGCTCCCTTGAGCAGCAGCTTGTTTCATGAGTTTTTGGAGTGTGCTCATTGCAACTTTATTTTTTGGCTCAACCTTGCATAAATATTAGTAAGATTTTAACTCTGCGAAGAAGACATGGTCAGCACGAAGTCAGTACCTTAAAAGGTACACAGTAAAACCTCCGCTGACGAACGCTTAAGCTCACGAACTTTTCGCCTCAAGAACATTAAATTTGTGAGCATATTGTCTCTGCTGACGAACTAGTTTTCGGCGGACGAATCAAACCACGCGGTCGAACAGCGCCACGGTGGCGGCCACGAGAAGCTGACGCACGCTCACGGCGTCACAGTTCGTCACACCCCTTTCTTTGAGTGCGGAAGTGGTTTGTGTTTGATAGACATTTTGGACCATATTGAGTGTACTTTTGCTATTATGGGACCGAAAAAGACCCCGCCACAGGCAGAGATCATTGAAAAACACGAACGAGGTGTGCGTTTGTGTGACTCAGCGTCCCAGTACCAGTACGCTAAGTCTACCATTGCTCCCATCCTTAAGAACAAGGAAGCTATTAAGGGTGCGTGTGTGGCTAAGGGTGTTTCCAAACAGTAGGCGTTTCCAAACACTCCTTCCAAACAGTAAGTCCCTCCCTCCCTCCTCCTCCCACTCCATTCCATCAAGCCATCAACTACCATCACAAAGGTAAATAAAACCACTTTATTATACAGTACAGTTTATTTCTTTAATTACAATACAATAGCACATTTATTATACATAAAATAAGGTATTTAAGGCTTATTTAGTAGAAAATTATGTTTTATGGGGACCTGGGAACGGATTTTTCTCATTTTAATGGTTTCTTATGGGAAATAAATGTTCGGAAGACGAACTTTTCGCCTTACACACACTTTCTGGGAACCAATTATGTTCGTGAGCAGAGGGATCACTGTATTTTTATCATTTTTAAAGGGTAGTATTGAGGCCTTGGAACGAATCATGCGTTTTACATGTAAAATGCGGTTCGACTTACGAAAACTCCAGGTTACGACAAAGACTCTGGAATGGATTAATTTCGTAAGGTGCGGTACCATTGTATTGTGTATGGCGCCCATGCCAGCCGACCCGGTGACGGCGGGGAAGACACTGGGCAGCTCGCCAGGCCATCGTAGGGCCAATACTCTCATTTGGATCAGCCAGTTAACCTACTGTGCATGATTTTGGACTGTGGGAGGAAACTGGAGTACCCGGGGGAAACCCACGCAAGCACGAGGAGAACATCTGAACTCCACACAGAAATGCCAGGACCTTCTTGCTGTGAGACAGACATGCTAACCACAACGCCACCGTGCCACATGGTGTGTGTATGTATGGATGTAGTTTGATCGCAGTGGTAAAGCATCTGATGGAGTTGAGCAATGAACAGATTTCACTCACTGTTGCAGATGGCCAGCTTGTTGCTGCCGATGTACTGCGTTGTCCATGTGAATTGAGTGGCCTTACTGCATTGCTCATACAGCCTTGAAATCCTCAGGAAGCCAAAGTCGTAGCCCTGGAATGAAGAGTGCTCGGTGTTAACTGTGACAATGTGTGTGTGAGTGTCAGTGCATGTATTCTATTTATATATGTATATATATACACACACACACACACATATATATATATTTATATTTAGGAGCGAAGTGAAAGTTCAGATAAATAAACATCACGATTTTTGGCTGAGCAAAGTCCCTGAAAGGGGATCATTAGGATTTAATACTCAGTTCTTCGTGCGAAGTCCCGCTTCGCAGCCCGCTGTTTCTTTTTTTCTTTTGTACTGAGTATTTATTAAAGCAAAGTCTGTATTTGACTGATGGACTGTCGGTTGGGATGAGTTGCGTTTGGAAGCTGCATGGTTGCTCTCTCTCTCTCTCTTTCACACGTACACACACACACACACACACACACACATATATACATATATATATATATATATATTTATATATATATATATATATATATATATATATATATATGTATGTGTATATATGTATGTGTATATATGTATATATGTATGTGTATATATGTATGTATATATATATATATATATATATATATATATATATATATATATATATATATCTTCTTCTTCTTTTCTTTTTCACTTTTTCCTGTTCTCGAGAGTCGCCACAGTGAATCATCTGATTCGCACATTTGATTTGGCATGGGTTTTTACATCGGATGCCCTTCCTGTCACAACCCTTTTAGCAAGGCACAGAAACACTCTGACAGATTTGCAGCTCCTCTTTAAGAAAGTCAGCAATGTTTTTTTTTAACATGCCTCTCACCATAGACAGTGAGAGACATGGCCAGTCTTTGATAACCCAGTTTGGTGCACTGGGGATATGTGTGTATGTGTGTGTGTGTGTGTGTGTATATGTGTACTTATGTATATGTGCATATCCCAGTAATATTACAGTTAGTGTTATTAGCACCTGCACTATATTTGAATATGTGCCTCATCTGTGCAGTGAGAGAATCAAATGCTGAGAAAATCAATGCACATAAAAATGTAAACCACAAGATGGTGCACAAGAGCTGGTTTCCTACTTTTTTGTGGCGTTTGTAAAGGTCAAGCGTACAAAGGTTATTTATTAATTTTAATTTTATTTTCTGGTACCTCATTGCACATTGGTTTACAATAACGCGTCTCATGTGCGGACACACACACACCACCCCTCCTTTACTGTGAACTGTGGGAGTCTGGCATTGCTTCGGTAGGGCATCCCCACACACTGTAGAGAGAGAGAGAGAGAGAGAGAGAGAGAGAGAGAGAGAGAGAGAGAACTTAACCAGAAGACCTGAAAAGAATGAATATTTCTGATATTCACCGTATTGTTCACCTGATTTTTGATTTTTCTTCAGAATGTCCACCAGGCGGTTGAGGTTAATGAGAACTGTTGCCTTGTCACTTTCGGTCCAGTTCGCAGCGAGTGCTTTAATACACTCATCCGAGATTTGGGAGGAGAAGAAATAACAAGGTTCTGGAACGCAGTCGTATTTTTCCTTTCCTATTGAGTCCTTGATTCCGATTGGCCAGAAGCTGTTACAGTACAAGGTTTATATTGTGTTTCGATAGTAACAGCATCACTCTAAGAAGAAAGTGTTTGTTTTGCGTTAATGGGTGGAGTCCAGCGTTCGCGACTTTAGAACAGTCACAAATAAAGGATAAAGTTTGAAGTTGATGCTGCTGGATTTTTCTGTGCGTTTTATTTCCAGAGAGTTCCTCGGGGCAGCCAGAGGAAAAGATATTGTGCTTTATCTGATGTCTGGGAAGAATAGATGGTGTTACTGATGATGAATCAGCCTTGGCGTGATTACAGTAACGCTGGTCACTGATTAATTGACTGTGGAAGCACACGGTCAGTCTTCCTGTTCATTACATAACACTACTGAGGTAAGCTTTCATTAATTCCATTTATTCTTTATATTTAGGAGCGAAGTGAAAGTTCAGATAAATAAACATCACGATTTTTGGCTGAGCAAAGTCCCTGAAAGGGGATCATTCGGATTTAATACTCAGTTCTTCGTGCGAAGTCCCGCTTCGCAGCCCGCTGTTTCTTTTTTTCTTTTGTACTGAGTATTTATTAAAGCAAAGTCTGTATTGACTGATGGACTGTCGGTTGGGATGAGTTGCGTTTGGAAGCTGCATGGTTGCTCTCTCTCTCTCTCTTTCACACGTACACACACACACACACACACACATATATATATATATATATATATATATATGTGTGTGTGTGTGTATATATGTGTGTGTGTGTGTGTGTGTGTGTGTGTGTGTGTGTATGTGTAGAGTTGGCCCCCAATTTACAACATTAATCCGTTCCAGAGCCCTTTTTGTAATTCGGGGATTTTGTAAGTAGGGGTCGCATTGTACATGTTAAACGCCTAATTCGTTCCAAGGCTCCAGTCTTTGGACTGGATAAACCCCATAAACCCTTTAAAAATGATAAAAGTACACCAATTTTGTATGAAATATGTGTTAAAAGTAAAAGAAAATTATTTATTAATCCAGTTTAACATTTTATTCACATATTAAACCATTTTATTAACATATTGATTAATCAAACGATTATTAAACATTTTTTATTAACACACACACACACACACATACACACACATCTCTCTCTCTCTCTCTCTCTCTCTCTCTCTCTCTCTCTCTCTCTCTATCGTGTGCGCTGCGGGCCACGCCCACAAGACGTGGAATTCAAAGCGCATTCCCTGCTTGACAAACTCAACTTCAATTTGATTCCTTGAGGGATCAGAATTCCAGATGAGCTCAAATGCGCCCACATTTATGAAACATTTACTGAATTAAAACAACTTAAAAATCTAAAAACTAAAGCGTTATTTCTTTTAATTCCTATACGGCGGGAAGTACCATTTACTCGGGGTGTCATTGAAAATGGCATTTACTGCAGACGCTCAACCACATCCCACATTCGTAATTTTTTATTATCTCCTGCTTCACTTCTATTGATTACGGAGCCCGCTTCTTCTTTTCGGTTTCATTGGGAATCACTTTCTTGAGGTCCATGATGGATAACAAAATACAGACGCTTCTCGACTTTTGTGTTTAATTGGTTCCGGATGGCGAACGCAATTTGAAACTAAACGTAAGTTGTTACAGTGACGTATGACGTGTGACGCTCATACTGTACTTTACATCCCTAAATACCATTACCATATCTCTTAAAACATCCCCAAATCAATTATTATAAACATAACATTGTAAAATATCAAATAATATCAACATTAATTTCAAATAAATTATATTCAAGCAAAATAATTTCAAATTGATAAATTTTAATCACATTCACTTATCAAATACAGTATAAAATATAACCTTTAACATTCTCTATGATGCGATCTTTCTGCTTTTAAAAGGTTCCGATGGTCGACGGATGGTCACTTTATATGAAGCTAAGCCGACTCACTTCACATGAAGCTTAAAACAGCCAATCAACGCTTACAATATGTGAGGCGCTGAATACCAAAAGTAGTGCACTTGCTGAAAGTAGTTTACTTGCTTAAAACAAAGCGCGGGTTATACGGACTTCCGGTCTTTTAAGTGCGTAAGGGCGCCGTTGAACTTGTTTAGTACTCAGCTTGCACTCATGTGAATCACTGATGTGAATCAGCAGAGCAGAGACTTCTCTTTCTTGGGTTTTCATTAATTTTACAACTCTCTTTGCTTGACTGAGTATGCATGGTCGATTGTGCCGATCTGAGCAGATAGTGAATTCATCTCTGTATATGTGTGTGTGTATGTGTGTATATATATATATATATATATATATATATATATATATATATATATATATATATATATATATATAATTGAACTGGGAAGAAAGAGGGGCACGTTTGTAATGACGCAGCGTCATTACGTCAGCGTACTACGTAGGTACATCTATTCAAAATTTGACTTTTTTTTTTGAAAAAAAAAAAGTAAAAGCAAAGATGAACGTAAGTCGGGGAGCATCTGTATAACGCTGCAATGATCAATCTCAAAAAAACTCATGAGCCAACAGTCCTGTTCAACTCTCCTTTATGAACAAACAGGAAGTGACAAACAGGAAGTACGGGTGCAGGAATAGGTACAGTTTTACTCCCTCCTGGCCAATGGGAGGCCAGCGGGGCGGGATATTGGGAGATAGCCAATGATAGAGCAAGTCGTACATTGTTTGAATGTTTAAATGGCGCATTTGAATTTTTGAATGGCGCTTGGCGATTTTCATAAAAAGAGGTTGTTTTTGTAAAAGGAGGGCGAAAATGTTTTTCGTAACTTAGATTTTTCGTATTCAGAGGTTTTCATAAGTAGAGGGCCGACTGTGTATCTATCTATCTATCTATCTATCTATCTATCTATCTATCTATATAAATATATAAATATATATACATACATATATAGTGCCGGAGTTGGAGGACGACCATTGGAAACCCTCCATGAAGGATAACACCCTGGTTATCATCTTCATGGAGGTTTTCTTGGCAGGATGAGTGCAGTGGTTTGCCATTGCCTTCTGCACGATGTGAACCTACAGGCAATTTAGAACGGCCAATTAACCTACTGGGCATGTCTTTGGACTGTAGGAGGAAACCGGAGCACCCGGAGGAAACCCACACAAGCACGGGGAGAACATGCAAACTTCACACAGAAACGCCCAGGCTGGGAATCGAACCCAGGCCTTCTTGCTGTGAGGCGGACGTGCTAATATATATAATATTATCTTGCAGAGATGAAAATGTTGAGGTTCTCTTTGGGACTAAACGAGGATGGATAGGATCAGGAATGAGCACATCAGAGGGACAGCACATGTAAAAGGTTTTAGAGACAAAGTCAGAGAGGCAAGATTGAGATGGTTTGGACATGTACAGAGGAGGGATAGTGAGTATATTGCCAGTAGGATGCTGAGGTTGGAACTCCCAGGCAGAAGGTCTAGAGGAAGACCAAAGAAAAGATTTATGGATGTGGTGAACGAGGACATGAAAGCAGTTGGTGTAAGAGAAGAAGATGCAAAGGATAGGGTGAGATGGAGGCAAAGGATTTGCTATGGCGCCCCCTGAAGGGAACAGCTGAAAGGAAAAGAAGATATATATATATCTAGATATATATATATATATACACACACACACACACACACACACACACACACAGGTCGGTTCAGGGTGTAAATTGTATTGATTGATTCATGATGAAAATCAACATGAAAGTTGTGCAATTGTTTCAGACACCCCAAAGCAAGCAGGTCCTGGGGTCAAGTCCCAGATATAGTGTGGGTGTTTCCCTTTTTTTTTTTTAACCCCCCCCCCCCTCCATTTCCTCTCTAATTTCATCAAATCCAATTGCCACGCATGAGGTATTGCCTTATTGCCTTCCCTATAACACAACCACCACCAACCAAGGAGGAGTGAAAGCATGCACACGCCCCATCCGCAACATGCAATGCTCGCCTCCCGCCTGTTTTCAAACTGCGGTGCATTTTTAACATGTTTTAAAAATAGTTTTGGTATACTGTACTATACTGTGTTAATCCTGTAAGGGAAATTATTTTCATATGTGTGTTTTATATGACACACCCACAACCGTCCGAGGAATTTGTGTCCCTTGTGTTTTTTTGAAGTGTGACGTGTGTGGTGCAGGATTTAAATGAACGGAAACATTGAAAAGTCAGCCGTACCTTCAGTTTCTCTGAGAACTCATCACTGGACCACTGAGACGAGGAACAGTTGAACGTTTTATGTGCTTGAACAGCAGCCGAGGACAGCCCTTAGCAGGACACACACACACACACACACACACACACACACACACACACACACACACACACACACACACACACAAAATAATAATCAAGTCATTGTCACTAAGCATTTCAAGCACCTTTGGGTTCATGGCTGCTGAAACAGAACAGGTGTTCTCCATTTCAGTAAAAGTGTTCACTGTGTCCTGTGGACTCAGTAGTTTGCAAATTGAAGGAACACACACACACACACACACACACACACGCACATGAATGTTGAGTTTAAACCTACCTATAAGCAGGTAAAGCAGCTTCATTGCTTGACTGGTCATGCTCACTCTACCGTGTACTTCGTCCATTTAAGAACACTGAAACGGTTCCAGGCGTCCCTGTTTACTCTCTGAGTCACTACGTACGTTGTTTGTGTACTTTCTGAGATTACACAGGTTTTATTGGGTCACACAGTTTTGCAACAGCGTTCGAGTGCTAAAGTCTCACACTGCGAACGGTAACGGATTGTTCCAATATATCTGGACAGAGCTTCCGTTTAAGGATATAATTTGTCCTCCCTGGACACAAAACACACCCATGTAGTTTTCTTGCCCAGCACGCAAAGCTTAAATTCATGCACGATTTATAAAATACCGAAAGTCCTACTTTATCTCCGTAATAGAGATGAATTTGAACTGGATCGCGCGATCGCTCACAACATGCAGATCACTGTTTAGGCAAAGCATGCTGAGTCCTGGTGCATGGAAACTCTGCCCAGCTCAGATAATGTGTCGGAATTTCTGACAGCACACCAAGCATGTGTGTGTGTGTGTGTGTGTGTGTGTGTAGGTGGATGAGGTGCTCTCTATCTTGGCTAAGTCTGGTGCTGGCAGGTGGGGAAGAGCTGACTGTTGGCTGCATTTCTTTATTCATCTTTTTATTCTTTTTTTTTTTTTTTTTTTAAAGACGTGCATCACCCTTTAAAACATGTCATCTGATCAAACTAAGATCTCTCCAGTCGATTTTTTTTGTCTCTTATGGGACCACACCAGTCCTGTTCCATACCACCTGACAACTATTTAACATCATTCACCCCGTTCTCTCCACTAATTTAGTCATCCCATTCCCACCCATCAATTGTTGCCTTCTCGATCACATGATCACCATCGGAGGGGTGTAGGCAAGTAAATGCCGCCTCCGTGACAAGCAATGCTGCCTCCCGCCTCTTTACAAACTGCTGTGCATGCGTATTTGAAGGAGACCTGACGCACTCTGAGAAAAAGAGCTATCCGCCCCCTCATGTGAATGAGCGGCTGGTGGTCGCTGTGAGTGAAAGGGATGTGTGTGCGTTGTCTGTGAGAGCTCCCGTGGACTCCTGGTCGTGGAGGGCTGAGACAGACATAACCCTGGATTCGACCTCCAGTTTGATTGTACCACCTTATCGATGTGCCACTCGGGAGCCGATTAAGGTCGTTTAACAAAAGCAAGTTTATTAAATAGTCTTCACATCAGAACTTGGGGGGAAATTACTGAAAAGGACTGCTGTATTTTTTTTTTTTTTTTTTTTTTGCTAAAAGCTTTGTATTTAAATTCTCTTCTCATGACTTATAACAGATCAGATGCAATGTGTTTCCATATCTGCGGCAGTCTTTTCAGATCTGTATTACTGTGAAATTTATTCCGTCCTTATATTTATTTATATTTATTACACTGAGCTGCTACGCTGCACAAACAAGCAGCACTCCTGTCAAAACGCCTCATTTGAATGAATACCAGGCTGTGGACTAATAAATATTCACACTGCCATGCTACAGAGTCAGAGCTTGTTTCAGATGGTGCCTCCGAGGAGATTTTACTTATAAATGAAATAATAAGTTTGCCTCTTGTGTTTAAAGATTAACTCGAGCTGTGAGAAGCAATTGTGGTGCCAAGCAGTATGGCAGAGTGACTGTGGCTTGGAATGAGTTCACTCGTAAGAGATTACTGACTGGTGGGAGGTTGTAATCACATGGTTCTTATTTATTTATTTATTTATTTATTGAAATGTAAGAATTAAAGGACAAAAATAACAGAAAGAAGGAGAGATGCATCAGGTTCTGATGTCCGGTTCTTTTGGGATCGACTTGTGTATAACTTCCTGCAGACGACTCGGTTTTCATCACCAGGTCATGTTTGAATAAAACACTATATTGCGACATACAGAACATACATACAGTACTTTAAAAAACACTCACAGCAGGGAAATCACAAGGGATGGTTCATGCTGCAGCGAAAGCTGAGTGTGTGTACAAGGTATGCAAATTTTATAATTTCAGCAAAAGCTCTGTAAACTGAACAGATGTGTGTCTGGGAAAAAAATGTCCACTTTTAATGAATATTCCCAAATAAATAAATATACAGGATAAACATATCGAGTTTGAGAGATTTCAGCATCAACCACTCAAGATCTTTGACGGGGAAAGACATTTACAACAGTGGCGCGCTTGAGTTACGAATGTCTTTTATAACGAATTTTCCATGATACGAGCTTCGATTCACAAAAATCCGCCCCATCCAACGAGCAAAATTTTGATTTACAAGCTCTGCTGGGGAAATGGCTTTTCCGGGCTGATTAGCCTCGTATTCTTCCGTGTGTATTCCTCCGTGCTCCGAGAACACTTTGTGCAGTGCTTCTCATTTATTTTCTATGACGCACCCTCTACGAAGGAAAAAAAAAACAAAACAAAAACATATCACCCCCCAGCACCCTGCACATAACTATAAATAGTGTTCACTGCGCTTCATGTCGTTTGCTTTGTGCTTTTTCCTAACTCTACAGCGCGACAATGACAGCGCCACTGCCACCTAATGTAGAGGATGCACAATTGCACTTAATTCTAGTACAGTATGGCAAAAAACCATGTTCTCCAAGGTCATATACGCATCCCACACTATTTGAGAAGCATTGGCCATGTGGGAGCTCACAATGCACCTTTCCTTGATAGCATTCCCAGCGTGCACATGCACATAATTTCTCTCCTCCTCCTCTGTTCTGCACCACGTTGTGCCTACCCATGTGTCATCTTTGCCACAGTCCATGATCAGAAGGGTTAGTTGACTTATTGGTTGTTCATGTTTTATTATAATTTGTTGTTAATGTTCATGCATTATCATTATTATTAGATATTTATTGATTTTACATGCTTATCTTTAATATATTAAGTGAAATATATGTGTTTGTGTGCAGGCTATATGAGTTTGGGAGGGGGTTGGAACGGATTAATTGGTTTTCTGTTATTTCTGATCGGAATAGTTGTTTCATCTAACAAACTTTTCGGCTTACGAGCTCGCCCTCGGAACGGACTAAATTCGTAAGTCAAAGTACCGCTGTATATCCCGAAAATAAAAAAAGAAAAACACCTCTACATCCTCTTTGTGATACCATCATATTTTTATTGAGACTATAAATTTCATAAAGAAAATTATACAGGTGAAAAAAATAAGTAAATGAAGCAATGGTGAGCATAATTAAGATGATTACATTATAATTTATTTATTCATTCATTTTCAGAACCACTTCATCCTAATTCGGATCACGGGGAGGTTGGCCTCCATGTCAGCCGATGCTGGGCTTGGGCGGGTTACACTCTGTACCGCTCGCCCGGTCATCGCAGATTATAATTTATCAGATAAGAAAATAAGAAAGAATTGTTGTGTGCGTGTTGTGGAAAATCTTGAAGAAGAAAGGAAGCAAACAAGAGAGAAAACGAAATACACCGTAGAGAACGGGAGACAAATAAGGACAAACAATGAAGAAAACAAAGAAGGATAAAAGAAGAAAGAAAGAAACATGAAACTATGAAAAAAAAAGTTGAACACAAAAAGTCAGGAGGGCTGGACAGGAGAAAAAGTGAAGGAAGGAAAAAGAACAGAGAAGAAAAAAATGGAAAAATAATCAAAAGGGAAAAGAAAAAAGGGAAAGAAAGGATGCATGTCCAGTGCACCAACTGGGTTATCAAAGGCCGGCTGTGTCTTTCACTGTCTGCGGTGTGAGGTTCACGTAAAAGAACCATTGCTCAGCCTGTGTCCGCCCCGCGATGGCCTGGTGAGCTGTCCAGGGCGTACTCTGCCCTAGCTGGAGTCGGTTGGTATGGGTGCCAACCTCCCCTCGACCATAATTAGGATTAAGTGGTTCAGAAAGTGAATGAATGGAGGAAAAGGAAAAAATGGAAGGAGGGATGAGAGGAACGAGACAAAAGCTGGAAAGTTGGAATTCATAACTAAATTTAACCCTGAATTCAGTTTGGTTGTTCTATGCCACTGATGTGGTGATTAAATCCCATGAACAATGCTTTTAAATATTCTCTTCTTCCCCTGATGCACGTCTTTCAAAGGAAGGCAATGTTTTTGAACGGAAATCGAAGCGAATTTATTGGGGGTGGGCTCAAATCCTACTGGTTCCATCTCAACATTGTTGATTTGTGTTTCCCTGTGATGATGGCGTGCTTCAGCATGGCGGTAATGAGTGTGAAGTGGTTCTCCAGACACTACAGAGGGAATATGATCTCTGAAGCTCTGCACGAACTTGTGAAATCTTTTAAAGAAGGCATCACGGCCCATCATGTCGGAATGTAATTGGATCAAGTTGAACAAAGGAGGAAGGATCAGTGTTCCATGTCTGTCCAGATTGGAGCGGGGAGGAACAGAAGGTTCTGCTGGCCTGTCTTGCTCAGAGTTTGGGTGGTCTGTGAGCACAGAGCATGTTGGGTAATATCATATGTGAAACACCAGTGCTCACGAGAGACCGAAGTGCTGTAATAGATGCAAATATAAAAGGAACACAAGTGCGGTGGGCGTTTTGGTCCTTCCATGAAAGAAAAAGTGCGAGTGTGTTGCACAGGAAGTGAAGAGACCACTTAAGAAACATGAATTTTATTATTATTATTATTATTTTTTTTAATTATTATTTCCCACCCATTTTCTCCCAAATTTAGTCATGTCCAATTCCCTCCCATGAAGTATAGCCTTCCCTGTCACACAACCACCACCTAGCAGAGAAGGGTGAAAGCATGCACACTCCGTGAAATGTGGTACGAGCCTCTTTTCAAAATGCTGTGATTGACAGGGCAGCGAGTGTATGCCCTCCCAGATTACTGCAGTGGTTTTCCTCTGTGATCAGTTAGCTGCCAACAAAGTGCGTGCCATGTGTTATAATGCCTTGTGTGATAAGGCAAGTCAAGCACAAAAGCAGTGATAATGCAACAAATTCCCATAAATTATACCCCTCCCCCACCCCCCTCCCCACCCCCCTGCATGCTTACACACACACACACACACACACACATTACATCCTATCTCTAATGGCCACATGAGTTATCGGTTTAATCCTGATCTTTACATTGCTATAAATGAAACCATTTGAATAAACCACAACGGCTCATAAAAGTGCCAAACAGCATGGAGAGAATCTGTTCAAATCTCGAGCCTATTAGATTCTGTCTTCTCCTTACAGCCAAAGATGGACGTGTCTGAATGATCCAATGTGACAGAAAGAACATTATGTACACATGTGTGTGTGTGTGTGTGTGTGTGTGTGTGTGTGTGTGTGTGTGTGTGTGTGTGTATGTGTGTGTGTGTGTGTGTGTGTGTGTGTGTGTGTGTGTGTGAATGCTACATGAAATGACCCTTCAGAAAACTACCCCCCACTTACTCCACCTTGATGAGGATGAGTTTTGCCTGAAGTCCGAAATGATTATTTCATGAATCAATGTAACAGAGCGTCCAAATTTCTGAATGCAAAGCATTACATGGAAGGTTCGTTCTTCTTCGCTTCACTCGATTCTCCAAAGTAATTTAGATTTTCTTTCTGCTTCACACCAATTTATCTTTATTTAATACACTTCTTCTTCTGCTTCTTCTTCTCTTCTTCTTCCTATTATTATTATTATTTATTTTTAATTACATTATTCTGTGAACATTGAGTCGGACCCAAAAATGCAGGTGACAGGATGTGATGAAAACGCGTTGTGCTTTATTGTTCACAGGGGAGGCACTACAGCATGGGCAAATCGTAGTCACTGTTAGAGATGCGGGGAAACACAAAATTCATTAAACTTAAGCAGGAAGTGGTGGAGCACGGAGCTGAGAGTCAGCGATATCACAGAGAAGAGGGACAATCTTCTTGCACTAGGAGGAGCACTCTGCTAGTCTTAGTAGCTCGTGATTAAAGGGAATTAGGTGTGTGTGTGTGTTTAGCACTCCACCTGCGTGTGACAGCCATGCCCCTCTCCAACATGCAGAGAGAGAAAGTGTGTGTGTGTGTGTGTGTGTGTGTGTGTGTGTGTGTGTGTGTGTGTGTGTGTGTGTGTGTGAGAGAGAGAGAGAGAGAGAGAGAGAGACCAAAACAAGTCTCTCACAACACAGTATATAATATATACAGACGCTCCCGACTTATATATTAGTCGTACCACACCCCACCCCACCTCACCCAGGGGGCAGTGGTGGTCTCGTGGTATAGGGCGCTGGATCGCTGATCCAAAGGTTGGGGGTTTGAGTCAGACTCTCCACAAGGTTGTCACTGTCCTGCCAGTGCAGCTAACTGGGTTATCAAAGGCTGGCCATGTCTCTCACTGTCTATGGTGGGACGTTCATGTAAAAGAACCATTGCTGACTTTCGTCAAGAGGAGCTGCAAAGCCGTCAGCATGTTTCCGCCCTGTGATGGCCTGGCGAGCTACCCAGGGTGTACTCTGCCCCCGCCCGGAGTCGGCTGGGATGGGCGCCAGCCTCCCCGCGGTCCTAATTAGGATTATATAGAAAATGAACTGAACACCCCACCCAATAGTCTATTGCTATGTCACAGTGCAACAAACATGCTTAAAGGAAATTTGCCTTTTTTAGCATGCATGAGACTACAAATGTCCAGAATTGGCAAGTGTGATTGTGATTGCTGGGATTGGCAGTATGCCCCTCTCACTTAGAGGGCGTGGAACTTCCTGGGAATCTCAACCCACCTCTGGTATTCAAACTTTTCTGAGAGCTCTTGAGCAGAAGATTTTGTTGTATTTTATGGTTACTTTGTTGATGTCTTTGATTGTGTGCAGGTTACAGTTTGCAGCTGATTTTTTTTTTTTTTTTTTTTTTTCTAAACTCAGTTTACTTTAGTTTACATTCTACTTTAGATTATCACGAGCTCCCCGTCCTGTAGACTTTTTCATCGAGGAAAATTTGCTGATGCTGCTGATTCCATTTTTTAAAAATAAATTTGATATGTCCACTGGGAAATATCCAATTAAGTGTTCCCATGTTCACCCAGCTAACTCTACCATGCACAGACCTGAGGTCAGGAGGCGTATAGGACAGCATGGCTTTGGAAGGGCCTCCACAGGACAGGGATGGTAATGTGGAAAGCTCACAAAATTTAAAAGTCGTATGTCTTACGGCTCCGACTAAACCATGTCCTGCCAGTGGCCATCCTTCCACTGGCATGTCCTTCTCTACACCTCCTGACCTCAGGTTTGTGCATGGGAGAGTCAGCTGGGAGACTTGGGAACATTTATTGTATGAATATTTCCCAGTTTACAGTGAGGCAGTGATTGGTTGGCATCTGTGTAGGTATGTACCAACCACAGCTTTGAATCCGTAGAAAAGTGGAACTGGGTGGTAATGAATGACGGAAAGAAAGTGAGCAATTGAACCATTCGAGGATGGCCAGTCCATGATGTCCTGGTTTGTATTGTCAATCTGTTCTGAAGGATGAAGAAAACCAATCCATTCTTAAATCTCTGGATTGTAAGCTTTCCACAAGAGCCATTACAACATAGGTCAGCAATGCCATCATGTGCCACCGATCGCCACCAATTTATCTTCACCTAAATGGTCTACCTCGAGAATGAAGCAGAGAAGACGGTGCTATAAAACAATGCTTTATATGATGCCTTCCCATGATATATGACCTTATTGATAGCGTCTTGGGCTTTTCTGTAGTATTATATTGACCTCTGCACCATTTATTGATCTGTTCGTTATAGCAGCCTGCACCCTATTCCAAAAAGAAAAGAAAAAAAAAACCAGCCTTGTTAGCGTGATATATTGTTCTCCAAGATCAATACAACAGTTTACTGATTATACCAAGCCCTGGATATTATCGCAATCAACTCTGTTCAGCAGGTGAGAGAAATGTGGCATGAATACAGATCAATAGAGAGAAGGGTCACGACCCGGGAGATGACATGGAATTATGTGTGCTTCCATTTACTTTTTGCCAATATTCTTCAATATTCTGTCCCTGGTACAACCTGGAGCTCAGTCAGTGGTAAAATAGGCGGGGTTTATTGGCACAGGTGGGAGGATTGAAGGCATTACGACAGGAAATGCATTGCTGTGATATAGCAGCGTCCATAATCCGTCTTGGTATATTGTTTAAAAATTCATAATCATTGATTTCAATGTCTGAGGTTTGAATAAATACGTTCGGTCAAGCAGAAAGTTTCAGGATTTCAAGGACCTGAAAGGAAAGCAAGCACTGGCCTGTGAAGGGTTTTCGAGGATGCTGCAAGAGACAGATAAAGACAGATGTTCAAGCAGGAGGACATGCTGTGAGTGTCATGCACACAAAGAAAACACTTATAAATCAGTGGTGA
>CM045736.1:5198390-5278390 GCA_024760905.1 Plotosus lineatus | reverse complement strand
GGCAATATTAAAAGGTGATATGTTGAAGAAACCTTGATACTCTGTTGATTACAATATTAAAAGAATAAACTTTGATATTCAGTATGTTGGTTTCAAATACAGTATAAGATATTTATTTCATTCTACTGTGTGTACAACATCATATATATAATATAGCATGATGTATGAAAAAAAAAAAAAAAAAGAAATTCACCGCGAATCTCGGGTGACCTGCACAAGCAAAATAAATGAATAGATAAATAAATAAAAATACGGAAAAAAGTCCTCCCTCCCGGGTGAATCTTTATTTCATTATGTTATTGCCAACCAAGATATTGTGAAGCACTGTGCATCAAAGTGATTTTAATAATCTTATAAAGTGTAACCCAATTCTGAAAAAGTGGATTTTGGGTCGAAAGACCACTGTTGACCAAAAAATGGAGGGGTGGAGAGCGGGTGGGGTGTTATTGTGAATCTTTCCCCCTCTTAGTAAGCAGGAAGAGATGTTCCATCATCTAGCTTGCTCTTTTCAAGTGTTCTGGATATGCCTTCGCTCGGAGCAGGGATTTAAGTAGCTCGTATTGGCAAAAGCAAGAGTTGGTCCGAGCTTCTAAAAGGTGGAGGTAATCCATCTGACCTACAAAACAGCAGGGTGCTCATTCTGATGTTAATGCCGAAGGGAGCTTTCACTTCTTCAACAGGATTTATAGTGTCGACTTGGAAAATGAGCGAGGAAGCTCCTTGACAACTGAAAACAGCTTTACTGGGTGACGAGCACTGTTTTCTTTCCATGCCTTCTGTTGAAAATCGTTTTTCAGCTGTCATATACAACTTTTTCAAACAAACTCTGGCAGAGCTGTGCTCTCTTTCCATATATGGTTTAGCAAGGCACGGTTTTTATTTGCAGTCCTTTCACGCAATACCGCTTTCAGCATTTCTTTGTTCGTCTGTTCACATCTAGAAAAAAAAAATGATGTGGAGATGATGACAATGATGCGAACACATGGTTTAAAAAGTAAATATATAAATAAAAACATTTCATGTCTGCTGAACCAAAGCACTCAGTGAATGTATAATTCTTACAAGCATTCATATACTTGTAGATTTCAAGCATAGTAGCAGCAAAGAGGGTGCAACTGTTGTTTGCCAGACTTGATATTTGGTGGAAACGTTATTTGTTTATCTGTTCATAAATGAATGAATGTTTTGTACATTTCATCAACATTCTCCTTTGTGACAAAGGTGACAACTGATCAACAATAGGATTTTATATAATTCATAGAATTAGATCTACTTGCACCTGCAAGTCATTCATGGACTATAGTGGTACCTTGATTTACGAAATTAATCTGTTCCGAGGGCGAGTTCATAAGTCAAAATGTTTGTTCGATAAAACAATAATTGCCATCTGAAATAATAGAAAACCAATTAATCCGTTCCAACCCCCACCCCCCCAAACTCGTATAACCCAACACAAAAATGTTTATTTCACTTAATATATTAAAGATAAAGATGTAAAAAAATAAAAAAAAAAATTTCGTCATAATAATAATGCATGTGTATTAACAATAATAATGATAATTAATAATAAATAATAAAACAAAAATAAACAATAAGTCAACTAACCCTTCCGATCATCAGCTGTGGTGAAGATGTCAAGTAGGCACGAAGATGTCACGTGGGCATGTCTGAGGTGGTGCGTAACAGAGAAGGAGGAGGAAAATTTTGTGTGTGCACGCCATGGATGCCAGTGAGGATAGGCTTGTGGTGAGCTCCCACAAGGACAGTGCTTCTCAAATTGTGGGGCACCCCCCCCCCCCCTTGGGTGTGATGCCAGGAAGGGCGCGTATGACCCTGGGGAACATACTTTTTGTCATTCTGTACTAGAATTAAGTGTAATTGCACAGCCTGTACAGTAGGTGGCAGTGGTGCTCTCACTGTGTTCCCTGTGGTGTATGGAAAAAGCACCGAGCAAACACTATGAAGTGCAGTAAACACTAGTCACACGTGGGTTTTTTTTCCTTCCTATAGGGGGCGTCACAGAAAATAATTGAGAAGCACTGCACAAGGTGTTCCCGTAGCGCGCAGGAATACACGTGGAAGAATAGGAGGCTAATTGGCCCAGAAAATCCATTTCCCCAGCAGAGCTCATAAATCAAAATTTTGCGAGTTGGGTGGGGCACATTTTTGGTGGAATCAAAGCTCATATCATGGAAAATTCGTTATAAAAGACACTCGTAAACCAAGGTACCACTGTATATGATTATAACAACATAAACGTTATCTTTATTTATTATTTTTTTAATTTTCCATATATTTTTGAAAAACGACGTATAATTGAGAATGACTCGAAATGACTTAAGTCGAGGTATACCTGTGTGTGTGTGTGTGTGTGTGTGTGTGTGTATCTTCTTCTTCTTTTCCTTTCGGCTGTTCCCTTCAGGGGACGCCATAGCAAATCATCCGCCTCCATCTCACCCTATCCTCTGTATCTTCTGCTCTTACTCCAACTACCTTCATGTCCTCCTTCAAAACATCCTTAAATCTTCTCTTTGGTCTTCCTCTCGGCCTTCTGTCTGGTAGTTCCAACCTCAGCATCCGACTACCAATATACTCACTAGCCCTCCTCTGTACATGTCCAAACCATCTCAATCCAGCCTCTCTGACTTTGTCTCCAAAACTTCTAACTTGTGCTGTCCCTCTGATGTGCTCATTCCTGATCCTATCCATCCTCGTTACTCCCAAACAGAACCTCAACATTTTCATCTCTGCTACCTCCAGCTCTGCCTCCTGTTTTTTCTCCAGGGCCACTGTTTTGAAACCATACAACATTGCTGGCTCATCACCGTCTTGTACACTTTTCCTTTCATTCTCGCCGATACCTTCCTATCACACATCACACTGGATACTTTTCTCCAACCATTCCAACCTGCCTGCACACGCTTCTTCACCTTTTTATCAGACTCTCCATTGCTCTGGATTGTTGAGCCTAAGTACTTAAAATCCTCCACCTCCCTTATCTCTGCTCCCTGTAACCTCACCGTTCATCTTGGGTCCTTGTCATTCATGCACATGTATTCTGTTTTACTGAGGCTGACCTTCATTCCTTTCCTTTTTAGGGCAGACCACCAACTCTAGATTTTTCTGCACTTGTTCTCTGCTCTCACTACAGATCACAATGTCATCTGCAAACATCATAGTCCATGGAGATTCTTGTCTAACCTCGTCTGGCAGCATGTTCATCACCATTGCAAACAAGAAGGGGCTCAGAGCTGACCCTTGATGCAGTCCCACCTCCACCTTGAACTATTCTGTCACACCAACAGCACACCTCACCATTGTCTTACATCTCTCATACATGTCCTGCACCACTCTAACATACTTCTATACCACTCCAGACTTCCTCATGCAATACCACAGTCCTTCTCTCGGCACCCAGTCATATGCTTTCTCCAGATCCACAAAGGCACAATGCAATGCAGCTCACTCTGACCTTCTCTGCATTGTGTGTGTGTGTGTGTGTGTGTGTGTGTGTGTGTGTGTGTGTGTGTATATAATATATATATATATATATATATATATATAATATCGCTCTCTTTTTGTAGATGAGAAGTAAGAAAAGTGGCATGGGGAGAGCCACACAACACTATTTCCAACACACCCTGTAGCTGATTGGCTGAGAGTGCATGGGGTGTTGATGTCAATGCACTTCTGTGAGTTCGGCTTCTGAAGGAGCACTGACTGCACGTACAGTAAGTATGTAATTCTTCATCTGTTAAGTTCAAATATCACAATTATTTCTTGGGAATTGATGACTGCATCTTTATACCAGCAGCAGCCCTGCTCACAGTTGATATATATGATTTTCTGAGGTTGCACTAAATCTGATGTATGCATGAGTTTATGTGTGGCTAGATAAATATCCCAATTGAAGCGGACTATGCATTAAATTATGCCTTATTTTCAATATAACTATATTATGTACATATATTTTTTTTAAACAATGGTGCACTGAACCCAAACAAATGTTTTATTTGATTTTTCTTTTGTTCCTGTCATACATCCATTCCTCTCATACATCCACTTTTCTTCAACTGTAACATGTAACTTTCCATACATGTGTGTGCCTGAAATTACTTGTGTTTTACCTCAGAGTATTTTTGTGTGTTCTGCCTTTTTCCCTTTTTGCTAACACAGCTGAAAACCTGCATAATTAGATGTAGTTTAATTGCCAGCAATTAGGGGTCCAACAAGGTTAGAACAGAGAGCATCTGCGTTTTCATAAGAAATAAAAACCAGTGTTCTTGTCACAGGATGTTTCATAATGATTAGCTTTGGGCTAATGGGTGTGAATTGTAGCGATAAAAATCATACTGTTGTGCTGTTTCATGTTATTTCATCACTAATTGTTTCGCAGGACCAGTAATATGAAGTTGGAGAACTGTAAAGGGAGACACATTAGGCCAGCCTTAATCATATCTTTGTTGGCGGTAACACGGCCGGTTGGGCCGGAATTGTACATAAAAACCCCATCTGAGCATTCACAAATGCAAAAAATAAAAAGATTCCAGCCGGTTGTCTTGAAAAAATGTGTGTCTCCCCTATCATACACCGTACTAAAAGTGCCCAAAGCGAAATCAGTATCAACTGCGCCTGATGATTGGTCTATTTTACCAGTTCAGTGAATCAGCAATTCTCATTGGCCAGTACAGTGGTGCCTCGGTACTCGACCATAATTCATTCCCGACGGCTGGTCAAATTCCGATTTGGTCGAATTTAGAACTTGCGTTTCCCATTACAAATAATGTAAATGGTCTTAATCTGTTCCATCGTGTTTTGAACAGAAATTAACGTTACCGTAACTTATACCATAGGTCCTCAAATTAAGTGCAAAAAATTGTTGAACACAGTACACTATGTTATGATCTGTGTTGTGAGAGACTCTGGTTTTAGTGGCTCTAACTCTCTATGCATGTAGCGCTGGAAAAGGGCGTGGCTGTCAGACGCGGGTGGAGTACTAAGCACACACGCCTGATTCAACTTAGCAATCACCGGGCTTCTCTAACAGTGACTATGGTTTCCCCGTGCTCTAGTGCCTTCCCTGTGAATAATAAAGCTCATCCTTTTTCATCATACCCTGTCTCCTGCATTTTTGGATCCGGCTTTTTTTGGAATATTTGAATGTTCCTGGTGTCACAGAAAGGCTAGAAGATTCTGTGACGTCAGGAACATTCAGCCGGACCCAAAAATGTAGAACACAGGGTGTAATGGATGAGCTTTATTGTTGACAGATTGCAATATTAAAAGTTGATATGTTGAAGAAACCTTGATACTCTGTTGATTACAATATTAAAAGAATAAACTTGGACGTGTGTGTGTGTGTGTGTGTGTGTGTGTGTGTGTGTGTGTGTGTGTGTGTGTGGTGTGTGTGTGGTGTTTTGTTTTAATATAAAGCATGTGATGGATGCCAGATCGGATGCTTAACCTTGCTCTTTTCCACATTATGAAAAACTGAGCCAATTCTTCTTGTCTGCTGAAACCCTCTCAGAATTTTTTTTTTATCATATTGGATGTAGTGCACACTGTTATTCCATCCTTACACACACACACACACACACACATGTATACATCTGCTCCTCATTTTTGATTATCACCACAGAGCCTGTGTATGACAGATATTCCACACATAAGAGTGCAATCTGAACCAAGTAAACGATCTGTCAGTCTTGGTGAAAGCTATGACTATTACTGACATGTGAAATGGCTTCAGAGGGACAGGTCCATTTCCCTTTGATTCGATTATAATTTCATTATAATGTTTTTCTGTACTTTGGGTTCTTTTCCTGTTGTCACCAAGTGTGCTGAAATAGATTGGCTTCGCGTGTTCACATGAGAAAGCCATTGTTTATTGAAGTGTGTGCATACTTCCTTGGCATTATTTATGGTGTGTGGGGGTGGGAAAGCAAGAGAGAGAACGAGAGATAATACTTGGTGTAGAGAAATTAAAATAGATACATAGCACTTTTTTTTTTAGATTTCAGTTTTTTCTTATGTAAAGCTCTTCCAATTTCAGTGTTACTAAATAACAGAAATGGTTCGGCCGAAAAAAATAAATGGGTGTTTAGTTACTTGTTTAGTGTTGCATTGCTGGTATTTTGTCTAAAAAAATCTTCAGATCTGAAGAGATGCTGGAAGTTTTTTTTTTAAACAAATACTATTGCAGAGATGGAGTCCATCAAAGTTTCATGTTCGGTCCAAAATCATTTATCATATTAGCTTTATTTTTTTTTCCTCTTGTTCATTATATGCAGTTTTCTTCTCATGTAATTTATTTTTTAAGAAAGTGAGCAACTATTGAACCCAAATGGGCGAGCTTGATCTTTTTTTTAATCACATCTGGGTCTATATTACGCCTCCTTCAGGATACGTTGAGGTGTTGAGCCTGAGAATTTGACTTGATGATTACATATTCTTCGAGATGAGGCTGACTGGTGTGTAAGGCAGTTTTTCATGGAGGAAATTGGATTTACAACTATTTCAGTATGTCAGTTTTTACAATATTAATTCAATTTTTAGCTAAAGATTGTTCAGCTGAGCATGTTCATCAGCTAAACTTTTAACTGGTATTAGCTTTAGCCAGATTTAATTGTTAATATCATGCAAAACAAAAGAAAATCCTTGAAGAAATTAAGTCTGGAATTTATTTTAATGAAAAAACCTGTCACCTCTGTTTTAGTTTTAGCAAATATTTATTAGGTTATTTTCTCCCCAAGGTGATTTCTCATACTACATCCAGATTTACATAAGTATTACTGCAGGTTTAGTCGGTGCATTGCTTACACAAGTGTACTTATGACAGATATACTCTGGCTGGAAGGTCAAATATGAAGCACCCGAGCTTCATCAGACTCATTCAGGTTTTCAGGCTGCTGTGAACATTATTGCAAGTGCTCAACCTTTCATGGGATGTTCATCCTTCTTTGGTGAGGTTAAAACCAATGTTCATCTGTTTCACTCGAGGCTTCTTTGTCTGTAAATGCTGTAAAAATAAATGTGATCACCTGAAAAGAGCCAGCTCTCACTGAGGTGTTACACAATTCTCTGCAGCTGCACTTATTTTCACTGGCAAAACAAGTATGGAAACATCAGGAATGCTTGTGTGCTTGTTTTCACAGTGAGTGTGCAATAACTTTGGGTGTGAGAGCCGACGTCATGGTTCCGTGTGATTATAAAAAATAAAGCACTGATCAGCTAAATTTGAATCACGTGCCATTAATGTCATGATGATGCATATGTATAGCTTGCTGGAGCTGCCGCTAATTCAGTGCTTCTCAAATGGGGGGGGGGTTGATGCCAATGGGAGCATGTATGACCCTGGGGAACATGCTTTTTTGCCATACTATACTACATATTTTTTATTGTTATTTAATGATTTCTTTTGTGTGTTTGTTTTTTTTTTTGTTTTTTGTTTTTTTTTTCCATGTTAATAAAGACACAATGTTATGCGGAAGTACATTCATAACAATTTTATAGACAAATAATACTGTTTACTGCATAGGCGTTCTTGGGGGCCGTGAAAAGTTTTTTTTTTTTTTTTTCTTCCTAGAGGGGGCATCACAGAAAATAACTGAGAAGCACTGTGCTAATTTAAAACATTATGAAAATAGTTATGAAATTATTTTTCGATATATTTTTTGAAAACCAACATGTAATCGAGAACGACATAACTCGAAACGATGAGTCGAGGTATACCTGTATATATATTTTTCAAAAATGTTGTTCAGAAAGAGATCAGTTGGTAGTTGTTAGATTGTTGGACAAAATATGTTTTGTAATTTAAATGAAAAAATCTTTATTTTGTATATATATATATATATATATATATTCCTTCCTTTCGGCTTTTTCCCTTTTCTCGGGAGTCGCCACAGCGAATCATCTGATTCGCGCATTTTGATTTGGCATAGGTTTTTTTTTTACGTTGGATGCCCTTCCTGTCACAACCCTTTAGCAAGGGACAGAAACACGCTGACGGCTTTACAGTCTACTGTTTACGAAAGTAAGCAATGGTTCTTGAACAGCCTCTCACCATAGACAGTGAGAGACATGGCTGGCCTTTGATAACCCAGTTAGCTGCACTGGGGGGGACAGTGACAACCCTGTGGGGACTCGAATCCCCATCCTTCGGATCAGCGATCCTGCGCCCTATCCACTCGACCACCACTGCCCATATATATATATATATATATATATATATATATATATATATATATACACACACAGATTGTATATTTTGTAAATGTTGATAAAAGATTGCATGAGAGACAACCATTTTAACTTGTGATTTAAATTTTTTTTCCAAGGCCAAAGGGGGGGGCCGCACCCCTTTTTACCCCACACTTGGCATGGCTATGCCATGCCTGTCTGACTATGTCAAACTTTTGAGGTTTTTCAAAATTTCCAACTTGCACCCATGTAATGAGTCTCATCCATAGCTGAAAGATTCACCAAATCAATCATGATTTATTTCAGTAAACGTTTACAGTTTGTGACTTTTCATGTGCAGCAGCAAGAAGAAACATTCTTAGTCCGGTTTAAAGGTTAACATTCATTACAGGTTAACATTCACATTTCTGAATTAAGACCTAATGTCAGGAAGGCTTTGAGTCGGCCTTAAAAGCCACCATTACAAGATGATCCTAGCGCTATATAGTTTTATCTTCAAGGATACTGGCAATGCAGACTCGAGCAACACGACCTATGTTCCCAAGCAACTACCTTACAAAACATAAATGTACATATCTATATCCGTTCTGCTTGGAAGGCCGGTCAGGTTTATTAAAAGCTCGCTGGAGTTTAAAATAATACTATATGACAGGATTTTTTAAACAGATGTATGTAAGTACAATATTCCAGAATGACTTGGTAAAAAATAAAATAAAATAATAATAATAATAATTAAAAAATAATTAATTAAAAAAATGAGATAAAATGGGTGTATTATATAAAAAGCGGTCTGTGTATGCTGAAGCTAGCAGGTAGCTTTGGTGCTAATGGACATTTATCAATGGAAAGTGATGTGACATTGACCTCAGTTGATGGCCTTGTCAGGTCATTAGCGTTTTATTACTTATCTGTATATAGTACACGGAGGTTGTCGTCTCCAGGCTGGATCTTAGCATTAAAACCTGAACTGTTTGAAGTTCACATTCTGTCAGCTCAGAAGCCAACTCCTGCTGACCTTTGATTCGCACTTCCTTACAGGAGAGTCTTAATGTGCTTTGAAAGTGATGATCCACTTTCAAGCCCCTTGTTCAGCTCTTCTGTTTCCAGCAAGGTTGTACTTCTCGGCTCGAGTCAAAGGCAAACGGTTCCGGCTCTGTATTCCGCTGTTTCTGTCTCCATGGACACAGCAAGTGCTATTCATTAGTCTGCTGCCACTACCCCATACACCATACGTGCTCTAACAAAAGGCATCACCCACAGCTCTCAAAGGCTTGCTTATCTCCACACGGGAAGCTTTTTAGTTGTTGAAAGCAGGCTCTTGGGCTGTTCTCTTTATTTGAAAGACTTGCAGACTCGTTCCTTCACTTTGCTGTACTGTTTTCTTTTTTCACACAACAAAAGCTCTTACGTGGTTGAGATAAGGTCCATTTTTTATTCATCAACATTTTGTGCGCACTTTATTCATTCTCCTTTCCACAAATGTTCAACTTTCGTATATCCTGAGCTTCCGATCATCACGATTAATTTACTAAACTCCATCTATATCCAGGTAATACAAAATTGATAATTTCAGTCTTTTTTTTTGAACATCCTTTCATTCCAATATGTTTATTAAAAACAAAGAAAAAACAGAAGACTTAAGGCAATGGTGGCCTGGTGGTAAAGGGTGCTGACCCACTCTCCACAAGATTGTCACTGTCCCCACAGTGCAGCTAACTGGGTTATCAAAGGCCAGCCATGTCTCCCACTATCAATGGTGAGAGGTTCATGTAAAAGAACCATTGCTGACTTTCGTAAAGAGAAACTGCATCGCCGTGAGCGTGTTCCCGCCCTGCGATGAAAGTTTGTGTCAGGAAGGGCATCCGACATAAAAACCTATCTCAAATCAAACATGCCAATCATTAATATGACCCATGAGAAAAAGGAAACAGCCAAAAGGGGGGAAAAAAAGGAGAGAAAAAAAAAACAGAACACATCCCCCAAGCGCTACTATCTTGTTTTTAATTTGTTTGTTTAGTTGTGAAAAAGAAATAAGTCCATTGTGGTAGCAAAAAAGAAATCGGCACTGGTTTCATTTCCATTCTGTTGCCAAACTGCTTAATCCTTTCAGGTTTGCTGGGAGGCTGGAACATATCCCAGTCAACTCTGGGCGAAACCAGGGTACAGCCTGAATACTTCACTTGTCCATCTCAAGGCAACAAACAGACACACACTCATACCTAAGGTCATTCACAAAATCCAGTTCGTCAAATGTGCATTGCTTTACTGTTGGAGAAACTAGAGTACCTCGATGAAACCCACATAGGCACATGGAGAACATGCAAACTCCACCCAGAAACACCCTCGCCCAGTCTGAGACTCGAACCTAAGACCATCTTATTGATTTTTGACATGCAAACCAGATATCTGTTGACACCAAATCATATGGTGTGAAGAATTTTGTTAGATTTGTGAAGGACAGGGAGCATAGCTCTGTGAAAGCATTTATCAGCTGTCCCCTCCATGCCAAGTAGATATTATTCGCATAATGGCTGGTTTGACCTATCTTTCTGACTTCCTTTTCCTATTTTGCTGATCAGCACAATTTTCATAGACAGTATATCAATAAATCATCCAATCAGCTTCACAGCATCACTTCAGATTATAGGAAGCCAGACACGATGGGAAAAGAGCGGACGCCTTCAGAAAGTCCCTTTTATTAGGTATTATTGACAAAACCATTCACATTCCTGCAACAGAAAAACTCAGCAAAGAAATCTGCAGAGACCTGAGAGAAAGAATTGCAGACCAGTAGAAATGGAGCACATCTGTGCTCGGTTATTGAGAAGACAAACGCATAGTTTTGGATTTACACCATAAAAACACTCAAACAAAAAAAAAACATGCAGACAGGAAAACCAGTTATGTCGACTTCAGTATAGGTTCTGGACCATTTGGAGTTTCAGCCATCTCAACGGCTTCTGTGACATTAATGCAAGCAGCACTGATACTGATGAAGCTCTTCTTTTTATTTTGAAAGCATGCATACTGCATTCATTACAGATGTCAAGTGGAAATTCCTCTGTATTCAATCTCTTGTCTATAGTTTATGAACTTTGGTGTGATTTTGGATCCAACACCCCAACCAGCTGAGCAGCGAATGTTGTAATACCTAGATGATAAAGACAGAATTATTCATTAAGGGTTATTCAACAGAGTACTTGCTGCTTTGCTGTATCATTTTTGCTCAAATATGTTTAACAGATACAGTACTTTTGAATCTCTTTAGCTGAGCCCTTCAGCTGAGATTCACTGTGTCCTCCAAAGAACATGTGCAGTAGGTGGGCTTATCAAAGTGTTTCTGTCGACATGGCCATCCAGCAGATCATAGATTTGCAGGTGCTTTACATGGTAGCGCTCTTGCTATTGTTTGGTGTGTTATGTACAAATACGCTACATTTTTATTTTTAGTATCTGTAATGGGGTTCAGAGCACAGGTCAAAAACATTACTTCAGGACATTCCATCCTTTTCTGCTCATCTCCAGCAGATATGAACAGTTGACATTGGCATGGTCAACCACAAGACTCTCTTGTCCATCCTCAAGAGTCTAGGAATTTGTGATTCAGCATGGCAGTCTCTCATATCAGGTTACATGAAGGGGATCCGCACCTTCCCCACGGCGTTCCCCTGGGCCCAGTTCTTGGTTCACTTCTATTCTGTTTTTATACTTGGTCACTTGCCGATGTCATATCCTCATGTAGGTTCTCATACCACCAGCAGATTACACTCAAATTGTTCTCTCTTTTCCTCCTTGATGTTGTACCTTCCAGACACTAATGTTTCTGCACAGATGTCTGGCAAGTATCCTCTAATGGATAGCAGCTCTACAGCTGAAGCTTAATCCCAACCGACTCTTCCCCACATCAATATCTTGCAATCTCCTTTGGTCAACTTTGTTATCTCTCTTTCAGGTTCTGCATGAAGCCTTAGAGTAACCAATTTCTTCTTCTCTTCCCATATCACAAATCTTTTTTGATAAAGTTTATTTATCCTCTTTAAAATCCAGAGGATTTGTCCATTTCTTTCCACTAAGGTCACTCATTGGTCCCTTGTCATCACTGGGCGAGATTACTGCAACTCATTCCTGACAGGTCTACCGTTGAGTTTTATTCGACCTCTACAAGTGATCCAGAATGCAGCAACAAGGCTTGTCTTCAACCTTCTGAAATGTTCCCACACCACACCACACCACACCACTGCTATGATCTTTCCATTGGCTTCCTGTAGCTACACTTCCTGTAGCTCACTTTAGATTTAAAACACTAATGCTTGCCTACAAATCCAAAAATGTACCTGCAAGGTATTTATTATTTTATTATTTAGATAAAGCACTTTATACATTTTAGATAAGCTTTATACCTCATACACTCAAAATAATAATATTAAAAAAAAAAAAAAAAAAAAAAAAAAAAACATGCACGCACACACACACACAGCACCTACCAATTGAGTTTGATGGTATACTTAGTCTGTGTTCTAACAAACCAGTATAACAATATATTCACTGATAGTGATTTTAAAGCACTTCTGTGAGTCACTCTGGATACAACTATCTGCTAAATGCTGTAAACATAAATGTAAATTTAATTGCATAATCAAAGTGCTGATCAACTATTAGGATATTACACGTACAATTATTGGGTGTACAGCTGAAAAAACAAAAAATAAAGCAGTCACAACTTCTGGTAAACTAATCGCTAATGTGGATGGCTCCACCACCACCAAATACAACTTTATCAGTCTGCTATGAGCAGTAGACTCAGTACGAGGCTAACTAGTGCTTCCATTCACAATCAGAATCTTTTAAAAGTTTGAATAAAATGATACAGATGCTTCATTTATCGCAATCCCCAAAATATTTTTATGATAACACTTATTCCACTTGCTCTCGTTGGATGTCACTGACAGCCAGCTTGGCAAGTGGCACTTTGCCCGATATCAACACGTATTTGTTTCAATATTGTGAAACGCCTAATACATATCCATTATTAGGATACGTTGTATGAGTAGGATCAATCCAAAGTAATATTGAAGCAGAAAATAAGACCTGCATTTCACACGCGAAAACATCCATGACTTTACATGATGGAACAAAGACACAAGATAAAATAACCACAGTAAGCAAGGGGAGTCATAGAACAGGTCAATGCAATAAGGTATCGAGCAGTGAGAGAATAGGGAAGGCTGAAATCTGTAACAGAAATGAAAGGCATGAAACAAAAACCAAAAGAAAACAAACCAACAAACAAACAAAACACCCCCAAAAAACCCCAAAGTTGCAACATGTGACACTGGTATGTGAAATTATTTGCAAAACATTGTCTGTTGATAACATGTGATTTGGTGTAGATAATAATATACCACTGTTATAGCTTAAGCATTTATTTATGCAAAAATCTGTTCCTCGCAGCTGCAACCCTTTTGCTGGATTGTTAGCTCTCCCATAATTCCCTCACTCTCTCCTCTTTGTTTCTTTATTATTCCAACATGAGGCTTTTAAGCTGTTGCCTAAAATAGCTGAAATTTTCCCTTTCATTCGAGTCACGGCTCTTGGTGCTTGAAACAGAGATAAGAAATGCACACGTCACTTTTTCAGTAGTCCTACAGGGGGCAGTGTGGTACAGTAGTGCACAGTCTACCAGCCAGGTTTCCAGCTCACTTTCCTTCACCAATCCCCAAATTTTGCCGTCCTCTTCACTGAAATGGATGGAGTAATCGATTGCTGAACACCTTGTAAAATATCTGCCAATGACCATGATTTTTCCATCCTCTATTTTTATTTCTTTCTGTCGATCCTGCGAGGACCTCTTCAACGAATCCGTCAATCAAATCTCAGCCTCCTGGAACTGCCTTCTCAAATGTCCTCTGGTTTGTATTTTATATTTTGTTTGGGCTTCGAGGAGGATCAGCACAAAACACTCAGAGACATGCAGATGCACCGACCCGCTCCCTATTCACATCATAAACTTACTAATGCACTGTTCAACTGGTTTGTTCTCATGTAACCCCAGGTTGGTCTATAGCACGAATCAAGCTTCAGTTAGCATATGCTTGTCACCAAACTGCCACACAGCAGGCAGATACCATCCACGCAGTATGTAATATTTGTGTAGGCAAAAGGAGTGGGCTCATGTCAACCAGTGCTCGGCTGTTCAGATAGCTTGTGTAATGCTTATGTAAGGTGAGGCCATGTCTATGATAACTGCTGCCTATGTGCATCATGTATCATATGAAGGGCACAGTGGTGTGCTGGTCAGCATGTCCGTCTCAGAGCAAGAAAGTCCTGGGTTAGTCCTGGACTCGAGTGTTTCTGTGTGGAGTTTGCATGTCCTCCCCACTGCTTGTATAGGTTTCCTCCAGGTACTCCAGTGTCCTCCCACAGTCCAGAGGATTCATATCAGGTTAATTAATTGTTCTAAATTGGCCCTAGGTATGGATGAGAGTATGATTGGTCATTAGTGTGTTGCCCTGCAGTGGTCTGTTGAGCTGTTCTGGCTGTTCATAACCTTCGCCCAATGTCAAAGTACTCTGTGTTCTCCCCATGACCCTAATATGAATAACTGTTTTGGAAAACGAGCACGTGGCAAAGTCTTATTTATGAGAAATATTCATCAGCAAACTTATTTCCAAGACAACCATTAACTAAATAAAAACCATGCAGTTTTCCTCCTCCCAGAATCCAGTTCACTCTTTTAGTTGTGAAACCAAAACAAGCCACTCTGCTCACTTTCTCTGCAGCAAAAACTGTCGCCAGGCCATCCCAGGGCCACATTTGAATTAACTGTTCAAAAGAATTTTAAAAATGTCTACTGTGAGATGAGAGATTTCCTTTCGGCTTTTTCCCTCTGTCAGGGCTTGCAACAGCAAATGATTCGGACATTTTGATTTGGCATAGGTTTTTACATCGGATGCCCTTCCTGACACAACCCTTTAGCAAGGAACAGAAACACGCTGACGGCGTTGCTGCCTACTACTTACGAAAGTCAGCAATGGTTCTTTTACATGAACCTCTCAGTGAGACAGTGAGAGACATGGCTGGCCTTTGATAACTCAGTTAGCTGCACTGGGGGGGACAGTGACAACCTTGTGGAGAGTGGGGTTCAAACCTCCAACCTTAGGATCAGCGATCCAGCGCCCTATACCACCAGGCCAACACTGCCCCCTTTAAATATATATACTATGATGAAAATTTTTAATTGATCTAAAGCCTTACATCATATCCAAATTGCTTCAGATTGTTTGGGGCACCAAAAATGGTGTCTTGCGACGTGCCAGAGAGGATTCTGGAAAAGGTGAGCAAGCATATTTATTTGCTTAAAGTAAAGACAAATTGTCAAAGCAATCCATTTGGAAAAAGGTTGTCAAGACAGCAAGGTCAAAAAATGTAGCTGTTGGTGTTCTACCACATTTTTACCTTGGGCCAGAATGAAAATAACGAAGGCAAGACGTTATAAAAATAACACTCAGACCTTTTAGCTTCAATAAGAACTTTAAACAGAAATGGTATCTTTCCAAAGGGTCTAATGGCTTTTCATTTAAAATAAACAAATGAATAAATAGAATCTACAGATTACCTGGATAAGCCTGAAAAAGTCCAGAGGTCAATTCTGAGTCTAACATTGAAGTTTTTGACCAGTTAAAAGGGATCATGTTTAATCAAACATAATACCATCCGGAACTGATTCCCGCTGAAGCACGGTGGCGGGGGTATTCCTTTCCAGTGCTCTTTTTAAACTCTGTTCTCAGGCAACTTGAAATTATATGAAGGGCTGAAAGGGCTCTAACCACCAAAGAAATTATAAAAGAGGTATGGTCATGATTTGAGAGATGTGGAGGGTCTTATGACCCGGAATCATATGGTGAGCATTATCCCAAATGTTTTTTGTTTTTTTTAAGCTCCTGATAGGAATGGGTCCAACACAGTTTATTTCTCAGGGATTTACTTGGTGTGCGCTGAAGCTGGGGCTTTCAAACTTGGTCTGATAGATCACTACTATGAGAGCGAGAATGAGTTTATGTGTGAGTGACCATGACCTACTTTTCAAAGTCACCGATGCAAAACTGTGTTTTTGGTTTCCAGACATTTATTTTCTACATGCGGAAGCTGGAGCTTTCAATGCAGCCATGAGGTGGGGGGGCACTAACCAGTGTCTCTCCCCCTCATGCCGGTCCCAAGCCCGGAGAAATGCGGAGGGTTGTGTCAGGAAGGGCATCCGACATAAAACCAATGCCAATTATTGATGATGCAAATCAAAAGTATTACCTCCATACCGGATCGGTCGAGGCCCGGGTTAACAACGACCGCCATCAGTGCTGTCAATCAACAGGGTGCTGATGGAAATTGGACTACTGTTGGTCGAAGACGTCGAAGAAGGAGAGGTGGGAGGCGTGTCCGTAGGCAGAGAGAGAAGAGGAAAGGCATGAGTCTAGGACTGAGAGTGGGGACTTTGAATGTTGGAACTATGCACAGAAAAGGTAGAGAGCTGGTTGACATGATGCAGAGGAGGAAGGTGGACATACTGTGTGTTCAAGAGACCAGGTGGAAAGGTAGCAAGGCTAAAAGCTTAGGAGCAGGGTTTAAGCTATTTTATCACGGTGTGGATGGGAAGAGAAATGGAGTCGGAGTCATCTTGAAGGAGGAGTTTGTCAGGAATGTTCTAAAAGTGAAAAGAGTGTCAGACAGAGTGATGAATCTCAAGTTAGAAATTGAAGGTGTAATGCTCAATGTTGTTAGTGCTTATGCCCCACAGGCAGGATGTGAGCTAGAAGAGAAGGAGAGATTCTGGAGTGACTTAGATGAAGTGATGCAGAGTACCCCCAGAGGTGAAAGAGTGGTCATAGGTGCAGACTTCAATGGACATGTTGGGGCAGGCAACAGAGGGGACGAGGAAGTGATGGGCAGGTTTGGTATCCAGGACAGGAACGCAGAAGGACAGATGTTGATAGATTTTGCAAAAAGGATGGAAATGGCTGTGGTGAATACTTTCTTTGAGAAGAAACAGGAGCATAGGGTGACTTATGAAAGCGGAGGTAGGCGCATACAGGTAGACTACATCTTGTGTAGGCGATGTAATTTGAAGGAAGTCAGTGACTGCAAAGTCATCGTGGGTGAGAGTGTTGCCAAACAGCATAGGATGGTGGTGTGCAGGATGACTCTGATGGTGAGAAAGGTGAAAAAGGCAAAGGCAGAGCAGAAGACAAAGTGGTGGAAGCTGAAAAAGGAAGAGTGTCGTGTTGTCTTCAAGGAGGAGTTGAAACAGGCTTTGGGTGGCCAGGAAGTGCTTCCAAATGACTGGACAACCACAGCAAATGTGATCAGGGACACAGGTAGGAGAGTACTTGGTGTGTCCTCTGGAAGGAAAGTAGATAAGGAGACTTGGTGGTGGAATGAGGAAGTGCAGGAGTGTGTACAAAGGAAAAGGTTAGCCAAGAAGAAGTGGGACATTGAGAGGACCGAAGAGAGTAAACAGGAGTACAGGGAGACACAGCGTAAGGCGAAAGTAGCAGTGGCTAAGGCCAAACAGAGGGCGTATGATGACTTGTATGATAGGTTGGATAGTAAAGAGAGAGAAAATGATCTATACAGGTTGGCACAGCAGAGAAATAGAGATGGGAAGGACGTGCAGCAAGTTAGATTGATAAAGGACAGAGAGGGAACTGTATTGACTAATGACAGAAGTGTGCTGGGAAGATAGAAAGAGTACTTTGAAGAGCTGATGAATGAGGAAAATGAGAGAGAAAAAAGAGTAGAAGAGGTAACCATTGAGGAGCAGGATGTAGCAAAGATCAGTAAGGGTGAAGTGAGAAGGGCATTGAAGAGGATGAAGAATGGAAAGGCAGTTGGTCCTGATGATATACCTGTGGAGGTATGGAAGTGTCTAGGAGAGGTAGCAGTAGATTTTCTGACAAGAACATTCAACAAGGTACTAGAGAGTGAGCAGATGCCGGAGGAGTGGAGGAGAAGTGTGCTGGTGCCCATTTTTAAGAACAAGGGAGACGTGCAGAGTTGCAGCAACTACAGAGGGATAAAGTTGATGAGCCATACGATGAAGTTATGGGAAAGAATAGTGGAAGCTAGACTAAGGGCAGAGGTCAGCATTTGTGAACAACAGTTTGAATTCATGCCAAGAAAGAGCACCAAAGATGCAATGTTTGCCTTGAGGATGTTAATAGAGAAGTACAGAGAAGGTCAGAGGGAGCTACATTGTGCCTTTGTGGATCTGGAAAAAGCATATGACAGGGTGCCAAGAGAAGAACTGTGGTATTGCATGAGGAAGTCTGGAGTGGCAGAGAAGTATGTTAGAGTGGTGCAGGACATGTATGAGAGATGTAAGACAGTGGTGAGGTGTGCTGTCGGTGTGACCGACGAATTCAAGGTGGAGGTGGGACTGCATCAAGGGTCAGCTCTGAGCCCCTTATTGTTTGCTATGGTGATGGACAGGCTGACAGACGAGGTGAGACAAGAATCTCCATGGACTATGATGTTTGCAGATGACATCGTGATCTGTAGTGAGAGCAGAGAACAAGTGCAGGAAAATCTAGAGAGGTGGAGGTATGCCCTGGAAAGGAGAGGAATGAAGGTTAGCCTCAGAAAATCAGAATACATGTGTGTGAATGAGAAGGACCCAGGAGGAACGGTGATGTTACAGGGAGCAGAGATAACGAAGGTGGAGGATTTTAAGTACTTAGGCTCAACAATCCAGAGCAATGGAGAGTGTGGAAAAGAGGTGAAGAAGCGTGTGCAGGCAGGCTGGAATGGTTGGAGAAAAGTATCCGGTGTGATGTGCGATAGGAGAGTGTCAGCAAGAATGAAGGGAAAAGTGTACAAGATGGTGGTGAGGCCAGCGATGTTGTATGGCTTAGAAACAGTGGCGCTGAGGAAAAGGCAGGAGGCAGAGCTGGAGGTAGCAGAGATGAAAATGTTGAGGTTCTCCCTGGGAGTAACGAGGATGGATAGGATCAGAAATGAGTATATCAGAGGGACAGCCCACGTAAGATGTTTTGGAGACAAAGTCAGAGAGGCTAGATTGAGATGGTTTGGACATGTACAGAGGAGGGATAGTGAGTATATTGGCAGTAGGATGCTGAGGTTGGAACAACCAGGCAGAAGGCCTCGAGGAAGACCGAAGAAGAGATTTATGGATGTGGTGAAGGAAGACATGAAGGTCGTTGGAGTCAGAAAAGAAGATGCAGAGGACAGGGTGAGGTGGAGGCGGATGATTTGCTGTGGCGACCCCTGAAGGGAGCAGCCGAAAGTAAAATAAGAAGAAGAAGAAGATGCGGAAGCTGGAGCTTTCAAACTTTGTATGTTTGTTATATGTTGGCAAATTATGAAATGGTCCTTTTGGTGGGAGTGTATTGATGCCTGCGGTCTATTTGTTAGATTATTCATTCCATTCATTTTCTGTAATCGCTTAATCCTAATTAGGGTCGCCATCCAAGCCAACTCTGGGCGAGGGCAGAGTACATCCTGGACAGCTTGCCAGGCCATCACAGGGCGGAAACACACTGATGGCTTTGCAGCTCCTCTTGTCGGAAGTAAGCCACGGTTCTTTGACATGAACCTCACACCACAGACAGTGAGAGACATGGCCGGCCTTTGATAACCCAGGTAGTTGCCCTGGGGGGACAGTGACAACCCGGTGACAGTGGGGCTTGAACCCCCAACTAGTCAGTGATCCAGCACCTTTACAACCAGGACACCACTGCCCTTTATTATATTAACTTTCATGTATTTTTTTTGTCAAAAACAGCTTTCTATTGGTTACACCACTTGAATTTTCAGAACTTCAAATAAACAATCATGAATAAATGGATTCATTTTTTTTTTTTTTAATTAAAATCAGCCTGAGATAGTAAACTGTGTTCTAACAGTTCAGCAGTAGGAACCATTCAAAAATGTAATTCACTAGAAAATGGTCAGTGGAGAACAGGCTCGATGTGCAGAATGCAGCCAGTGTTCCTGAATCGAAGTGCAATGTTCGTACGAAGTTTGTTGATCACATCATAAAGACTATAATAAAACATGAGGCAATTTTTAACTGCGATCCTGCACATAGGGATATAAGCGCATAGAGAACGGTGAGAGTGAAGGCGTAATATGAGTTGAAGTAGTGATATGACAGTGAAATGCCAAGTTGATGGGCAGAGTGCAAGAGGTTATGACTGAATGATTAAGCAATCAATGACAGCTGGATTAGAATAAGATTCACAAAAACAATCTTCAAGTACAGATGAAAGAACTGAATTATTTTAGCACGTTTCTTCGAGCTGATTTGTTTACTTCACTGAAATGTGATATTTATAATTTTGTTTTCTGTGAATGCAGTCATTGTTTGCATTAGAAATGTGGATCAATATTGTTTTCTGCAGTTATAATATTATTACAGCTTAAAAGGCCGTCGGAAAATAAAATGGGATGCTCTCTGTACTTTTTTCGGAAATCAATTATTGATAATGATGTGTTTGGTGAGCAGAATGGGGATCAAATTGAAGGTGTGTGTCACTCTGTAATTACATTGACATAGATGGCATTTGGCAGACGCCATTATCAAGAGCGACTTACTTTTTTTCTTTTTTGTTTGATCCCATTGAGATAATTAAGATATTAAGTTAAGGGTTAACAGCCTTGATCAAGAGCCCAGCAGTGGCAGGATTGGTGGTATGGGGCTTGAAGCCATCACCTTCTGCTTAGTAACCAAGAGCCTTTTCCACTGCCCCGTGGAGCTGGATAGACTGTTTAGTTATTTGATATTCAACATGATTAAAATGAAGATGTGTGGACGCAGACAGGAAGGCTCAGATTAACTGTAACACAGAGAAGAATGTCAGTGTAGGAATATGCAAATTGATCAGAGAGACAACAAACCAGGTGCCTTTGCTAGACACCATTTGTGTATATACACACAAATATATATTACACATATATATATATATATATATATATAGATATATATATATGATTTTCTGAGTAGATCCTTCCGTAGGAGAGTGCTCAATACTTTTTGGTAGAGCAAATAACAAAAATAAAAGGACAGGACAAAGACTTTCTATTGAAACTCCATTTATCACTACAGATCTGTTTCGAGGGTATAGATATATAATCACCTGAAGAGAGAGGATGGTTTCACCACCCCTCGAAACAGATCTGTAGTGATAAATGGAGTTTCAATAGAAAGTCTTTGTCCTGTCCTTTTATTTTTGTTTATATATATATATATATATATATATATATATATATATATATATATATATATATATATATACATAACAAATATACAAATATATATAGACAGTGCTATTTAGACTTATGATATGAATTCGTTATAAGCTCGTAAGCCAGAAAGTTCGTGTGACAAAATAAAATTATTACAGGAAATAATAGAAAACAAATTAAGCTGTTCCAACCCCCTCTTAAACTCATATAACGTGTCACAAACATATATATTTCACCTAATATATTAAAGATAAACATGTAAAAACAATAAATATTTCATAATAATCATAGAAGTACATTAATAATAATCAAATAATAATAAAACATAAATAAACAAAAAGTTAACTAACCATCATAGACTGCAGCAAAGATGTCATGTGGGCATGGAGATGTCACAGGTATGAGGTGGTGCAAAACAGATAAGGAGGAGAATTTTGTGCATGTGTATGATACAAATGCCAGTGAGGAAAGGCTCGTGGTGAATCCCCACAAGGCCAGTGCGTCTTAAATGGTGGTGTGCTGTGATGTCAGAGGGCCGCGTATGACCCAGGGAAATATGGGTTTGCCATACTGTACTAGAATTAAGTGTAATTGCGCATCCTGCACAGTAGGTGGCAGTGGCGCTCTCAATGTGTCCCCTTTGTTGTAGGGAACACAGTGAGAGTGCCACTGCCACCTACTGTAGAGGATGCACTATTACACTAGGTGGCAGTGGTGCTCTCACATCTCTGGTGTGGGGAAAAAACATTGAGCAAATTATATGAAGTGCAGTAAACACTATTTATTCCCGTGCGCAGGGCACAGAGGGGCTTGGAATGTTTCCCCCCCCCTTCTTATAGGGGGTATCGCAGAAAATAATTGAGAAGCACCGCAAAAGGAGTTCTCGGAGCGCAGAGGAATACACGCGGCAGAATACAAGCATAATTGGCCTGGAAAAGCCATTTCCCCATCAGAGCTCGTATATATAATATATATATATATATAAAAGGACCCCTCCCTTTTCGCCGTATAGTGGGACCGAGATCCCCACGTGACCATCGAAGTCCACGAAGTAGGATCACCCCCAACTACCCCTGACTGATGTATACGTTAATGTATACGTGTATATAATGTCAATAAATACATATTCAATGCTATAAATGCTTATAATAACAATTAAAATATAACTTAAGATGAAAATAAAATATAAATAGATACACATACAGATGGTATTGCATGAGAAGAAGACGACACACACACACATACGCGCACACAGATGCAACAATGTAAGTGGTTTCAATGTAAGATTTTGGGTTGCTTTTGTTTTGTATTGGCTTAGTTTTTTTTTTTTTTTTTTTTTTTTTTGCATAATTGGCCTTGTTTTTGTGGCATTTTCCTTAACTTTGCCCCTTATTCTTCCTTAATTTCATTATTTTTTTATTTAATTTATTTATTATTATTATTATTATTTTAAAACGCAATGCACTGAAGCGGCATGAATTGAAGCGTCAAGTAGCGAGGGACATATATATCATTACAATGTGATCTAATTGATTTGTTTGCTTAGGTTTTTCTGCATCAAAACAAGTAGAGAGAGAGAGAGAGAGAGAGAGAGAGAGAGCAAGCATCCTACCACTTTGTGTCACAGAGCTAGTAAGTGGTAATTAGCATCAATTAAGCAGTCAAACATTGTATCACACTTTGCTGAGGCTAGAAAGTACACCCACCCCCCAACTTTTTTTTTTTTATCCTGCCATAATTTGAGAATTTGTCATTTTAATTATCACTTCTCAGAAATAGCTTTTTCACCGAACAAATACATAAACAAAAAAATAGTCTTCAGTTAGATTCTGCTTGATTCTCGCGTGCAGAATATTCTTGTCTCTCTATACTCAGTCAGGCTTTTTAATTCCCTGCACAACACTTGATGGATCAGGAGTGGGAGATGAGTGAAGTGGCATTAACGGATCGATGCCGTCTCAGCATCAGGTTAAAAAACTCGACCTAAGCAGAGCATGTCGCATTAGCACTATTAGCAGAGGGGGCTGAGTGATAGCATGTTGACGACGTAAGGACTTGGCCATACAAGGCGAGCGGGCTAAAGTGTATCAGCTGGTTGAGTCACACTTCCTGTGAAACTCTGCTCACACTTTTCCCCTCTTCCACTCCTACACGTCTCCACTTCTCTCACACTCTTTTAAACTCACCTCAGTGGCATGGAGGAGGACGATGGCACCTACGAACACATTTTTTTAACCTATGTTTCTTCTCTCATCTCGATGAGTCAGTACTTCAAGTTCAGTTCTTATTTCTTTAAAGCTGATTAGAGCACCGTTGTGGAATTCTAAGATCGGACTGTTTGGACACAGATTACATAAGTGCTCATTATAATATGATATCGTTTCTATAGCAACAGTGTGCATAGGCACTTTCATGTCTGCATGGCAAATGTTCCACATTAACGTTCACTCGTATGATCACGCTTTTTAAAGGAAGGTGTTTCTGGAAGGAGTCTCCAGTTGTAAGGTTACATGTAACGATAAATGGGGAAACACGTTCATCAAGTGATGACGAACAATGATTGCAATTGAACTGCGAGGAGATAAAAGGAATATTAAAAAAAAGCCATATTACAAAGTACAATCTGGATTCCAAAAAAGTTGGGAAACTATGCAAATTGTGAATAAAAACTGAATGCAATGATGTGGTGTCAAATTTCAATATTATTTTTTTATTTAAGAGACAATGTACAGGAACATTAAGCTCATAGAGACAGAGATGTACTGTACCAGATTATAGCTTAATAGCTAGTTTCCATCTGTAGTCCCTAATTTAGAACGGCCAATTAACCTACAGTGCATGTCTTTGGATTGTGGGAGGAAACCGGAGCACCCGGAGGAAACCCACACAAGCACAGGGAGAACATGCAAACTCCACACAGAAACGCCCAGGCCGGGAATCGAACCCGGGCCTTCTTGCTGTGAGGCGGACGTGCTAACCACTACGCCACCGTGCCGTCTATTATATTCCGAATACAACATAGATGACAGGGTCAAATGTTTAAACTGAAAAAATGTTTCGTTTTAAGGGAAAATATGTTGATTTTAAATTGCATGATGTCAACAAATCCCCAAAAAAGTTGGGACAGGTAGCGATAAGAGACTGGAAAAATCAATTGCACTTATAACGAACAACTGGAAAATTAATTAGCACTAATTAGGTCCACTGGCAGCATGACTGAGTATAAGAAGAGCTTCTCAGAGTGGTAGTGTCTCTCAGAAGTGAAGATGGGTCGAAGACCACCAATTCCTCCGATGTTGTGCAGAACGATAGTGGAGCAATATCAGAAATGTGCTTTCCATTAAAAAAATTACAAAGAATTTGAAGTTATTATTATCTACAGTGCATAACGTCATTAAAAAGATTCAGAGAATATGGAACAATCTCTGTGCATAAGGGTAAAGGCCGAAAAACCATAGGGGATGCCCATGATCTTCGGGCCCATAAATGGCACTGCACCACAAACAGGAATGCTACTGTAAGGGAAATCACAGAATGGGCTCAGCAATACTTCCAGAAATCATTGTCGGTGAACACAATCCCCCGTGCCATCCGCCGCTGCCAACTGAAACTCTACAGTACAAAGAAGAAGCCATTTCTAAACAGGACCCAGAAGTGCAGGCATTTTCTCTGGGCCAGGGGTCAAAACTGTTCTGTGATCAGACGAATCACGATTTGAAGTTCTTTATGGAAAACTGCGACACCATGTCACCTGGACTAAAGAGGACAAGAACAAACCAAGTTGTTTTCAACGCTCAGTTCAGAAGCCTGCATCTGTGATGGTATGGGGTTGCATGAGTGCATGTGGCATGGGTCAGCTTGCACATTTGGAAAGGCACTGCCAATGCAGAAAGGTATATTCAGGTTCTAGAACAACATCTGCACCCATCCAGACGTCGTTTCCTTCAGAGAAGACCTTGCATTTTTCAACATGATAAAGCCAGGCTACATGCAGCATTAATTACAACATCATGGTTGCGTAGGAAAAGGATCCAGGTATTGAAATGGCCAGCCTGCAGTCCAGATCTGTCACCTACAGAGAACATTTAGTGCATCATAAAGAGGAAGGTGCAACAAAGAAGGCCCAAGACAGCCGAACAGTTCGAGGCCTGTATTAGACAAGAATGGGACAACATTCCTTTTTCTAAACTTGAGAAACTTGTCTCTTCGGTCCACAGACGTTTGCAGACTGTTGTAAGAAGAAGAGGGGACACTTCACGGTGCTGAAAATGGACTTGTCCCAGCTTTTTTTTGTAGATTTGAAGACACCATGAAATTTAAAATCAACATATTTTCCCTTTAAAATGATACATTTTCTCAGTTTAAACCGTTGACCCTGTCATGTATGTTCTCTTCGAAATAAAATATTCAAATTTGGCACTTCCACATCATTGCATTCAGTTTTTATTCCCAATTTGTATAGTGTCCCAACTTTTTTGGAATCCGGATTGACGATAAATAGATTGTTTACAGCTGTCTTTGGCATTTCTGTCACACATTCCTGACACTTTCCAGATTGCAGATCTGTTTTTGGAATTTCAACTGACTCACCATCAACAGCTAGAAATTTGGTGGAGAAACTTTCCACAGGGACAGTGCACGAGTTCATACGAGTAGTGGAATCTTCCCAGTTCTGAAATAATCTCTCTGCAGGAGGAATAACGAGTAGCTGTGGATGCAGTGTATCAACCTAAGATTGACATACTCATGTCACAAACAAGACATGACACCATATGTCATCAAAATGAACGAAAAATAAATAAATTAATAAATAAATGGCAATGTTTCTATGGTAACGGTCCGGCGAGCAGCTAGGATATTGGATGTTATGGCATGAGCAAACAGATATTCTGGGCACCCCAGTCTGAAATCCCAGAAAACCCCATTTTTTTCCCCCCTCCATCTTTTTTTTTCCCCCTTTTAAATATGTGAGGAATGATTGGAGCTGCAGAGCTCTGTGTCTGGAGCTGTTTTATAAAAGAGTAATCAGTGACCTTTGGATAGATTGTTAATTATCGTTCATAATAAGAAGCAGAGAGACATGACGAGCTGTTTATGACTTTGGCTCCAAAGGATGGCTCATCTAGACCGAGATGGATGTTGTTCTTCGATCGAATTGAAGGCTGGCTCTATTCGCTCGACAATTATCCCACTCCGTCTTTCCTTTCTTCTTTCCGTCTCCTCATTTTTCCACGGCACCTTTTCCTCTGGCGTTCCTCACATCCTCCTCCACTCTGTGACGCCTGAACATCTGTCTCCTCGCCTCTCCTTATCGCATTGCTGCATAGTCGATAACGATTGTTTTTCTTCCCTCTGTGTTCTGTCTCAGGCTTCGGATCACAACGTGTGCACTCTGTCATTCTTCTGAAAGCTTTGCCGAGACTTCACGCCTCAGTGTTTCTACCTGGTGCTGCCCAGGGAGTTCAGAGCACTCCTCCTGAGTCTGGGATGAGGTAGTGTGGGTGGAGCTTATGATGGACAGGCCACGCTGAAAAGGCTTTTGACAGTGTATAAGCGGTTCCTTGTGCAGTCCATTCTTGAGAATCATGATAGTTCCAGTTTTCACACTTCAGTGGGTTATTTTAAACAGGATCTCCTCAGATGTCCTTCAGTTCGCCGTGATATTTGTACTTGGATCAGCTCAATCATGATATAGGACGATACCACAAATGTATGTTGTTTTTCTTTCCCCTTTGTATCTCTATTCCACAGTGTTCGGTCAAAAATCATTAACAATTTGCATGGGCTCTTCTGTATATTGAACTTGATGTTTGTATGTATAGTATTTCTATAGTTTTCTACTATTATTTGATCATCCATTCATTTTCAAAGGCTCTTAGGCCTAAATAGGGTCACTGGGACCCTGGCGCCCATCTTGGCCGAATCTGCGCAAAGGCAGAGTACACCCTGGACATCCCTCACCTCGGGTCTATTTGGAGCAGCCAATTAGCATACTGTGCATGTTTTTGGCTTGTGGGAGGAAACCTGAGGACCCGGGGGAAACCGACGTAAGCACAGGAAAAGCAAAGCATTCAAATTCCACACACAAACTCCCAAGCTAAGAATTGAACCCAGGCCTTGTTGCTTTCTTCTGAAGTGGACGTGTTAACTAGCATGGCGTGTACTGAAACTAGCCACACCCATGCATGTATTTTCTCTGAAGTTGGTTGGCACACTACCTGACCTGAGACTTAACGATGATGTTAAATATCAAGGTCAAAGGTGAATGTCAATGAAAGGTGACAAATCTTCACAGATATAGCACTGATAATTTCAAAATGAGTGTCGATAGATACACCATCACTATGGAACACTGATCGGAAACAAGATATGGACTTGTGATAGTTTACTTTGACTCTCGGGAACCTTGAAAGGTCAAACCTCAGGCATCACCTTAATCTTCTAAATGAGAACGTTTTTACTGCGTTGTGTCCACGGCTATTTGTAAAAAAAAAATAAAAAATAGCCCGTTTGCTGATGCCCATTTCATAACATTGTGTAGAAGTGTCCAACATCTGCATAAAATTTGAGTAGCAGCCGTCTTTTCCCCGAATAAACCACGTCAATTTCTATTGTGGTATTAATCATTATTATAATTCACACTCTCACTCGGACCCCGGATGTCTTAGTAATTACCATACCCGTCTCACACCAAGAGGGTTCTGAGTTTCTGTATGGATTCTGTTCGCAGGTTCTTCCCATGCTTGTGTGAGTTTCCTCCGTGTTCTCCTCTCACAGACCAAACACATGCATATCAGGCTAATTGGTTGTTTAAGATTGCCCCTAGGTATGAATATAAGCATGAATGATTGTGTGTGTGAGGTGCCATGGGATGGTCAGACGAGCTGTTCAGGGTTCATCACGTCTTCGCCCAGTATAGGCTGAGATAAGCCTTCCCACAACAATAGTAGAATTAATTTGTTTGGCATGGGCCCCATGATCGCTTTTAGCAGTTGCTTCAGTGGTGGCCTGGTGGTAAAGCACTGGAATACTGATCCCAAGGTCAGGGGTTCAAGCCCCACGACCTCTGGGTTTTCACTGCTGTCCCCACAGTGCGGCGAACTGGGTTATCAAAGTTTGGCCATGTCTCTCACTGTCTGGTGAGAGATTCATGTAAACTCAGAGTCAGCTGAGCTGGGTGCAAGCCTCCCCGTAACCCGAATTCGGCTTAAGTCCTTCAGAAAACGAATGAATGAGCAGCTACATAATCATAATAATAATATTAACCCTGATCAAATTTAAAATGTGTGTATCCAATTTAAACTTCTTCAGCTTTGTCCAATCATCTATTGGTTGACTTCTTCCACTTGAATCTGATTGGTTCATACACGTTTTGTTTTCTGAGAAATCATTCTTTCTCATAAATATAGAACGTCATCAGGTAGTCAAACAATCTCTCTCTCTCTCTCTCTCTCTCGCTCTCTCTCTCTCTCTCTCTCTCTCTCTCTATCTCTCTCTGTGTGCATGTGTGTGTGTGTGTGCAGCATGCGGTTTCATACATTAAGAAACATTAAAGCAATGACTCAAAGTATTACAGAGCAGCGTGAATTCAATCGTCATTGATTTTACCCTCTACAAACATTTCCTCTGTCTTCTCGCATAATCTCTAGATAAAGAGAGCAAGCACTATTTATCTAATATCTATAATATCCTCTTCCATAAACAGACCCATGCACCAACAAACACAGACAGACGTATCCAGAGCTGTGATTGCTATTCATTATAACTTACACTGGGGAGAGAATCCCTGTCATCGGAATAATACTCAGCGACTCGGATGCACCACAGGTGGCCAAGACGGAAAAATCGTATGTTTTATAGAAGCCGAGACAGGTTTCATATTGACAGGACTATTGCAATGAGTGATGGTGATTTCTTTCTTTTCTTACAGTCTTATAGTGTATTAAACACCACACAATAAACACATCTGGTTAATATGACTGACTGGTGAAGTGACTTAAAGCATATGTAGGTATGTGTGTGTGTGTGTGTGTATATATATATATATATATATATATATATATATATATATATATATATATATATATATATATATATATGATCCGTCGGAGTGCTCAATACTTTTGGTAGAGCAAATAACAATAAAAGGACAGGACAAAGACTTTCTATTGAAACTCCATTTATCACTACAGATCTGTTTCGAGGGGTGGTGAAACCATCCTCTCTTCAGGTGATTATAGCAGAATTCTTCTATAATCACCTGAGGAGAGATGATGGTTTCACCACCCCTCGAAACAGATCTGTAGTGATAAATGGAGTTTCAATAGAAAGTCTTTGTCCTGTCCTTTTTATTTTTATATATATATATATATATATATATATATATATACAGTGGTATGAAAAAGTATGTGAACCTTTTGGAATTTCTCACATTTCTGCATAAAAATACCATCAAATGTGATCTCAGCTTTGTCAAAATCACACAGATGAAAAAACAGTGTCTGCTTTAACTAAAACCACCCAAACATTTATAGGTTTTCATATTTTAATGAGGATAGCATGCAAACAATGACAGAATGGAGAGGAATAAGTAACTGAACCCTCTGCCTAAGGAGACTTAAAGAGCAATTGAAACCAATTTTTACCAAACACTTTAAATCAGGTGTGTGCCCAATCACTGATGAGTGGCTTAAAGCTGCCCTGCCCACTATAAAACACACACCTGGTAAGAATTGCCTTGATGAGAAGCATTGTCTGATGTGCACCATGGCTCGCTCAAAAGAGCTGTCTGAAGACCTGCGATCAAGAATTGTTGATTTGTATAAAGCTGGGAAAGGATACAAAACCACCTCTATGGAAGTGTCTAGGAGAGGTAGCAGTAGATTTCCTGACAAGAACATTCAACAAGGTCTGAGATAGTGAGAGGATGCCAGAGGAATGCAGGAGAAGTGAGATGGTGCCCATTTTTAAGAACAAGGGAGACGTGCAGAGTTGTGACAACTACAGCGGGATAAAGTTGATGAGCCATACGATGAAGTTATGGGAAAGAATAATGTAAGCTAGACTAAGGGCAGGGGTCGGCATTTGTAAACAACAGTTTGGTTTCATGCCAAGAAAGAGCACCACGGATGCCGTGTTTGCCTTGAGGATGTTAATAGAGAAGTACAGAGAAGGTCAAAGGGAGTTGCATTGTGCCTTTGTGAATCTGGAGAAAGCATATGACAGGGTGCCGAGACAGGAACTGTGATATTGCATTAGGAAGTCTGGAGTGGCAGAGAAGTATGTTAGAGTGGTGCAGGACATGTATGAGAGATGTAAAACAGTAGTGAGGTGTGCTGTCGGTGTGACAGAAGAGTTCAAGGTGGAGGTGGGACTACGTCAACGGTCAGCTCTGAGCCCCTTCTTGTTTGCTATGGTGATGGACAGGCTGACTGACGAGGTTAGACAAGATTCTCCATGGACTATGATGTTTGCAGATGACATTGTGATCTGCAGTGAGAGCAGAGAACAAGTGCAGGAAACTCTAGAGAGGTGGAGGTATGCCCTGGAAAGGAGGGGAATGAAGGTTAGCCTCAGTAAGACAGAACAGAGGGCAGTGGTGGTCTAGTGGTATAAGGCGCCGGATCGCTGATCCAAAGATTGGGGGTTCGAGTCCCACTCTCCACAAGGTTGTCACTGTCCTCCCAGTGCAGCTAACTGGGTTATCAAAGGCCAGCCATGTCCCTCACTGTCTATGGTGTGAGGCATGTAAAAGAACCATTGCTGACTTTCGACAAGAGTAGGCTGCAAAGCCGTCAGCGTGTTTCCGCCCTGCGATGGCCTGGCGAGCTGTCCAGGGTGTACTCTGCCCTCGCCCTGAGTTGGCTGGGATGGGCACCAGCCTTCCCATGACCCTAATTAGGATGAAGCGGTTACAGAAAATGATGAAGACAAAACACATGTGCATGAACGACAAGGAACTAACAGGAACGGTGAGGTTACAGGGAGCAGAGATAAGGAAGGTGGAGGATTTTAAGTACTTAGGCTCAACAATCCAGAGCAATGGAGAGTGTGGAAAAGAGGTGAAGAAGCGTGTGCAGGCAGGTTGGAATGGTTGGAGAAAAGTGTCCAGTGTGATCTGTGATAGGAAGGTATCGGCAAGAATGAAAGGAAAAGTGTACAAGACGGTGTTGAGGCCAACGATGTTGTATGGCTTAGAAACAGTGGCCCTGGGGAAAAGACAGGAGGCAGAGCTGGAGGTAGCAGAGATGAAAATGTTGAGGTTCTCTTTGGGAGTAACGAGGATGGATAGGATCAGGAATCATGGAGCACATCAGAGGGACAGCACATGTAAGAGGGACAGCACATGTATTTGCCTGTAGCAGTTGTATTCCATACTTAATAACATCAGGAACTGAATACGAATGAAATATTGAAGATTTTGATTCTGTAGTTTCAATAAAATTGCTACCAAACTACATCTACCTGGCCAACTTACAATTGAAATTGTTTCAAAGTGCCAATTATATATTATTACAGTGGACCCTCGGTGGTTAAACACAATTCGTTCAAATGATGTCGTCGATTACTGATTTGTTGGAAGAGTGAAAACGATATTTCCTGTAAGAAATAGTTAAAACTCGATTAATTCAGGTGAATGTTTACTTCCATCAGTACAGTTTTATATAATTTGAAAACGAGTGTATTTTATGAAACATATTAACATACAATACATACATTAATGCAGAAAAGAGTAAAACATTGCAATAATACGTAATAATTAACCTAATTATGTACAGTATTTGTTTACATACCTTTCCGGTTGCAATGTGTCAGAGTATGTGGATCGATGGGGAGGGGCTCTTGCTTTGATGGGGCGTGGTGATTTTTCCTTCCTCTGTCTCTTGATCGCAGTTGATTCTTTATGTTCTCACGACTTTTCTCTTTTCCTTTCCAGTAGAATTACGAAAGAGTCATTCAACCACCAAGGTTCCACTGTATTGGTATTATAAGAAATATTATAGTGTTCTTCTTCTTTTCCTTTCAGCTATTCCCTTCAGGGGTCGCCACAGCAAATCATCTGCCTCCATCTCATCCTGTCCTCTGCACTTTCTTCTCTTAAGCCAATGACCTTCATGTCCTCCTTCACCACATCCATAAATCTTTTCTTTGGTCTTCCTCGAGGCCTTCTGCCTGGTAGTTCCAACCTCAGCATCCTACTACCAATATGCTCACCATCGCTCCTCTGTACATGTCCAAACGATCTCAATCTAGCCTCTCTGACTTTGTCTCCAAAACATCTTACATGTGCTGTCCCTCAGCTGTACTCATTCCTGATCCTATCCATCTTCGTTACTCCCAAAGGGAACCTCAACATTTTCATCTCTGTTACCTCCAACTCTGCCTCCTGTCTTTTCCCCAGTGCCACTGTACCATACAACATCGCTGGCCTCAATACCGTCTTGTACACTTTTCCTTTCATTCTTGCTGATACCTTCCAATCACACATCACACCGGACACTTTTCTTCAACCATTCCAACCAGCCTGCACACGCTTCTTCACCTCTTTTCCACACTCTCCATTGCTCTGGATTGTTGAGCCTAAGTACTTAAAATCCTCCACATTAGCTCTGCTCCCTGTAACCTCACCATTCCTCTTGGATCCTTCTCGTTCACACACATGTATTCTGTCTTACTGAGGCGAACCTTCATTCCCCTCCTTTCCAGGGCATACCTCCACCTCTCTCGATTTCCCTGCACTTGTTGTTTATTTTCTCTGCAGACCACAATGTCATCCGCAAACATCATTGTCCATGAGGAATTTTGTCTCACCTCGTCTGTCAGCCTGTCCATCACCATAGTAAACAAGAAGGGACTCAGAGCTGACCCTTGATGCAGTCTCACCTCCACCTTGAACTCTTCTGTCACACCGTCAGCACACCACACCACTGTCTTATATCTGTCTTACATGTTCTGCTCCACGCTAACATACTTCTCTGCAACTCGAGACTTCCTCATGCAATACCACAGTTCTTCTCTCGGCACCCTGTCATATGCTTTCTCCAGATCCACAAAGGCACAATGCAGCTCCCTCTGGCCTTCTCTGTACTTCTCTATTAACATCCTCAAGGCAAACACTGCATCTATATACATGTAATTTATTCTATAATATATTTTATTGTTATTATTATTATGATTATTATTATTATTATTATTATTATTATTATTATTATTGTTGTTGTTGTCGTTGTTGTTGTCATCATCATCATCATCATCATCATCATCTGGGGAACAGAATGTTCTATGAAATCAGACACTTATATTCATTATATACATCAGAATGGTAATATGGACCAATTTTACATATTTTGGAATGGTACATATGATGCAATATTTTCATCCCCAAACATACATACACAAATCCACATTCACTGCCAACGCAAGTATCTACCTGGCCAAAAAAACCCACCACAAAATAATATTCCAGACATTGCATGTGTACCTGTGAACATTGTCTGAACTCCCTCTGAGATCACGTGTTGCCTTCCTGCAACAAAAAAGCAAAGTACTGTGGGATGCACAGTGGCGTGCTCGCTGATTTATTCAGTGCTTACTTCTCTCCGACTTGCACTCACTCAAAAACAAAACGTTCAGCTTTGAACTAATTTTATATATATATATATATATATTACATTTCAACAATAACATCTTATTTTCTTGTCTATAAAACGCCTCTCTTAGAAATGCCATGCAATTTCATGTAATGTTTTGGTTGGTCCTGCCTACAAACACACAAAGCTAATGAAAACTCCCTCTGTGCTGGAGGTAATAAATGCATGCTGTGGAACATTTAAAAGGAAGAAAAAGACAAATCACATGATAGGTGATATTACATAGAAGTTCAAAATGAAAAATAGTTGAAGTAGGTGCCGCAGTGGCCTGGTGGTAAAGGTGCTAGATCATTGATCCTTAAGTTGGGGGTTCAAGCCCCACTGTCCCCGTGTCAGCGTGTTTCTGCCCTGCAATGAATGGCCTGGCGAGCCTCTGCCCTCATCCAGAGTCAACTGGGATGGGCGCAAGCCTCCCCTCGACCCTAGTTAGGATTGAGCGGTTCAGAAAATGAATGAATGGATGATGATAAAGCAGGTTTGGTCTCGAAGAAGGGCAGATAAAGGTGAATGTGAGTATTGTGAAAAACATGCCCCTGTACAAATTATTTCAGCCGTCATTTAGCACCACACAATTAGCATGATGTTGAATTAGGTGAGACTATGTTTGATTGTATCTTTTTCATCCTTTCATATTCAGTCTCTGACCTCATCTCACCTTCATTCTATTTGTGGTCCAGTCAGAAGTTTTCTGATGCGAGGCCTGTTGGCGCGCCTTCGACAGTGGGGTGTTGATTGCAGGAAATGTAACGTTGTGCAATGAAAAACCTCATGCAATCTATCCCATAGGAGCAAATTGCTCAAAGGTGTGTGATTTGAAAAGAGTCAGGATTGACCTTTCCCATATCTGCAGTGCTTCAAAACAATGCATCATACCTGGGGAAAAGTGAGAACTTTCTGCTATTTCCTTGGACACTGTAAAGGGCAGGCTGTGAGTTATCGAAATGATCCCACAGGTCCACTTGGTTCATGGATGTGGACACCTGAAGATTCCTCAGCGAACAAATTAATCCATTCCGAGGGTGAGCTCGTAAGTCGAAAAGCTCGTGAGATGAAACAAAAATTCCCATAAGAAATAACAGAAAACCAATTAATCCGTTCCAAGCTCCTCCCAAACTCATAACTTGACACGAGCACGTATATTTGACTTAATATGTTAAAGATAAACATGTAAAAACAATAAATATTTCATAAAAATAATACATGTCCATTAACATTAATAATAATTAATAATAAATTATAATAAAACAAAAATAAACAATAAGTCAACAAACCCTTCCAATCATCGACTGCAGCAAAGATGTCACATGGGTGCAAAGATGTCACAAAGGGTGCGTAACAGGAGGTGGTGCATAACAGAGAAGAAGGAGGAGGAGAATTTTGTGCATGTGCATGCTACGAATGTCAGAGAGTAAAGGCTAGTGATCAGCTCCCACAAGGCCAGTGCCTTTCAAACAGTGGGGCGGTGTGATGCCGGGGGGTATATATGACCCTGGGGAAAATGCTTTTTTGCCATGTTGTACTAGAATTAAGTGTAATTTCACATCCTCTACAGTAGGTGGCAGTGGCATTCTCACTTGTGTTCCCTATGGTGTGTTGAAAAAGCACTGAGCAAATGATATGAAGTGTAGTAAAAACTGTTTATAGTTGAGCGTGGGGCGGGGTTTGTGATATGATTTTTTTTCCCTTCCTATAGGGGGCATCACAGAAAATAATTGAGAAGCATTGCACAAGGCATTCTCGGAGCATGGAGGAATACATGCAGAAGAATACAAGGCTAATCAGAAGGGGAAAGCCGTTTCCACAGCAGGGCTCAGAAATCAAAACTTTGCTGGTTGGATGGGGCAGATTTTTGTTGGGATCGAAGCTCGTATCATGGAAAATTCGTCATCAAACACTTTCGTAAGTCAAGGTATTACTGTATATTTATTAGCTTAGATTATCATAATAAAAAGGCTATTAACCTCATTATTATTATTGCATAGCAATTATAGAACAGGGACTCTCGTGCATCATGAACTGAAAAGAGCTAAAAGTATACACTCACATACTCACAGAAAATGTCAACCATTCCAGAAACGTGGAGCCAAGCATGGGGTTGCTGGGAATTATGCTCGTAAAATTGTTCTGTGCGTAGTTGTTCACACAGGGCAATAATGGGCTGGCCTCACAAGGTCAGGTAGGCAGAACAGGTAAACAAGGTTGAATTTTTTCCCCAATGAAAAACTTTTGGGGAGCTTATTGTTTGGTGGCAGCAGACAGTCAGCGATATCTTAAAAAGTTCTGATTGGTTTCACTTTAATCGCATAAGTTCTGCTAAGTTGAATGTCATACCCACCCACTTTGTGTCAAATTGTCATGCTTCATTTTGCTGGTGCTCGTTGACTTTGTACGGTGGCTTATTGCTTTGTAAGTGGAAGGAGTTAGATTTCTCAAATCGAAATCAACAGACGCTGGGATACTGATGCCATTTCTGGCAGTGCCAGTCCGTCAGGGACTAAAAAGCCTTCTCTGCCGATCTGCACGCCATCAGATGCACTGACCTACATTTACAACTTAAGTTCTGGTATTTTCTCAATTAAATTGTGCTAATCCTTTATGCCCAACGTTGATGAATTCGTCACACAAGAATTAAGAGCCTAAAGTTTTAATTTCTATCATTATGGACATCTGTGGAATGACTGTGATGAATGCAGTACGTTTCCTGTTGAAGTGGAGAATGGTATTACGTCATCTTTTCCTGCGCTTTTTTCAGTTAGGCTCGAGACATCGTGAGTGGGTGACGTCCGTGAGTCATCGTTCAAATTGTCAGTACTAAAAGCACAACGGATCAAATACCAGGTGAGATTCATGCACATAAAAAATTGTCAGTGAAGAATAATGTTCATTTTGTAATTTTATGAGGTAGAAATAGTTAATTGAGTTCATTTTATGAAAAAAACCCACATTTTATATGAGTGACGTTTCCGTCACATCAGGTGTATGAACAAGCTTGGCTGTCAACAGTGATTACTTACAACATAGTTTACAAATAGTAGAATTCCTGCAAAAAAAATAGTGTTTTATAGTAATATGCTTATATTTTTATGGAATCTCAATACAAGCATTGATTATAAACATTATTGTTTTCAAAGTGAGTCATCACAAGGTAAAGTCTGACCAAATTTCGTCATTTCGAAAACATAATCGTAGAGTCAATTTGACTAGTGAATGTTTCTCATTATTTAATTTCATCACCGGTATATCAATTGCCCCCCCAGAACTTTTTATGGCAGGAAAAACATCAGTGTAGAAACTGCTGAGCTGCCACTTGTGACGATCGTGACGAATCTGAGACAGAAATGGATTATGATGACGAGGCGGCTGATCCCAACTTCATCCCTGATGATGTGAATATGGAAAAGGAAATAGATCTAGATGAAGAGATTCTCCAAATGAGCTCAATGTCACTGAGCTCAATGGAGATTCGGCCGTCATCATAGATGAACACGCCCTAATGCCAACTGCAGATGATTCTAGTGCAAGCGGAGCGACAAGACGAAATCTCACTTGACAGTGGTCAGTCCTTCAAAATAAAAATCCTTCAGTTACGGTGCCCTTCCTTGCTCCTGATCCACCTTGTTCTACTGAAATTCTCTCTTCGGCCGTGGAATGTTTTGCTGCGGGACTGTCAGACCAACAAGATTATCTGGATTATCAAAGGATATGAAATGTCAAAAGGCGATAATGAAAAAAGGACGAAGTGCAATGGAAGCTGCTAAAATTGAGAATGAGAACTCAGAAGCAGTACACATACGTAAAATGGTTCAACAATAGTCGTGAACATGTTATTGTCTACGTTCGCAAAAGTCAACCCTGTTACTACAGGACATCGCTTCGATTCTAAAACAAAGAAGATGGTTGAAGTTGATTGTCCTGATATCGTGAAGCAGTTCAATAAATCAATGGGAGGAGTAGATTTAGCCGATCAACTAATCTCGCTTTAAAGGAATCCCATCAGATCGAACAAATATTATATGAGATAGTGTTCCTGTCATTGAGCTGATGAAGGCTGGTAAAGTGTGCAGGAAGAAGAGGGGAGGAGCTGCTTCTAGCGCAGAGCCGAGCAAACCTCCTAAACAGGCCTGTCATCGTCCTTCAGTTGCTGTTCAAAAAGACGGCATTGGAAATCTTCCACGAACTATAGAAAAAAAGGCAAAGATGCAAAATCTTCTGGGGCCGGTGGTGTAGTGGTTAGGGTGCTGCGCTCATGATCGGGAGGTTGTGAGTTCGAATCCCACTGAGACCCTCACCGCGCTAAGAGCCCTGGGCAAGGTCTCAACCACAAGTGTGCCTCGGTTCACCCAGCAGTATAAATGGGTACCAAAAAATCTATACTGGGAAGGTAACCTGCGATGGACTAGCGTCCCATCCAGGGGAGTTGAACTCCTGGTCGCTTCCCGCTAGGGAAACCGGGGATAAGCACCGGCCTGATGAGCCACAAGGCTCGGGTGTAAAAACCCAACAGACTTACCTAATAATAAAACAAGAATAAACAATAAGTCAACTAACCCCTCTGATCATCGACTGCCGCAAAGATGTCACGAGGGCTGGCATGAGGTGGTGCGTAACAGAGAAGGGAGAGGAGGAGATAGAGGAGAATTTTGTGCATGTGCACACTACGAATGCCAGCAAGGAAAGACTAATGGTGAGCTCCCACAAGGCCAGTGCATCTCAAATACTGGGCGCGCCCCCTTGGGGGGCACGGTGTGATACCAGGGAAGGCACCGTATGACCCTGCTTTTTACCATGCTGTATGAGAATTAAGTTTAATTGTGAATCCTCTACAGTAGGTGGCAGTAGACATAACCTGTGAAATGTGAATGACTTGTGCATTGATAACCTGCTTTGAGTTCAGTGTTCCCATGTGAACCATCGTAATTGTTTCATTTTGTGAATTTGTTCTTTTGCAAAAGCAGGCATTCTTACTTTTGTTTAATATTTAAATCAAGTTGTTTTTACACACACACACACACACACACACACACACACACACACACACACACACACACACACACACACACACACACACATACAAATGAACAAAACACTGCACAAACCCATAAACCCATAGAACAGAAACAGAACTAAAATCGGCATTTAAACAGTATAAATGTCGTCAGTGCAGGTTGTAGGTCAGGGGCATAGTGGTTAGGGGTGCTGCACTCATGATCAGGAGGTTGTGTGTTTGATTCCCAGTGAGACCTCCACTGTGCTAAGACCCCTGGGTAAGGTCTTAACCACAACTGTGCCTCTGTTCACCCAGCAGTCCTGGAGGGAACTAGTAAAAATATACTGGGAAGGTAACCTGAGATGGACTCGCGTCCCGTCCAGGCGGACTTGAACTCCTGGTTGCTTCACGCTACAGAAACCGGGGATAAGCACCGGGCTGATGAGTCACTATGACTTGGGTGTAAAAAGGCCAACAGACTTTGCAGTGCAGGTTGACATACATAAAACTCTGATGCCTGAGCTTGGACAGGCTGATACGAGTTCTTACGAAGACTGAGAACTTGGCCTGCCAGCTCATGGATCGTCTGCTCGTTGGATGAAGGGTTTCTCAAGATAAGATCTCACGTCCATTCCAGCATGAGATGTACTATTCTCCCTTGCAGCATCTCCTGTATTTCTTTCATCAAAGAACCTGTAACGTTATTTTTATTTTATACTGAAGGCACTGTGCTGTGCTATTCGAAATATTTTAAACTGCAGCCAGATGCTGCTTCGTTTGCAGGTGTCATTCATGTTTAATTGTGTTTTATGACTAAACAAACTCTCCTCCTCACCGCCGTCTGCTGTCTTACTCACTGACGCTGTACCCGACTGAGTGTCCTCCTGTTTGCGATCACATAATGGGATGATCCGATATCCTCACGTGTGATTGGCTGCATGAGCCAGGCTGCAGTCAAAACAAAGTTCTGCCGTGAGCTGAGCTGAGTGATGGAATGAGAGCTGAGCTACAAAAGGAAGTAAGTTAAGAGCCGGCTATTCCTCAATGGGAGTCTTTTGCGTATGACACATCACTACATACAACATCTCACGGTGTAGCCAGTGAAACCAGCATCCATCATCTTCGTTCCTTTGCGTTCTCAAGTGCTGAGAATGGAGACACTTCTTCTTTTGACATCTCCTAGCTTCAGTGCTCCAGAAAGAACACCGAGGGATGCAGACAGAAATATGATTGATGCTGGAGTCTCCTCTTTGGTTTTTTGATGGACTGTTGGCGATATCTCCGAGTAATGCATTCTTGAGGGTCCAAGCAAGTGTCTCTGAGGCTGTAGGTAATGAAACCTGAGTATATTAGTTCAGCTCAGTTCATTTTCTGTAACTGTTTAATCCTAATTAGGGTTGTGGGGAGGCTGGCCCCCATCCCAGCCGACTCCGAGCGGGGGCAGAGTACACCCTGGACAGCTCGCCAAGCCATTGCAGGGCGGAAACACGCTGACAGCTTTGCAGCTACTCTTGTCGAAAGTCAGCAATGGTTCTTTTACATGAACCTCACACCATAGACGGTGAGAGACATGGCCAGGCTTTAATAACCCAGTTAGCTGCACTGGGGGGACAATGACAACCTTGTAGAGAGTGGGACTCGATCCCCCAACCTTTGGACCAGCAATCCAGTGCCCTATACCACTAGGCCACCACTGCTCTGAGTATATTAGTTGTTCTGGCAAATATAAGCGAATGTTAGTTAGTCAAAATATTGCCAAGCACTGACCACAACAAGGAACTTTGAAAGATTTGGAGAATTCATTTACATTTTCAGAATTTGTGAGACACCCTCAGATGATTCGCTGTGGCGACCCCTGGAAAAGGGAAAAGCCAAAGGAAAAGGAAAAGAATTTGTCAAACACCTTTATCCAGAGTAGCTTATACTCATCTTTTTTTTTTTTTTTTTACACAACTGAGCAGTTGAGGGTTAAGGGCCTTTTTTAAGGATCCAACAGCAGCGGCTTGGTGTTCCTGCGGCTTGAACCACCAAACCTTTAGATCAGTAATCCAGAACCTTAACCATTAGGCCACCACTGAAATGTGAAGGTTCCTCGGTGCACTTGAGAAAATACGAACATGTAGCTGTTTCTGTAATTAACTATATGAGTCTGTGGAGTCTAGAGATGTACAAGCCCAATTAAAGCCCAAACCTGAAAGAGATGAAAGTTTTTTTTTTAGAAATTCCAGGGGGATTTGTTGAGTGACATTATAACTCATTATGTTTGCTGAACAGTGAAGAAAACCCAAGAATCTGAGAGGCTGGGTTAGACGCATACTTCTTTTTATATGTTCATCAGCTTATTCCTTCAACTTCGACCCCCTGCAGCTGAGGTTTTGCTTCATCTGCTTCATGCCTGCAGGGGATCCAGTCCTCGTCCTAATGTCTCCCCACCTGGCAGTAATTTGAAATCTGAGACCGACTAAGAAAACGCCGACGGCAAAATTGGCTTGTTTATTATTAAACATGTCATGAGTGTTGTTCATAAAGTCCAGCAGTGTTGTCAGCTGGGACAAGAAGTGTAGAGCTGGGATTTTCCTCAAGTGCTACTGAGGACTGATGGGTCACTAAGAGATTTAATCGACAGATGAAAGACGTGTGAATGTGTTATCAAACAAGCTGGAATCAAAGTAAACTGGCTGGTTAAATTTCTCAGGACAAGATAACAACGATGATGTAAAAACTGTAGCATGTCCCATGAGTTTTTCATGTCAACTGAAGTTTAACAGCCGTGACAAATTAAGAGAGCCAGTTTAGCATTGTGACAGTCAGTGTGACTGAAAAAAAAAAAAAAAATCCAAGGTAGAAATAGGAAAGAAGTACAAGCGGAAAACACATCGACTTACTATCCATCTGCCATCAACGTTTTAGGCAAAGAAAGGTCAAGCGCGGGATTTTGATGTCCGTTTTAATTGCAGACGCCACTGTCTCATGTTTTCCTGCACACTCTGCATTCCTTACATGACTTCACACATATACGCATTGAATACATGAGCGGAGCCTTGAAGCAGGACTGTATTTGAATTCCTTGGCACTTTTCTTTCAGCAGGAGCAGAACCCTCAATGAAAGCTTTTTTGGAAGGTGGAGGATTTTGACGGGGCGATCACGTCTAACATGATGCAGACTGAACTCTGAAGTGAGAACTGAAATATTGAAACTGAATTACAGAGAAACACACTCTGTGCAATTTCGCTGATTATTGTTCCAGCCTGACACTTCAGAAGCCATTTTGGTATGTGTGTGTGTGTTTTCAATACCCGAGGCCTTATAATGTTATTTCTTTTCTCCAATTCGCTCTCTTGAACATTATGTGAAGTAAAAAGTCGATTACAAATTGTTGCGATTAGGAAATAAAGGCTAGAGCTTCACTTTTGTGCGAATTGATCATGCGAGGCACGGATTACGTCTTTAGAATTCAAAGTCGAGAAAGAGGAAAACATGTCCTTTCTTTACCCCTAATAGACTTTTAGTTACTTATTCATCAGGGCTTTATGGACTAAACTTCTGTTTGATGGCCGATTTGAAGTGACCAACCAGACATCTTTGAGCTCATTTCGCTGCTGTGAGTTCAGCTGATAAATGGAATAAAGGCTCTGCTGTGGCAGATGTTAGTATGTAAACATTGCATAGTTTGGACACAGCAGCCATAAACATTTGTTTTTTTCAGTCTCCTTGTGAGTCAGTGTGCGACTGGCGGTGTCGTGGTTAGGTTGCGTGTTCAAGCATTCGAACACACACACACACACACACACACACACACACACTCACTAGTGAACGTCCAGGGACATGACATTGAGACAGTGGACAGTTTCAAATACCTGGGCGTTCACCTTAACAATAAACTGGACTGGTCCCACAACACCAACGCCCTGTACAAGAAGGGCCAGAGTCGCCTTCACCTTTTGAGGAGACTTAGGTCCTTCGGAGTATGCAGAACTCTGCTCAGGACTTTTTATGACTCTGTGGTAGCCTCTGCAATCCTCTACGCTGCCATCTGCTGGGCCCCGGGCAGCACAGAGCGGGACAGAAAGAGACTGAACAAGCTGGTCAGGAGGGCCAGCTCTGTCCTAGGCTGCCCACTGGACTCTGTAGAGGAGGTGAGTGAGAGGAGGATGGTAGCAAAGCTCACATCCATCCTGGTCAACAGCTCTCACCGACTGCACCAGACTGTAGAGGAGCTGAGTAGCTCCTTCAGTGGACGACTGAGACATCCTCAGTGCAGGAAGGAGCGCTACCGCAGGTCGTTCATTCCCACCGCTGTCAGACCGTACAACGCCACTTTGTAACTGTCTGTGAAAATACCTGTTATGTGCAATAAAAACCCCGTGCACTTTAATCAACCACATCTACCCCACTGACTGTCAACCATATCAACCCATTTCACCCTGAATTATTTTCTAGCTGTAATATATATATATATATATATATATATATATATATATATATATATATATATATATATATATATATATATATATATATATCTTCTTTTCCTTTCGGCTGTTCCCTTCAGGGGTCGCCACAGCAAATGATCTGCCTCCATCTCTCCCTATCCTCTGCATCTTCTACTCTTACTCCAACGACCTTCATGTCCGCCTTCACCACATCCATAAATCTTCTCTTTGGTCTTCATCTGGGCCTTCTTCCTGGTAGTTCCAACCTCAGCATCCTACTACTACTCCAATGTACTAATTATCCCTCCTCTGTTCATGTCCAAACCATCTCAATCTAGCCTCTCTGACTTTGTCTCCAAAACATCTAACATGTGCTGTCCCTCTGATGTACTCATTTCTGATCCTATCCATCCTCGTTACTCCCAAAGAGAACCTCAACATTTTCATCTCTGCTACCTCAAACTCCTGTCTTTTCCCCAGGGCCACTGTCTCTAAACCATACAACATCGCTGGCCTCATCACCGTCTTGTACACTTTTCCTGTCATTCTTGCCGATACTCTCCTATCACACATCACACCGGACACTTTTCTCCATCCATTCCAACCTGCCTGCATACGCTTCTTCACCTCTTTTCCACACTCTCCATTGCTCTGGATTGTTGAGCCTAAGTACTTAAAATCCTCCACCTTCTTTATCTCTGCCCCCTGTAACCTCACCGTTCCTCTTGGGTCCTTGTCGTTCACACACATGTATTCTGTCTTACTGAGACCAACCTTCATTCCCCTCCTTTCCAGGGCATACCTCCACCTCTCTAGATTTTCCTCCACTTGTTCTCTGCTCCTCACGACAGATCACGATGTCATCTGCAAACATCATAGTCCATGGAGATTCTTGTCTCACCTCATCTGTCAGCCTGTCCATCACCAGAGCAAACAAGAAGGGGCTGAGAGCTGACCCTTGATGCAGTCCCATCTCCACTTTGAACTCTTCTGTCGCACCGACAGCACACCTCACCACTGTCTTACATCTCTCATACATGTCCTGCACCACTCTAACATACTTATCTGCCACTCCAGACTTCCTCATACAATACCACAGTTCTTCTCTCGGCACCCTCTCATATGCTTTCTCCAGATCCACAAAGGCACAATGCAGCTCCTTCTGACCTTCTCTGTACTTCTCTATTAACATCCTCAAAGCAAACACTGCATCTGTTGTGCTCGTTCTTGGCATGAAACCAAACTGTTGTTCACAAATGCTGACCTCTGCCCTTAGTCTAGCTTCCACTATTCTTTCCCATAACTTCATTGTATGGCTCATCAATTTTATCCCTCTGTAGTTGCCACAACTCTGTACATCTCCCTTGTTCTTAAAAATGGGCACAAGCACACTTCTCCTCCATTCCTCCGGCATCTGCTCACTTTCTAAGACCTTGTTGAATATTCTTGTCAGAAAATCTACTGCTACCTCCCCTAGACACTTCCATACCTCAACTGGTATGTCATCAGGGCCAACTGCCTTTCCACTCTTCATCCTCTTCAATGCCCTCCTCACTTCTCCCTTACTAATCTTTGCTACTTCCTGGTCCTCAATGGTCACCCCTTCTACTCTTTTTTCTCTCTCATTTTCCTCATTCATCAGCTCTTCAAAGTACTCTTTCCATCTTCCCAGCACACTTCTGTCATCAGTCAATACATTTCCCTCTCTGTCATTTATCACTCTTTATTGCTGCATGTCTTTCCCATCTCTATTTCTCTGCTGTGCTAACCTGTATAAATCATTTTCTCCCTCCTTACTGTCCAACCTATCATACAAGTCATCATACACCCTCTGACACCGCTACCTTCACCTTACGCTGTGTCTCCCTGTACTCCTGTTTACTCTCTTCGGTCCTCTCGATGTCCCACTTCTTCTTGGCTAACCTCTTCTTTTGTACACACTCCTGCACTTCCTCATTCCACCACCAAGTTTCCTTATCTACTTTCCTTCCAGAGGACACACCAAGTACTCTCCAACCGGTCTCCCTGATCACATTGGCTGTGGTTGTCCAGTCATCTGGAAGCACTTCCTGACAACCCAAAGTCTGTTTCAACTCCTCCTTGAAGAAAACACGACACTCTTCCTTTTTCAGCTTCCACCACTTTGTCTTCTGCTCTGCCTTTGCCTTTTTCACCTTTCTCACCATCAGTGTCATCCTGCACACCATCCTATGCTGTTTGGCAACACTCTCACCCACTACTACTTTGCAGTCACTGACTTCCTTCAAATTACATCGCCTGCACAAGATGTAGTCTACCTGTGTGCTCTTACCTCCGCTTTCATAAGTCACCCTATGCTCCTGTTTCTTCTTGAAGAAAGTATTCACCACAGCCATTTCCATCCTTTTTGCAAAATCGATCAACATCTGTCCTTCTGTGTTCCTGTCCTGGAATACCAAACCTGCCCATCACTTCCTCGTCCCCTCTGTTGCCTGCACCAACATGTCCATTGAAGTCTGCCCCAATGACCACTCTTTCACCTCTGGGAGTACTCTGCATCACTTCATCTAACTCACTCCAGAATCTCTCTTTCTCTTCTAGCTCACATCCTGCCTGTGGGGCATAAGCACGAACAACATTGACCATCATGCCTTCAATTTCTAACTTGAGACTCATCACTCTGTCTGACATTCTTTTCACTTCTAGAACATCTGTCTGACACTCTTTTCACTTCTAGAACACTGTAGGATATATATCATGTTTTTTTGGGGGGACTTAGATAAAGATAATATGTACTGAAAATATGAATTTTACATTAATTATAAAAAATAATAATACGTGACTAATTAGTCACATCCGGTAGGAAAGATTGAATAAATAATAATAATGGGTGACGAACTCACATCTGTAGGAAACGTGCGAATTTTGTAAAGTGAAAAGTAAAAGATTTTTTATTTCATATCCTTTATTGTATTATCAATAACGGGATCACAATATATCACAAACCTTGAAAAAAATCTCTTTTACAAAAGTAACGGTATAAAATGAGCCTTATAAGAATATTTTGGCATATAAATACTGGCACAAATGGTTCTCATAAATATTTGTAAAATAAAATGGATCATGTTGAAAGAAAAAACTTGAAAAAAAATCCTTTGGTATGAAAATAAGGATGTTCACGGTTCTGCGCGCGCATCTTTGCCTTTTTTCTGTAATTCGCGGAAAATGCCCCCCGCCGTCTTTTTGAACAGCAACTGAAGGACGATGACAGCCTTGTTTAAGAGGTTTGCTCGGCTCTGCGCTAGAATAAGATCCTCCCCTCTTCTTCCTGCACACTTTACCAGCCTTCATCAGCTCAATGACAGGAACACTATCTCATATAATATTTCTTAGATCTGATGGGATGCCTATAAAGCGAGATTAGTTGATCAACTCAGCAGGCCGGTGCTTATCCCCGGTTTCCAAAGCGTGAAGCGACCAGGAGTTCAACTCCCCTGGATGGGACGCTGGTCCATCGCAGGTTACCTTCCCAGTATATTTTTATTGGTACCCATTTACTGTTGGGTGAAGAGAGGCACACTTTTGGTTGAGACCTTGCCCAGGGCTCTTAGCGCAGTGAGGGTCTCAGTGGGATTCGAACTCACAACCTCCCGATCATGAGCGCAGCACCCTAACCACTACACCACCGGCCCCAGAAGATTTTGCATCTTTGCCTTTTTTCTGTAATTCGTGGAAGATTCCCAACGCCGTCTTTTTGAACAGCAACTGAAGGACGATGACAGGCCTGTTTAGGAGGTTTGCTCGGCTCTGTGCTAGAAGCAGCTCCTCCCCTCTTCTTCCTGCACAATGACAGGAACACTATCTCATATAATATTTGTTCGATCTGATGGAATTCCTTTAAAGCGAGATTAGTTGATCGGCTAAATCTACTCCTCCCATTGATTTATTGAACTGCTTCACGATATCAGGACAATCAACTTCAACTATCTTCTTTGTTTTAGAATCGAAGCGATGTCCTGTAGTAACAGGGTTGACTTTTGCGAACGTAGACAATAACATGTTCACGACTATTGTTGAACCATTTTACGTATGTGTACTGCTTCTGAGTTCTCATTCTCAATTTTAGCAGCTTCCATTGCACTTCGTCCTTTTTTCATTATCGCCTTTTGACATTTCATATCCTTTGATAATCCAGATAATCTTGTTGGTCTGACAGTCCCGCAGCAAAACATTCCACGGCCGAAGAGAGAATTTCAGTAGAACAAGGTGGATCAGGAGCAAGGAAGGGCACCGTAACTGAAGGATTTTTATTTTGAAGGACTGACCACCGTCGAGTGAGATTTCGTCTTGTCGCTCCGCTTGCACTAGAATCATCTGCAGTTGGCATTAGGGCGTGTTCATCTATGATGACGGCCGAATCTCCATTGAGCTCAGTGACATTGAGCTCATTTGGAGAATCTCTTCATCTAGATCTATTTCCTTTTCCATATTCACATCATCAGGGATGAAGTTGGGATCAGCCGCCTCGTCATCATAATCCATTTCTGTCTCAGATTCGTCACTATCGTCACAAGTGGCAGCTCAGCAGTTTCTACACTGATGTTTTTCCTGCCATAAAAAGTTCTGGGGAGGCAATTGATATACCGGTGATGAAATTAAATAATGAGAAACATTCACTAGTCAAATTGGCTCTACGATTGTTTTCGAAATGAAGAAATTTGGTCAGACTTTACCTCGTGATGACTCACTTTGAAAACAATAATGTTTATAATCAATGCTCATATTGAGTTTCCATAAAAATATAAGCATATTACTATAAAACACTATTTTTTTGCAGGAATTCTACTATTTGTAAACTATGTTGTAAGTAATCACTGTTGACAGCCAAGCTTGTTCATACACCTGATGTGACGGAAACGTCACTCATATAAAATGTGGGGTTTTTTCATAAAATGAACTCAATTAACTATTTCTACCTCATAAAATTACAAAATGAACATTATTCTTCACTGACAATTTTTTATGTGCATGAATCTCACCTGGTATTTGATCCGTTGTGCTTTTAGTACTGACAATTTGAACGATGACTCACGGACGTCACCCACTCACGATGTCTCGAGCCTAACTGAAAAAAGCGCAGGAAAAGATGACGTAATACCATTCTCCACTTCAACAGGAAACGTACTGCATTCATCACAGTCATTCCACAGAAGCCCATAGTGATAGAAGGCTTTTTAGTCCCTGACGGACTGGCACTACCAGAAATGGCATCAGTATCCCAGCGTCTGTTGATTTCGATTTGAGAAATCTAACTCTTTCCACTTACAAAGCAATAAGCCACCGTACAAAGTCAACGAGCACCAGCAAAATGAAGCATGAAAATTTGACACAAAGTGGGTGGGTATGACATTCAACTTAGCAGAACTTATGCGATTAAAGTGAAACCAATCAGAACTTTTTAAGATATCGCTGACTGTCTGCTGCCACCAAACAATAAGCTCCCCAAAAGTTTTTCATTGGGGAAAAATTTCAACCTTGTTTACCTGTTCTGCCTACCTGACCTTGTGAGGCCAGCCCATTATTGCCCTGTGTGAACAACTACGCACAGAACAATTTTACGAGCATAATTCCCAGCAACCCCATGCTTGGCTCCACGTTTCTGGAATGGTTGACATTTTCTGTGAGTATGTGAGTGTATACTTTTAGCTCTTTTCAGTTCATGATGCACGAGAGTCTCTGTTCTATAATTGCTATGCAATAATAATTATGAGGTTAATAGCCTTTTTATTATGATAATCTAAGCTAATAAATATACAGTAATACCTTGACTTACGAAAGTGTTTGATGACGAATTTTCCATGATACGAGCTTCGATCCCAACAAAAATCTGCCCCATCCAACCAGCAAAGTTTTGATTTCTGAGCCCTGCTGTGGAAATGGCTTTCCCCTTCTGATTAGCCTTGTATTCTTCTGCATGTATTCCTCCATGCTCCGAGAATGCCTTGTGCAATGCTTCTCAATTATTTTCTGTGATGCCCCCTATAGGAAGGGAAAAAAATAATTTCACAAACCCCGCCCCACGCGCAACTATAAATAGTGTTTACTGCACTTCATATCATTTGCTCAGTGCTTTTTCAACACACCATAGGGAACACAGTGAGAGTGCCACTGCCACCTACTGTAGAGGATGCACAATTACACTTAATTCTAGTACAGTATGGCAAAAAAGCATGTTCCCCAGGGTCATATATACCCCCCGGCATCACACCGCCCCACTATTTGAAAAGCACTGGCCCTCGGAACGAATTAATATCGTAAGTCAAGGTATTGCTGTACAGGCTATTCATTATTGAACTAACTCTCTGGCCCGGGATCTTCTTTCTGTCGGGAACTTGCCATTCAATGCTCGCAATTTCACTTGGAAACATTTGGAAATGTGAAGCATGTGAGAGGGTGACCTAAACCACCAGATCTGGCCATGTCTGAGCATCACTTGTGTCATGAAAAGATTCTCATGATGCTGAAATCACTCATCACTTTGCCAATAAGATGCACTGAGATGGGCCCCAACCTCCCCTCGACCCTAATTTGGATTAATCTTTCCTGAAAATGATTGACTTTTAAGGATAATGATCAGCTCACTGACCTTCTTCTTCTTTTCCTTTCGGCTGTTCCCTTGAGGTGTCGCCACAGCAAATGATCTGCCTCCATATCTCCCTATCCACTGCATCTACTCTTACTCCAACGACCTTCATGTCCGCCTTCACCACATCCATAAATCTTCCCTCCTCTGTACATGTCCAAACCATCTCAATCTAGCCTCTCTGACTTTGTCTCCAAAACATCTAACATGTGCTGTCCCTCTGATGTACTCATTTCTGATCCTATCAATCCTCGTTACTCCAAAAGAGAACCTCAACATTTTCATCTCTGCTATCTCCAACTCTGACTCCTGTCTTTTCCCCAGGGCCACTGTCTCTAAACCATACAACATTGCCGGTCCCAAGCCCGGAAAAATGCAGAGGGTTGCGACAGGAAGGGCATCCGGCGTAAAACTTCTGCCACATTAAAAATGCAAATGATCAGCTCACTGACCATTTCCTGCTTAATGTTTGCTTATAATTTAAATATACTGTTTTAAAAGTATGTTGTTGCTTCTACTAATGATACACACCATAGCAGTTGTGTGTTGTACTTTGCAGCAGATTGTTAGGAAAAAAAACACAAACTTCTACATACTCTAACTGATTAATTAGGATTGAGTATTCCGATGAGCCATGAAATGAATAAAGAATAAATCAGGTGTGGGTGTGGCTGTTTAGGGGAACTAATTAGCAGTGTGCCAGTACAACTTTCATGGTTCATCTTTCACGTTATCCTACTAAGGTCACAGAAAGGCTGGAGCCTTTCCTACAAAATTCTTTGTGGAGATGGGGCAGACCCTGAATAGTTTGCCAATCTACTGCAAGACCAACACACCAAACCACTCACACTCACATCTCGGGGCAATTTTGATCAGATAATTTGCTGAATATGCATGTATTTGTTTGTCGTCATCATCATCATCATCATCATCATCATCATCATCATCATCATCGTCGTCGTTTTCCCTACACTGGAGACTTTGCTCCTCAGGGTGTGCACTCATTGGGTCCATTGATCAATGAAGTGCAGAAAGTTCTCTCTGTCCATCATCATTCTCCTGAGCTGCTGGGCATCTATCCCTAGCAGTACCTCCAATTTCTTCCAAGTTTTAGATCGTTCATCAAAAAGGACCTGTTTCCTCATATCCCCGTGACTCATTCGGCAGATATGGGCCAGGTACTTTAACTGGTGTGTTCTACAGAATGTCTCAATGGGTTCAGTTCCAGTCATACGACGTAGGTCAGCATTTGAGTACTTGAACCTCCAGCACTCCTGTCCATCTTCACTCACACTAGCGATTCCACTATCCCCTTGTCTCCTATACCCGCACTTCACCTTCTTCCTAAGGAAACTGTTCCAGACCAGCTCGATCTTTGCTATTTCCTTTGAGGTCATTTCCCAGGCCTGCACACTATATAAGAGCCGGGATCTTACGCAGGCTTTTAGAAACTTCACCCTAGTATATAGATGTATCCGGTTGTCTGTTAACACATGTTTGAGCTCATTCCCCTTTTCATATGCAGATCCCATTCTAGAGTAGAGATTCTCTGTGTTGTCGCTTGAGTTTGAAATGGTGTACCCTAGATATCGAAACTTCCTCACGTTCTTCAACTTCATTCCCCCAACGTCCACCAGACTCTCTTGGCTCCTAACAGCGTCATCAACATTAAAGGCCATCGTCTCTGTTTTTGTATAAGACATCTTCAGACAAAAGCGGGAAAAAGAGTCATCATATATTTGGAGGACTGTTTGTAATTCCTCTATCGATTCCGCAAATATTGCTTGATCGTCATCATAAAGAAGTTCCGTAATTCTAGCTTCCGCTCTTGCGTTTTTACGGAGTTCTCTTGGTGATACCTCATTGGGAATACAATACTTCATCTTAAATCCTGCCCATGGGTATACTTTCTCCACTTCGTGTTTAGCAATTCTGACTACGAAGTCCATATATATGTTGAATAGAAACGGGGACTCCAAGGCACCCTGTCTGCATCCAACCTTTGTGTCAAACAGCTTGTTAGAACCTTTGATGTACGCACATGTATTGGTGTATAGAGCTTTAAGGATAGCTACAATATGAGTACACTTTAATCTGATTTCAAGACACTGAGAGTTTCTCGTGGTATCCAATCGTATGCCGCTCTTAGATCAATAAAAGCAACATAGAGTGGAATTCCAGATTTTTTGGCTTTCTCAAGCACATGGCGTATTATGAAGACTGCATCATTAGTTGACCGGTTGGCGCAAAAACCAAATTGTGATGGGAACAAGATAAACTCATACGCCTCCTGGATTCTATCTACTATGATTGCCGAAATGATCTTTGACAAAGTTGTGATAATACTAAGCCTCCTGTAATTCTCAGCACAGGATCTGAGGCCAATCTTGTAAAGACAGGTGATGCTGGCAGTGAGCCACCGGGTCGGTACTCGCAGGCAAGTCCATATCAAACCGACTAAAAACACAAAATACTCCAACAGATGACTTGATGAGTATTTTAGGTGTTCAGAGTTGATCTTATCTATTCCTGTGCATTTCCCATTTTTGAGTTGCTTCATCCCTGCTGTAATTTCTGGGCTGTCTTGGACCGTGGTATCAATGTTTGGGATATCAATTGGTGGTAGGCCATGTGGATATTCATCAGGCTTTTTTAACTCTGGTTGAGGCTCATATGGTCTTGTGCTGAAATGCTTAGCGAAATGATCTTTTAGCTTAGGTAGCGGTATCAGCAATCTGTTGGATTTCTTTAGTTATGGGTGCTTTTTCATTAATCTGAATTCCTCCTCAGCATTTCGATTCTCACTTGCTGTATTTATCGCATCTGCCTTGGTTTTGAAGTCAGTGTTCTTAAGTTGGATATGAAGTGTCTTAACGTCATCTCCAATGGCTATTATTTTTTTGGGGGTCTTTTTCATGATGTTGTTTTGATAGGAGCTCTTGGTAGTCCTGATTTTCCCAGGGTTTTTGAATTTTGTTCTTTACCGGTGAAGGGATTGTCTCCTTTGTAGCTTGTTTGACCGTGTCGACAATGAACTCGTCAACGTCATCCGCATCCTGCAAGTCTGGCTTGTGCTGCATGAGTTGATCAAGCCTGGCGCTATATTTAGTCTGCACAGAATGGTCGTCTTTGAGCTGCCGGACATCTTGATGGGCTTCACATTTGGGTTTGTTTGAGAATATTTGCTTTGCCTTCTTTTTTGTTGGAAATGTGGCCTGCATTACAACCAACCGATGATCAGAATCAAAGATCTGGCTCCACATGGGGTACACCCTGCAATTCTGTGTAGCACGTTTTACATACCATTCTGACATGATGTAGTCAAGCCGTCGTTTGTAACCTAAATTCAATACAAAAGACCATCTGTGTTCTTCGGATTTTGTGTCAAACATCATGTTCAGTAAGAAAAGGCTATTGGTTTCTGCTGTTTCCATCAATCTTTCGCCATTATAGCTTGTAGGGTTGGCGTCATGGACTCACCCAACACAGCACCATTTACTTGGATCACAGTCCATCCCTATAGTGGCATTAAAGTCACCAGCAATAATTAACTTGTATGAAGGCTGTTTTGTTTTGGCCTGTTGTATTGCTTTATGCAGTGTTTGATATAAAATGCTTGTTTGGTGGTTTCAGCATATTCTTCAGTTGGGCAATAACAAGTGAAGACGGACAACTTAATTCCACATACTTTTACTCTTACCATGCTTATACGTCCCCCGATCACATGATCCACGTCCTTTAGAATAACATGAGAGGCGAGAGAGATAGCCACACCAACTTTAGCTGTTTTCATGCCATTATAAATAACTCACCATCCTTTCAAAATGGGGTCATTAAAACAGACTTCTCCTTTTCTTTTCTCTCTTACCTCCTGCATGCAAGGAATATCAATAGACAAGTTCTTAAACTGCAGAACGCAGTCATCTAATTTACTTTCGCACTTCCCGGTCCTCCCAACTGTCCTTCCTTGAGCCAAGTCGAAAATGATGGTAGTTCTTACGACGCAGAGGCATTTTGTTGTAATGGCTATAACGTGATATAAACTGTTATTCAATACTCCAATAATAAATAGATAAATAAATACTAATAAAGTGGTGGTCTAGTGGTATAGGGCGCAGGATCACTGATCCTAAGGTTGGGGGTTCGAGTCCACACAGGGTTGTCACTGTGTGTCACCCCCAGTGCAGCTAACTGGGTTATCAAAAGCGGGCCATGTCTCTCACTGAGAGGCATGTAAAAGAACCTTTGCTGACTTCCATAAAGAGTAGGCATCAAAGCTGTCAGCGTGTTTCTGTCCCTTGCTAAAAGGGTTGTGACAGGAAGGGCATCCGGCGTTAAAAAAAAAAAAAATATATATATATATATATATATGCTAAATTAAATGTGCGCATCAGATGATTCGCTGTGGCGACTCCCGAGAATGAGAAAAAGCCAAAAGGAAGAAAGAAACAAATAAATACTAATAAAGACTTCTGAAAGAGAACTTTCCTTGCCTTTTATAAGATCGCTTTCCAGAATGAAAGAGGCTACTTCACAGACTGGTGCGAGTGCTCCGTTTGCTCACCCAGTCGCAAGACTGGCAATCCCAGGGTGTACCTTTCCTAATGACAGAGGTGGAGCTGGCTTGAGTGTGAGAGGCGGTTAGACTTACCAGGACTTATAAATGCCTTGTAAGTCAAGCAATAGAACTGAAAGTTGCGTGTCACACAATTTACACTTTGTTGTGGGAAGCTGGAGTACTTAGAGGAGACTTACAAAAGCACAGAAAGAACATGCAAATTCCACACAAAATAAAAGTGCCCTTCTGATCATTGGACGAGAACCAAATACCTTCTTGTTGTGTAACATCCATGCAAAAATCACTCCCCCACCCGCGGATCCTGAATATCTGCAAATTATTGATGCGGTTTTAAAACCAGATGTATGTTGGGCAGTGGTGGCCTGGTGGTAAAAGGTGCTGGATCTCTGATCCTAAGGTTGGGGGTACGAGTCCCACTCTCCACAAGGTTGTCACTGCCCCCCCAGTGCAGCTAACTGAGTTATCAAAGGCCGGCCATGTCTCTCACTGTCTATGTTGAGAGGTTCATGTAAAAGAACCAGTGCTGACTTTCAACAAGAGTAGCTGCATAGGCGTTAGCGGGTTTCTGCCCCTTACTAAGGGTTGTGTCAAGTAGGGATCCAGTGTAAAGTGTGTATGACCCTGGGGAACATGATTTTTTGCCATACTGTACTAGAATTAAGTGTTTTTTTAATAATTTAATGTATTTTTGTTGTTTTTAATGTTAATAATGATACACCGGTATGCAGAGTGTATTCATAACAATTTTATTGACAAATAATACTGTTTATAATCACGCTGGGGGGGTCTACATACAATAATTGAGAAGCACTGAGCTATTTTAAAACCATTATGAAAAAAAGCCTTTGAGAGCAAAATCTACGAGTATGCGAGGCCACAAACGGTGAACAGCGAATGGGCGGGGGCTTACTATACTGTTAAAATATGAGTTTCTTACCTCTTCAGGACTGGGAGAATCATTATCTTTATCATTTATTCCAAAGTAAACAGCATATAAATACATTCCACGCATATCCATGGTGACGTAATGGCATTAACAAAGACTGGTCCATTTGAACAAAGTGCTGCATGTGATTGACTTGGATAGTTCGTCTGAAAGCCGACAGTGTAAATGTTAGTGCACATGTGGGTATTTTGGGTCACTCAGTTGTAATTTCTTTGTGAAATTATTCTGGCGGAGGAAAGAAAAGGGGAAGGATGTACAAGATTTACTCTTTCAGAGGCTTTGAAAACTTACTGTAAATGCTTACATGTTTACGGATCACATTTCTGCATAAGTTGCTTCTATAGAAACAAGGACATTAAACTGAGCAGAAGTTATTCGCTTTTCAACCAGAGCTGCTCTTAAAGGAAATACTAGGAAGTCAACATGACTTTTGTGAAGAACAGTTTGGTTTCATGCCAAGAAAGAGCACCACAGATGCAGTTTTTGCCTTGAGGATGTTAATGGAGAAGTACAGAGGTCAGAGGGAGCTGCATTGTGCCTTTGTGGATCTGGAGAAAGCATATGACAGGGTGCCGAGAGATGAACTGTGGTATTGCATGAGGAAGTCTGGAGTGGCAGAGAAGTATGTTAGAGTGGTGCAGGACATGTATGAGAGATGTAAGACAGTGGTGAGGTGTGCTGTCGGTGTGACAGAAGAGTTCAAGGTGGAGGTGGGACTGCATCAAGGGTCAGCTCTCATCCCCTTCTTGTTTGCTCTGGTGATGGACAAGCTGACAGACGAGGTTAGACAAGATTCCCCATGGACTATGATGTTTGCAGATGACATTGTGATCTGTAGTGAGAGCAGAGAACAAGTGCAGGAAAATCTAGAGAGGTGGAGGTATGCCCTGGAAAGGAGGGGAATGAAGATTAGCCTCAGTAAGACAGAATACATGTGCATGAATGACAAGGACCCAAGAGGAAAGGTGAGATTACAGGGAGCAGAGATAAGAAAGGTGGAGGATTTTAAGTACTTAGGCTCAACAATCCAGAGCAATGGAGAGTGTGGAAAAGAGGTGAAGAAGCGCATGCAGGCAGGTTGGAATGGTTGGAGAAAAGTGTCCGGTGTGATGTGTGATAGGAGGGTATTGGCAAGAATGAAAGGAAAAGTGTACAAGACGGTGTTGAGGCTAACGATGCTGTATGGGTTAGAAACAGTGGCCCTGGGGAAAAGACAGGAGGCAGAGCTGGAGGTAGCAAAGATGAAAATGTTGAGGTTCTCTTTGGGAGTAACGAGGATGGATAGGATTAGGAATGAGCACATCAGAGGGACAGCACATGTAAGGCGTTTTGGAGACAAAGTCAGAGAGGCTAGATTGAGATGGTTTGGACATGTACAGAGGAGGGATAGTGAGCATATTGGTAATAGGATGCTGAGGCTGGAACTACCAGGCAAAAGGCCTAGAGGAAGACCAAAGAGACGATTCATGGATGTGGTGAAGGAGGACATGAAGGTCGTTGGTGTAAGAGAAGAAGATGCAAAGGATAGGGTGAGATGGAGGCAGATGATTCGCTGTGGCGACCCCTGAAGGGAAAAGCCGAAAGGAAAAGAAGAAGTAAGTCAACATGAGAAAATCGGAAGAGTGCATTTAGTAATGCTGTGTGACAAATGTTTGGAACTAGCTGCCTAAAATACAGCTGAAACCATTCACTCACCCATTCATTCATTTTCTGAATCGCTTAATCTTAATTAGAGTCACGGAGAGGCTGGCGCCCATCTCAGCCGACTCCAGGTGAGAGCAGGGTACACCCAGGACAGCTTGCTAGTCCATCGCAGGACCAACAGAGGTGATTTAAAAAAGCCAATTAACCTACTGCGCATGTTTTTAGACTGTGGGAGGAAACCAGCGAACCCGGGGTGGAACCTGTGCTAGCACAGGGAGAACATGAAACTCCATGAACCATCAAATTCCCACGCCCGAGCTGGGAATCATACCCCGGATCTTGTTGTTGTGAGTGCTCACCACTACTCCACCGTGCTGCCAGCTGAAAGCATTTGAAGACTTTTTCAAAACTCCTTGCCTTCATATCTTGAGATCTTTGAAGGACAGCGATTCAGAGTTTGACGTTTCATCTCTGTAAACATGCATTTCGGCAACCACCCTTCAACATCTGAAATAGCTTTCCTCTCAAGAACTTTGTCATTCGGCATCACCGAGTGAGCTTATCAAAGATTTCTTATCAAGGTCACTGGAGCACTCAGACAGTGTGTGGAGTGCCGGGAGATTACGGAGAACACGGCAAATCCTCTCGTCTCAGTTTATCAGAAGCGTTGGTGTGTTAAGCCCCATCTCCGTACGGTTGAGAGAGCATTGTTCATGCATGCAAGCGATTAAATGGATCTTAACTCGACTTCTGACCTTAGACACAAGTGTGTTGCTTCGATACATCAGTGAAGTGGTGTTAATGTTAAAAAAAGATAAATATAATTAATATGGTCTTTGTATACACCTTGGTGTGTGGATGTGAGATATATATGTGTGCACACCCACCATTGTTGCCATGCAGTAAAACCCCCCCCTGCCTCCTGCTTTCCTGCATGCCACAGTGATGACGAATCAGTGAACAATCCTTTAGCTCTACACCTCCGCCACCACACACTCTTCCTCCTCCTCCTCCTTCACCACCAGCTCCTCTTCCTCACTCTTTTCTCTGCTCTGCTTTTTCCAGACACATCCCAGCACTGCAATAATTTTTCACCGATCTCTGCACACATCCAAAAATAACCTGCTCCTGCCAAAGAAGAAGAAAAGTAAAAAGAGATGGAATTGCTTGGATGCGAAGGCATCGAGCGTATGAAGTATCTGTGTGTAAATCATCCATTGAATTATTAATGCTAATGCTAATTCTGCACATGCATACATGAGCCATTCATGCAGCCAGGGCAAGAGCTTGTACCCAATAGAAAACTTAGTGAAAGCTTTACTCCTGACTTGAACGAAGCACTCACACTTGAACTTCCTTTTTATATATATATATATATATATATATATATATATATATATATATATATATATATATATAATCATATATATATAGGGCAGTGGTGTCCTAATTGTATAGGGCGCTGGATCGCTGATCCTAAGGTTGGCGATTCGAGTCCCACTCTCTGCAAGGTTGTCTGACACTGACCCCCAGCCCCCCCATATATACACAGTAGTACCTTGACTTACAAGATTAATCCGTTCTGAGGGTGAGCTCATAAGTCAAAAAAAGTTAGAGATAAAACAAAAATTTCCATTGGAAATAATAGAAAACCAATTAATCCATTCCAAACTCCTCCCAAACTCATACAACCGACACAAACATGTACAGTAAAACCTCCGCTGACGAACGCTTAAGCTCACGAACTTTTCGCCTCAAGAACATTAAATTTGCGAGCATATAGTCTCTGCTGACGAACTAGTTTTCGGCGGACGAATCAAACCACGCGGTCGAACAGCGCCACGGTGGCGGCCATGAGAAGCTGACGCACGCTCATGGCGTCACAGTTCGTCACCCCCTTTCTTTGAATGCGGAAGTGGTTTGTGTTTGATAGACATTTTGGACCATATTGAGTGTACTTTTGCTATTATGGGACTGAAAAAGACCCCACCACAGGCGGAGATCATTGAAAAACACGAACGAGGTGTGCGTTTGTGTGACTCAGCGTCCCAGTACCAGTACGCTAAGTCTACCATTGCTCCCATCCTTAAGAACAAGGAAGCTATTAAGGGTGCGTGTGTGGCTAAGGGTGTTTCCAAACAGTAGGCGTTTCCAAACACTCCTTCTAAACAGTAAGTCCCTCCCTCCCTCCTCCTCCCACTCCATTCCATCAAGCCATCAACTACCATCACAAAGGTAAATAAAATGACTTTATTATACAGTACACTTTATTTCTTTAATTACAATACAATAGCACATTTATTATACATAAAATAAGGTATATTTTTGTGTAGTTTTAAGGCTTATTTAGTAGAAAATTATGTTTTATGGGGACCTGGGAACGGATTATTCTCATTTTAATGGTTTCTTATGGGAAATAAATGTTCGGAAGATGAACTTTTCGCCTTACACACACTTTCTGGGAATTATGTTCGTGAGCAGAGGTATCACTGTATATTTTACCTAATATATTAAAGATAAACATTTAAAAACAATAAATATTTAATAATAATAATAATAATAATATAATAATAATAATAATAATAATAATAATAATAATAATAATAATAATTAAACAAGAATAAACAATAAGTTAACTAGCCCTTCTGATCATCGACTGCGGCAAAGATGTCATGTGGGGGCTAAGATGTCACACGGGTAGGCATGAGGTCGTGTGTAACAGAGGAGGAGGAGAAGAATTTTGTACATGTGCACGCTAAGAATGCCAGCAAGGAAATGGTGCGATTCCACAATGATAATGGCAGGGGCACGGTGTGATGCCAGGGGGCGCATATGACCCTGAAGAACATGCTTTTATTCCATACTGTATTAGAATTAAGTGTAATTGTCCATTCTCTACAGTAGGTGGCAGTGGCACTCTCACCGTGTTCCCTATGGTGTAGGGAAAAAGCACTGAGCAAACGATATTAAGTGCAGTAAACACTATCTATAGTCGCGAACGGCGTGCTGGGGGGGGGGGGGGGTTAAATGTTTTGTTTTTTTTCTTCCTGTAGGGGGCATCACAGACAATAATTAAGAAGTACTGGATAAGGTGCTCTTGGAGCACGGAAAAATATGAACGGCCAGAAAAGCCATTTCCCCAGCGACTTACGTTTTTAATTGGTTCCGGACGGCCGAACGTAAGTTGAAAGTGAACGTATGACGCTCATACTGTACTATATATCCAAAAATGCCATTACCGTATCTCATAAAATACCTCTAAATCAATTATTATAAACATAACATTGGAAAATAATATCAAATATATCAAATAATATCAACATTAATTTCAAATAAATTAAATTCAAGCAAAATAATTTCAAATAGATAAATTTTAATCAAATTCACTCATCAAATATCAAATACAGTATCAAATATAACCTTTGACATTCTCTATGATGCAATCTTTCTGCTTGTAAATGGTTCCGATGGTCGACGGATGGTCACTTTACATGAAGCTGAGCGAGTCACATTACATGAAGCTGAACCAAGTCACTTTACATAATGCTTAAAACAGCCAATCAACGCTTACAATATGTGAGGTGCTCAACACCGAAAGTAGTTCACTTATTTGTGTTTGAGACAAAACGCGGGTTATACGGACTTCCGGTCTTTCAAATGAGCAAGGGCGCCGTTGAATACTGGTTTAGTACTCAGCCTGCACTGTAAACAATGGACGCAGCGTCATTACGTCATTGCGTCATTATGTCAGCGTACTACGTAGGTATGTCTAAACTTAAAATGTAAAAAAAAAACGTAAAATTGAAAAAACGTAAAACGGATGAACGTAAGTTAGGGAGCGTCTGTGTGTGTATATGTGTATACACAGTCGGCCCCCAACTTACGAAATTAATCCCATTCCAGAGCCATTTTCATATGGCAGGGATTTCGTAAGTAGGGGTCACATCTTACATGTTAAACACCTAATTCGTTCCAAGGCTCCAGTCTTTGGACTGGAAAAACCCCATAAACCCTTTAAAAATGATAAAAGTACACCAATTTTGTATGAAATATGTGTTAAAAGTAAAAGAAAATTATTTATTGAACCATTTAAACATTTTATTAACATATTAAACCATTTTATTAACATATTTATTAATTAAAACATTATTAAACATTTTTTATTAACACACACACACACACCTCTCTCTCTTTCTCTCTCTCTCTCTCTCTCTCTCTCTCTCTCTCTCTCTTTCTCTCTCTCTCTATCTATCTATCTCTCGCTCTTTTCTCTCTCTCTATATATATATATATATATATACAAGACGTGGAATTCCAAGTGCATTCCCTGCTTGACAAACTCAACTTTAATTTGATTCCTTGAGGCATCAGAATTCCAGATGAACTCAAATGTGCACACATTTATTAAACAATTACTGAATTAAAACAACTCAAAAAAACTAAAAAATAAAGAGTGAAGCTTCCTTCTGTCTCTATCTGGGAGGCCAGCGGGGCGGGATGTTGAGAGACAGACAATGAGAGAGCAACTCGTGCGTCGTGTGAAATTTTGATTGGCGCGTTTGAATTTTGAATTTCTTTTCGTAAGAGGGGGTTGTTTCATATCTCGAGGACAGAAACTCAGGAAAATGTTTTCGTAACCCGGGGATTTCGTACACAGGGGTCTTCGTAAGTTGGGGGCCGACTGTGCGTGTGTGTGTCTTCCTTTTGGCTTTTTCCCTTTTACCCGGGAGTCGCCACAGCGAATCATCTGATTCGCACGTTTGATTTGGCAGAGGTTTTTACGTCGGATGCCCTTCCTGTCACAACCCTTTTCGCAAGGGTTTCGCATATATATATATACACACACACACACACACACACACACACAGGGGTTACAAACTTATGCACACGAGTCAGCATTGATCAGATTTCCCTGATGTAAACTTGAAGCTCCTGCGATCACTAATCAGGGAACATTCTTCACTTTCATACTTGGATTCCTTTTTCATGCCAACATTGAGAATATTGGAGGCTCATACACGGATACCACCAGTTTCCTTTCAGATCGACTTTATATATGCATGACTTAAAATATAAAAAAAAATGTCCGAATTCCTACGACAAGTCTTGCTCAGCCCACCACCCACACACAGCTCGCCGATCGATAATCATATGAAATTAAGTGCTCCGTTTAAACCATCATGCTGAAATGTTTTTCTGCCGCTCTAAACACATTTGAGCACTCTGGGCTTTTTAACTGGGTGAAAACCGAGTCATTTCCCGAGGTTAAGGAGACATGTAATTTAATGTTATCGTTCCACTCAGTGGTGGTGCGCTCACAGCATTAACAGCCTCGAGATTTAATGACAGCCTTTTTTTTTTCTTTCTCTTCTGTTGGGTTTGTGTCTTGCAGACTATGAAATAAAAAAAAGATGCAAGATCTTTTGCCATCTCTGGGAAACACAGGAAGGCGTTATTTAAAAATGCCAAAGAGGCATGTGATCATGACTCGTTTTTTTTTTTTTTTTTTTTTTTAAACTGCTATGATGCCATGCAGGCCACAAAAAGTGTTTTAAACCAAAATTCCTTATAATGGATGCAGACAGGCTGATTTCCCCAGTGAAAGCCCAAAACTTTGCTTACCCAGATGGACACTTTCTTGCTGGTGACTTGCCCCTGATGATGGCCAATGATGCATAACTGCACCCTGCTATTTCGTCGGTGGTACTCAAGTTCATTTTGTCCTCGACTAGTCTACTGAGCGTTCTCTCTAATGGCACATCTACACTAAGACTCTAAAGGGAACACAAGTTTGCGACATGCCACCCTGAGGCAAAAAGATGTACAGATCAAATGTGTTTCTTTTCTCTGATGGTTCTTCTCCAAGGAGTAAAGAGTTTCAGTCCTGCCAACTTATAGCCATGTCTCACACGAATGGCTCAGGAAGGCTACCGTGTCACGCAGTTCAGCAGTCATGTAACACTCAGCAGGGCTTGGTGGTGCAACTTGTATTTAAATGAGAGTTCTTTGGACCGGATTTTGACTGAACACCCTGAATTATTTCATTTCAGAAACAAGAGTCTACATTTATTCAAATCTTCTTATATGACTTTATCATTTGCTTGAAAGGCAAAAAATCCCTGCCCTGTGCATACTCTGAGAATATTGCAGGCTTATGAACATTGAAGGACATTTTAACAGTTCAGCTGTTTGAGAAAACTTACGCTTTCAGCCACAGCAAGCAGTTCAGTTTGCTTCTCGAGCAGTGAGCACAAATACAGTGAAAACTTAATTTATGAATTTAATCCATTCCGAGGGTAAGCTCGTAAGACAAAAATAGTTAGATTAAATGAAAATTTCCATAGGAAACAATAGAAAACCAATTAATCAGTTCCAAAAGTGGGGCATAGTGGTTAGGATGCTGCACTCGTGATCAAGAGGTTGTGTGTTCAAATCCCAATGAAACAATCAGTGTGCTAAGACCCCTGGGCAAAGTCTCAACCACAAGTGTGCCTCTGTTCATCCAGCAGTATAGATGGGTACCAGTAAAAATATACTGGGAAGGTAACCTGCGATGGACTAGCGTCCCATCCAGGAGGGATTGTACTCCGAGTTGCCTCACGCTGATCCTAAAGTTGGGGGTTGGAGTCTCACTCGCCACAGGGTTGTCACTGTTCCCCCAGTGCAGCGACACGTCAGGAAGGGCATCCGGCGTAAAACAAATGCCAAATTAAACATGCGAGTCATATCAAGAAAATTCATACCGGATTGGTCGAGGCCCGGGTTAACAACGACCGCCATCAGTGCTGTTAACCAACAGGGTGCTGGTGGAAATTGGACTACTGTTGGTCGAAGAAGGAGAGGCGGGAGGCGTGTCCGTAGACAGAGAGAGAAGAGGAAAGGCAGGAGTCTACAACTGAAAGTAGGGACTTTGAATGTTGGAACTATGACAGGAAAAGGTAGAGAGCTGGCTGACATGATGCAGAGGAGGAAGGTGAATATATACTGTGTGTTCAGGAGACCAGGTGGAAAGGTAGAAAGGCTAGAAGCTTAGGAGCAGGGTTTAAGCTGTTATTTCATGGTGTGGATGGGAAGAGAAATGGAGTAGGAGCCATCTTGAAGGAGGAGTTTGTCAGGAATGTTCTAGAAGTGAAAAGAGTGTCAGACAGAGTGATGAATCTCAAGTTAGAAATTGAAGGCATGATGTTCAATGTTGTTAGTGCTTATGCCCCATAGGCAGGATGTGAGCAAGAAGAGAAGGAGAGATTCTGGAGTGAGTTAGATGAAGTGATGCAGAGTACACCCAGAGGTGAAAGAGTAGTCATTGGGGCAGACTTCAATGGACATGTTGGTGCAGGAAACAGAGGGGACGAGGAAGTGATGGGCAGGTTTGGTATCCAGGACAGGAACGCAGAAGGACAGATGTTGATAGATTTTGCAAAAAAGATGGAAATGGCTGTGGTGAATACTTTCTTCAAGAAGAAACAGGAGCATAGGGTGACTTATGAAAGCGGACGTAGGAGCACACAGGTAGACTACATCTTGTGTAGGCGATGTAATTTGAAGGAAGTCGGTGACTGCAAAGTAGTAGTGGGTGAGAGTGTTGCCAAACAGCATAGGATGGTGGTGTGCAGGATGACGCTGATGGTGAGGAAGGTGAAGAAGGCAAAGGCAGAGCAGAAGACAAAGTGGTGTAAGCTGAAAAAGGAGTCGTGTCGTGTTGTCTCCAAGGAGGAGTTGAAACAGGCTTTGGGTGGTCAGGAAGTGCTTCCAGATGACTGGGCAACCACAGCAAATGTGATCAGGGAGACAGGTAGGAGAATACTTGGTGTGTCATCTGGAATAAGAGGAGATAAGGAGACTTGGTGGTGGAATGAGGAAGTGCAGCAGTGTGTACAAAAGAAAGAGGTTAGCTAAGAAGAAGTGGGGCATTGAGAGGACCAAAGAGAGTAGACAGGAGTACAGGGAGACGCAGCGTAAGGCGAAGGTAGCGGTGTCAGAGGGTGTATGACGATTCCTGGATGTGGTGAAGGAGGATATGAAGGCAGTTGGTGTAAGAGAAAAAGATACAGAGGATAGGGTGAGATGGAGGCAGATGATTCACTGTGGCGACCCCTGAAGGGAAAAGCCGAAAGGACAAGAAGAAGAAGAAGAATAAAACAAGAATAAGTCAACTAACCCTTCTGATCATTGACTGTGGCAAAAATGTCATGTGCATGCGAAGATGTCATGTGGCAGGCGGGAGGTGATAAGTGAAGGAGGAGGAGGACTTTGTGCATGTACACGCTACGAATGCCAGTAATGAAAGGCTCATGGTGAGATTCCACAATGATAATGCTTGGTGCACAATGATAATGCATGGTGAGCTCCCACATGGCCAGTGCTTCTCAAATAGTGGGGTGTACGGTGTGATCCGAGGAAGGGCGCGTATGAACCTGGGGAACATGCTTTTTTTGCCATACTATACTAGATTTAAGTGTAATTGTGTATCCTCTACAGTAGGTGGCAGTGGCACTCTCACTGTGTTCCCTATAGTGTAGGGAAAAAGCACCGAGCAAACGATATGAAGTGCAGTAAACACTAGTCATAGTCGGACGCGATGCACTGGGGAGGGGTGGGGGTCGAATGTTTTTTGTTTCTTCCTCGAGGGGACGTCACAGAAAAAATAATTGAGAATCTCTGCACAAGGTGTTCTCGGAGTGCGGAGGAATACACGCAGAAGAATACGAGGCTAATTGGCCCGGAAAAGCCATTTCCCCAACAGAGCTTGTAAATCAAAATTTTGCTGGTTGGATGGGGCAGATTTTTGGTCGATCGAAGCTCATTTCATGGATAATTTGTTATAAAAGACACTTGCAAGTCAAAGTACCACTGCATTAAAATATTGGCCAAATTTGATGTTATATTTGTATCATGACTTTAAAACTTTACATTTTGGTCACACTTTCTTGAGGTGGTTTCTTGAGGTTGCATTTGCGTCCTGTTGTACTTACCTGTATCCCACATACAGTGGAATGAAAAAGTATCTGAACCTTTTGGAATTTCTCACATTTCTGCATAAAATCACCATCAAATGTGATCTGATCTTTGTCAAAATCACACAGATGAAAAAACAGTGTCTGCTTTAACTAAAACCACCCAAACATTTATAGGTTTTCATGTTTTAATGAGGATAGCATGCAAACAATGACAGAAGGGGGAGGAATAAGTAACTGAACCCTCTGCCTAAGGAGACTTAAAGAGCAATTGAAACCAATTTTTCCCAAACAATTTCAGTCAGGTGTGTGCCCAATCACTGATGAGTGGCTTAAAGCTGCCTTGCCCACTATAAAACACACACCTGGTAAGAATAGTCTTGGTGAGAAGTATTGTCTGATGTGCACCATGGCTCGCTCAAAAGAGCTGTCTGAAGACCTGCGATCAAGAATTGTTGATTTGTGTAAAGATGGGAAAGGATACAAAACCATCTCTATGGAAGTGTCTAGGAGAGGTAGCAGTAGATTTCAAAAGTTTATCAGGATGTTTTACAGGAAAACCTGATGGATGCTGCAACAAGACAATGTGCCAAAACACAGAAGTAAATCAACTTCAGAATGGTTTCAGAATAATAAAATACACGTTCTGGAGTGGCCAAGTCAAACTCCAGACTTGAATCCCATTGAGACATCCCAGGAATCTGACTGAACTACAGCAGTTTTGTTCAGAAGAATGGGCCAAGATTAGTCCTGATTGACGTGCCAGACTGATCTGCAGCTACAGAAAGCGTTTGGTTGAAGTTATTGCTGCCAAAGGGGGGGCCACAAAATATTAAATGTGATGGTTCAGTTACTTATTCCTCCCCCTTCTGTCATTGTTTGCATGATATCCTGATTAAAATATGAAAACCTATAAATGTTTGGGTGGTTTTAGTTAAAGCAGACACTGTTTTTTCATCTGTGTGATTTTGACAAAGATCAGATCACATTTGATGATGATTTTATGCAGAAATGTGAGAAAATGTGAGAGATACTTTTTCATAGCACTGTATCTATTCACTAGCTGCTTTCATCCCCAAAGAGGCCCATTCACTTGTACATAATGCATCTTAAATAAACACGGCATACAGTGTTATCTTGTAGAAATGAAGTGGAATTGAGGACAGTGACTTTTTGAAATCATTTGCTTTCTTCTGTACCTGAGTATCAGTGACCCCCCGCACCAGATGCAGTGACACTAATAGGGCAGTGGTGGCTTAGCGGTAAAGACTCCAGATTACTGATCCGAAGGTTGACAGTTTAAGCCTCAGTCCTGCCAACCTGCCACTGTTGGGTCCCTGAGCAATGCGCTTCACGCTCAGTTGTATAAAAAATTCCAGATATCTGTCACTCTTGATAAGGACGTCTGCTAAATGCCACAAATGGAAATTAATGTGACATCATGCTCCTGTTTTTTAACTTTTGGTCTCCAACTTTTCCATTTTCCATGAATTGGTGCTTCACTGTCAAGTGAACACATATGTACAAGACCATTTGTTCGGTCACATAGGCAAGCTATTTTGATTGTAAACAGGATCATAAACAAAATAAGATGTAAAGCATGCAAATAAGAGAGAAACAAACCTTTGATCTGGGCTGGTTTCACTCAAAATCCTTTGTATTTTTCCACAATGAGCTGATCATGGATAAGGCACCTATTCACCAGTGAAGGGCCTCCTTTATTTATGTGACTTATCTACCAGTCTCACGAAGAAAGCTAAAGCCAATTCAGCATGAGGCGATGTATACCGTGAACAGGTTGACAGTCCAACATAAGGCTAAACGTATATTGGCTAAATATAATGTAAGCTATCATCTCTATTAATGTTATCATACTGTAAAGTGTGCCATCACCTTACATATAAACAAAACTTCCCACGATGACAGCATGACGAGTATAACTTACAGTCAAAGCCATGATATTTTTCTGATTGGTACAAAAACAAGACGTTTCATGAAGTCAGTGCATGATTCTGGTTGTACGGCAGAGTTATTCCTTCCATTTGGTGATTGATGGCCTCACACCCAACGCCTTAACATATGCACAAAGCTGGAAGTTTGCGTACCACCCCAAAAATTCCAATGTAGCGACAAGAAATTGAGAACAATACCATAACCTCACTCCTCCCCCTTAATTACACCAATCGTAGTCTGCTAATAAGGGTTGCATCTTTAGTTTCATGTGGAATGGCAAAAGAAACTAGCAAGTCTTGCCACATAAATTCAGTAAGGCTAGAAAAAGGAAAAGCAAAGCTTTTATTTCCCACTCTGCCCTCTGACATTAATAAAAATGAAGTGGGGAAAGTGTGCAAAAGGCTGTTTCATTTTTTTTCCGCATGTATAAGTAAAACTTCCACTTTTTATTGCTGCCACCATCATAGTGCGGTGAGGTCAAAGAACCACAAGGTATGTTTACTTTTTATTTTTTTATTTTTTAAGTGGTTCAACATTAAGGTTGATGACTGAGGAATGGTGGAGGTGGTGATGATGATGATGATGATGATGATGATGATGACAACTGGGAAGGACACTGCTGAAGGAAAGAGTTGTCGCTGTTTTTACAGGAGTATTGAGAGCCTACATGCTTGCAATGAAGGTAAAAAAATTTTGAATTTATCTTTGTACGATTCTAGATTTATATTTTATCAGGATCTCTGCAAAAGCCTTCCCACAGCCTACCAGATAAAAATTCTATGTTTAAAGATGCAGTGGTATAGGCTACAAATAGGCACTCACTGTGAATATAAAAGATGGAGCATGCAGGGTTTTTTTTTTTTTTTTTTGCATAAGAAACATTTGTACAAATCAGATTACAAAAACGGTGGAACACTATACAAATTCTGAATAAAAACTGAATGCAATGATGTGGAAGTGCGAAATTTGAATATTTTATTTTGAATAGAACATAGATGGCAGGGTCAAAAGTTTAATCTGAGAAAATGTATCATTACAAGGCAAAAATATGTTTATTTTTCAATTTCATAGTGTCAACAAATCTCAAAAAAATTGGGACAAGGCTATTTTCACCACTGTGAGGCGTCCCCTCTTCTTCTTACAACAGTCTGCAAACGTCTGTGGACCGAGGAGACAAGTTTCCCAAGTTTACAAAGAGGAATGCTGTGCCATTATTGTCTAATAGAGGCCTCAAACTGTTCAACTGTCTTGGGCCTTCTCTGTTGCACCTTCCTCTTTATGAGGCACCAAATGTTCTCTATAGGTGAAAGATTTGGACTTCAGGCTGGCCGTTTCAATACCCGGATCCTTTTCCTCTGCAGCCATGATGTTGTAATTAATGCTGCATGTAGTCTGGAATTATCATGTTGAAAAATGCCAGGTCTTCTCTGAAAGAGACGACGTCTGGATGGGAGGAAATGTTGTTCTCGAACCTAAATATATCTTTCTGCATTGACGGTGCCTTTCCAGATGTGTAAGCTGCCCATGCCACATGCACTCATGCAACCCCATACCATCACAGATGCAGGCTTCTGAACTGAGCACTGATAACAACTTGGGTTGTTCTTGTCTTCTTCAGTCCAGATGCCATGGCGTCCCAGTTTTCCATAAAGAACTTCGAATTGTGATTCGTCTGACCACAGAACAGTTTTCCATTTTGCCACACTCCATTTTAAATGACCCCTGGCCATAGAAAACGCCTGCGCTTTTGGGTCCTGTTTAGAAACGGCTTCTTTGTACTGTAGAGTTCTACCTGGCAATGGCAGATGGTGCAGTGGATTGTGTTCACAGACAAAGGTTTCTGGAAGTATTGCTGAGCCCATTCTGTGATTTCCCTTCCAGTAGCATTCATGTTTCCTGCCATTTAAGGGCCTGAAGATCGAGGGAATCCAGTATGTTTTTTGGCCTTGACCCTTACTCACAGAGATTGTTCCATATTCTCTGAGTCTTTGGATGATGCAATGCACTATAGATGATGATCGCTGGGAAACACCTTTCTGATATTGGTTCACTATCTTTCTGTGCAACATTGAGGGAATTGGTGGTCCTCAACCCATCTTCACTTCTGAGAGATACTGCCACTCTGAGAAACTCTTCTTATATCCAGTCATGTTGCCAGTGGACCTCATTAGTGTTAATTGGTCTTCCAGTTGTTCGTTATAAATGCAATTGACTTTTCCAGCCTCTTATTGCGACTTGTTCTAACTTTTTCGAGATTTGTTGACACCATGAAATTTAAAACCAACATATTTTCCCTGAAAATGATACATTTATTTTCTCAGTTTAAACCTGACCTGTCATCTATGTTCTATTCAGAATAAAATGTTGAAATGTGGCACTTCCTCATCATTGCATTCAATTTTTATTCACAATTTGTATACTGTCCCAATTTGTTTGGAATCCAGTTTGTACACGGGATCCCAGGCTCTTAGTGCTGATGAATTCAGTTTCATCTGAACTTTCCACGACCAAAAACTGCCCATACTGCTAAAGTAGATGGAAAGAATTTAGGAATTGCCGTGACAATTTGTCAGCACAGCAGTGGGCCACTCTGTCCTTTCTCAGCATTCAGCTGGATTGGCTCCAGGATATGCGGTCCAGAGAATGAGTGAATGAATGTGACATTATATATAACACCATGATGTTTCAAGGACATGACAACGAGAATATTTTAAAATTGCAAACATTTTGGATGACCAGCCAGACCATGAGTTCACAGTGCTCATTGGCAGGAACAAACTGTTGAACTTTATTCTGGAAGATACAGTGTTGATTAACCATGTAAAATGGCACCTCAGTGTTTAATCATTCCTTTGTTTTAACTGACCATAAATACAGGGGTTTGGAGACACTCGTGCATATTATCTGGTTTTCCCCCACTGCCAGCCCCCCCCATCACACACACACGCACACACGCACACACACACACGCGCGCGCGCGCACGCACACACACACACACACACACACACACGCACACACACACACACACACACACACATGCACAGAGGTATCTGTGCATATCCCCATCTGCTCTGCCTTCCAGTGCACTGAGAAGAAAGTTAATCCACTTCAGAAAAATAATGAATCAAAGCAGAGTAGACACGGTAAGCATAATTAATAAAGAGGAGGGGGAAGCCAAACAGTCTGTCCTGTACACACTCTTAATTGAAGTGTTTCAAAGGAAAGAGAAAATAGCTTTGTGAAAAACTGTAGAGTTCATTTTTTGATGAGGAATCATACTTCGTTTCTCTACTGGTGTCCGAAGTGATAAATGAAATTATGAAAATGAATGTAATATCTGAATTTTAACTATACTGTAAGTTTTGAGACACTGAGGTGGAATTTCTAATACAGTGCTATCTTGACTTATGGGATTAATCTGTTTTGAGGGCTAGCTTGTAAGTCAAAATGTTTGTTAGAATTACCATTCTTAAATCCTGTGCCCATCCTTGAGTGCGTCATGTAAGATGTCAAACACATAATGTTATATATAACATTTATTTTCAGGTAAAGTGTGGATAAAGTACAGTGGTACCTCGACTTACGAAATTAATTCATTCCGAAGGCGAGCTCATAAGTGGAAACGTTCGTTAGACGAAACAAATATTCCCTTAGGAAACAATAGAAAACCAATTAATCCGCTCCAACCCCATCCCAAACATATATATAACCTGACACAAACATGTATATTTGACCTAATATATTAAAGATAAACATGTAAAAACAATAAATATTTCATAATACTAATACAACATGTGCATTAATGTTAATGATAATGAATAAATAATAATAATATACCAAGAATATGCAATAAGTCAATTAACCCTTCTAATCATTGACTGCAGTCAAGATGTCAGATGAGCGCGAAGAGGTCATGTGAGGAGACACGAGGCGGTGTGTAACAGAGAAGGAGGAGGATTTTGTGCATGTGCACGCTATGATTGCCATTGAGGAAAGGCTTGTGGTGAGCTCAAATAAGGCCAGTATTTCTTAAACAGTTGGACGGGGGCATGGTGTGATGCCGTGGGGGGGTGGGGGTGAGGGTTATGACCCTGGGGAAGATGCTTTTTTTTGCCATACCGCACTAGAATTTAGTGTAATCGCGCATCCTCTACAGTAGGTGGCAGTGGCACTCTCACTGCGTTCCCTATGGTGTAAGGAACACAGTCAGAGCACCACTGCCACCTACTGTAGAGGATGCGCAATTATACTAGTGCTTGTAAATCAATATTTTGCTCATTGGATGGGGAAGATTTTTTGTGGGATCAAAGCTCGTATCATGGAAAATTCAAGATAAAAAGGCACTCGTAAGTCAAGGTACTACTGTCTAGTTGAAAATTCCTAATTCATAAAACAGTCACTGACTATAAACAGAAACTATGTTCTTCGTGAGGTATGGCTTCAAAGGTACTTCCTATAATTGTGGGAATGTTTCCTGAGCCTGTGGACATGATCTTAAAGCTCTTAGCATATATAAAGCTAATAGTAGCTCAAAACTGTACTTATAACTGAAGGGTTCAAATCCCCTGGACTCCAGTCATGCCAGTGTTTGGTCACTGAGCAAGGCATTTAAGCCTCAACTGCTTCACAGACGACTCTGTGCTGTGTACTCCGAACTGAGCTTACTTTGAATTTTGCATAAATGGGGACAGCATTTTGTTGCAGTGGGTAATTGTAGTGACAAAGTTAAATTAAAATTCCAGTCCAATGGAGGACTAACAGAACTGCAGAGTTGTGTTCCTTTCTGCTCCAACAAGCCGAATGTAATCCAGGCTGATTAATTGAATCAGGTATGTTAAATGAGAGAAAGTGCAAACCTCTGCAGCAATGTTCACCAATTTCAGTTTTACACCCCCTTATGTAATTTTAACAATCAATTATATACCAATGCACAATAATAATCATCTTTATAGTATTTATCAGGTGTGTTATGGAGTGAAATAAATAATAGAGTGCAATATTGTGGAACTTGGCTGTCCTTGGAGTTTTACAGAAGCCCTTGGGGAGTTCAACCACTGACCCAAAGCACTGTAGAAGGAGGTTCATGCAGAGGTCTTGGGCAGGGGTGAAAGCAAGATAAATTCTTGCAGGAACAGTGTAACTCAAAAAAAATTGCATGCTTTGTGCCAAGGATCATACTAAAGATGTGAATAAATCCTGCTCTTTTTATGAAATTGGTTCTTAAATCTTGTGCCCATCCTTAAGTGTATCATGTAAGATGTCAGACACAATGTTTTTATGTATATACACACACACACACACACACACACACACACACACACACACACACACACACACACACACACATACATTCATCGCTTGAATATCGCGGATAATGTAGACCAGACCTGGCCGCGATATTTGAAAAACCGCGAAGTAGAAACGCCCCGCCCCCATTTCTACCATGTTGTCTCATTTCTATATGTTTCTATACAATATCAAGAAGTTGTATATTAAACTTTACACAGTTATATGCATATGTAAATACTGTAATGTATTAATATTTAAATAGAATTTATATATAAATACTTTAAGTTTTTTACTCACCTCTGACAATACTGTAGCTCTTCTCCGCGGTGCAGGACGTTCACAAACACTATACAGTAAGATCACAAAATCACAAAAAATCCCACGGGAATGTGCGAGGTAATAGCGTCATGCATCTAAGCCAATCAGCTTGCGAGATTGAGTTGAGTGAGCAGGAGGCAAAAGCGTCAAGCATCTAAGCCAATCATCTTGCGAGATTGAGTTGAGTGGGCGGTCCCTGCCTGAACTGGGGAGGAGGGGCACTTCAGTCTGTCGTTTGGAAACAATGGACGCAGCCTGCCTTGGGTCCCTGCCTTCCGTTTGCTTACATGTGAGTTTCAGTGAGAATTTTGAATTTTTTATGATTTTTTTTTTTTAATTATTTTTATTAAAATACAATGTACCAAGAGGGGCAGTGGTGGTCTAGTGGTATAGGGCGCTGGATTGCTGATCCAAAGGTTGGGGGTTCGAGTCCCACTCTCCACAAGGTTGTCACTGCCCCCCCCCCAGTGCGGCTAACTGGGTTATCAAAGGCGGGCCATGTCTCTCACTGTCTATGGTGAGAGGCATGTAAAAGAACCATTGCTGACTTTCGTAAAGAGTAGCTGCAAAGGCGTCAGGTTGTTTCTGTCCCTTGCTAAAGGGTTGTGACAGGAAGGGCATCCGACGTAAAAACCTCTGCCAAATCAAATGTGCGAATCAGATGATTCGCTGTGGCGACTCCTGAGAAAGGGGAAAAAGCCGAAAGAGAAGAAGGATGGATATATATATATATATATATATATATATATATATATATATATATATATATATATATATATATATATATATGTGTGTGACATTTGTTTTCAGGTAAAGTATGGATAAAGTACAGTGGTAACTGGACTTACGAAATTAATCCATTCCGAGGGCAAGCTCGTAAGCGAAACATTCGTTAGATGAAACAAAAATTCCCAGAGGAAACAATAGAAAACCAATTAATCCACTCCAATCCCATCCCAAACTCACATAACCTGACACAAACATGTATATTTGACGGAATATATTTAAGATAAACATTTCATTATAATAACACATGTACAGTAACATTAATAGTAATGTATTATATCATATATTAACAATAAATAAGAATAAAACAAAAAGCAAGAAGTCAATAAACAACACAGTAAGTGTCTCTGAACTTAAAAATAGCACTTAACATTAACTTACAATACTCATTTTTTTAAACATTTTTATTTATTTAATTTTTATTTTTGAAATTTTTTAACTGTTTTATTTCACTTCACTAAGTTTGATCACTTGACTTCTGCTGCTTGGTCGCTCTCCCATCGCCGTTGATCTCTTTCGACTTGATCCACAATAAGAGAAGCCTCTCCATCTCATCATTGAGTTCTGATCTTTCCTCAGATAAAGTACTGACCACCTTTGGTGGTTGAACACTCTTAAACATGGCCTTCTGTTTGAGAATTGTACAGATGATCCATGCATTCTACCTAGACTTCTTACACAGATCGGCCACGCGGACAAAGAAAAACTTTTGTGCACATGCACGAGACTAGCCAGTGCAGAAAGGAGAGCAGAGGAATACATGGAGAGAACCAGCTTTTAATGAGTGATTGCGCATCCTCTACACTAGGTGGCAGTGGCACTCTCACTGTGTTTTCTGTGGTGCAGGGGGAAAAGCACTGAGCAGACAGTATTAAGCTCAGTACAGTAAACACTATTTATACTTGTGGGGCACGGGGCGGTTTCTTCCTCTAGGGGGTGTAACAGAAAATAGTTATGAAGCACTGCACAAGGTATTCTCAGAACACAGAGGAATACACGCAAAAGAATACAAGGCTAATCAACCCGGAAAAGCCGTTTCCTGAGCAGATCTCGTAAGTAGAACATTTACTTGTTGGATGGGGAAGATTTTTGTTGGGACCGAAGCTTGTATCATGGAAAATTTGTCATTAGGGATAACTTGGTGGTGGAATGAGGAAGTGCAGGAGTGTGTACAAAAGAAGAGGTTAGCTAAGAAGAAGTGGGACACAGAGAGGACCTAAGAGAGTAAACAGGAGTACAGGGAGACACAGCGTAAGGCGAAGGTAGTGGTGTCAAAGGCCAAACAGAGGGCGTATGATGACTTGTATGATAGGTTAGACAGTAAGGAGGGAGAAAATGATTTATACAGGTTAGCACAGCAGAGAAATAGAGATGGGAAAGACGTGCAGCAAGTTAGAGTGATAAAGGACAGAGAGGGAAATGTATTGACTGATGACAGAAGTGTGCTGGGAAGATGGAAAGAGTACTTTGAAGAGCTGATGAATGAGGAAAATGAGAGAGAAAAAAGAGTAGAAGGGGTGACCGTTGAGGAGCAGGAAGTAGCAAAGATTAGTAAGGGAGAAGTGAGGAGGGCATTGAAGAGGATGAAGAGTGGAAAGGCAGTTGGCCCTGATGACATACCAGTTGAGGTATGGAAGTGTCTAGGGGAGGTAGCAGTAGATTTTCTGACAAGAATATTCAACAAGGTCTTAGAAAGTGAGAAGATGCCAGAGGAATGGAGGAGAAATGTGCTTGTGCCCATTTTTAAGAACAAGGGAGACGTGCAGAGTTGTGGCAACTACAGAGGGATAAAGTTGATGAGCCATACGATGAAGTTATGGGAAAGAATAGTGGAAGCAAGACTAAGGGCAGAGGTCAGCATTTGTGAACAACAGTTTGGTTTCATGCCAAGAAAGAGCACCACAGATGCAGTGTTTGCTTTGAGGATGTTAATAGAGAAGTACAGAGAAGGTCAGAAGGAGCTGCATTGTGCGTTTGTGGATCTGGAGAAAGCATATGACAGGGTGCCGAGAGAAGAACTGTGGTATTGTATGAGGAAGTCTGGAGTGACAGAGAAGTATGTTAGAGTGGTGCAGGACATGTATGAGAGATGTAAGACAGTGGTGAGGTGTGCTGTCGGTGTGACAGAAGAGTTCAAGGTGGAGGTGGGACTGCAACAAGGGTCAGCTCTGAGCCCCTTCTTGTTTGCTCTGGTGATGGACAGGCTGACAGACGAGGTTAGACAAGAATCTCCATGGACTATGATGTTTGCAGATGACATCGCGATCTGTAGTGAGAGCAGAGAACAAGTGGAGGAAAATCTAGAGAGGTAGAGGTATGCCCTGGAAAGGAGGGAATGAAGGTTGGTCTCAGGAAGACAGAATACATGTGTGTGAACGACAAGGACCCAAGAGGAACAGTGAGATTACAGGGGGCAGAGATAAAGAAGATGGAGGATTTTAAGTACTTAGGCTCAACAATCCAGAGCAATGGAGAGTGTGGAAAAGAGGTGAAGAAGCGCGTGCAGGCAGGTTGGAATGGATGGAGAAAAGTGTCCGGTGTGATGTGTGATAGGAGAGTATCGGCAAGAATGAAGGGAAAAGTGTACAAGATGGTGATGAGGCCAGCGATGTTGTATGGGTTAGAAACAGTGGCCCTGGGGAAAAGACAGGAGTCAGAGTTGGAGGTAGCAGAGATGAAAATGTTGAGGTTCTCTTTGGGAGTAACGAGGATGGATAGGATCGGAAACGAGTACATCAGAGGGACAGCACATGTTAGATGTTTTGGAGACAAAGTCAGAGAGGCTAGATTGAGATGGTTTGGACATGTACAAAGGATGGATAGTGAGTATATTGGTAGTAGGATGCTGAGGTTGGAACTACCAGGCAGAAGGCCCAGAGGAAGACCAAAGAGAAGATTTATGGATGTGGTGAAGGCGGACATGAAGGTCGTTGGAGTAAGAGTAGAAGATGCAGAGGATAGGGAGAGATGGAGGCAGATCATTTGCTGTGGCGACCTCTGAAGGGAACAGCCGAAAGAAAAAGAAAGAAGAGGGACATTCATAAGTCGAGGTACCACTATACATCTTTTTTGCTTACAGTCTCGGTCCACAGTAAACGTAGACTACACACACACACACACACACACACACACACACACACACACACACACACACACACAAATGAAAATCATGCAGCCTACTGTTGTGTTTTGGTCTAGTAACATTGTGAGCCATTCATGGCTCGTCTCTACTCTATTGTATCACCTCCCTACTCCATATCTTTTCGATGCACTTTCTGTTGCTCATCCCTCTTTCTCTTAAACATAAAAGAAAAACTTCTTTACATTTTTTTTTTTTACCTTCAAGTGCATTAAACTCTGTTTAGATCCCGTTCCCTGTCAAAAGGATGTACACAACCTCCAGCTGAATCTCCCAGCACTGTCTGTGGGGGTGTCCTTCCATCACCTAGGCAACCAGCCATCAAATGAAAAGGGGAAAAGAGTTTTATCTCTTTCCCATGTGTTTGTTTGTGGAAAGGAGTGGTGCTGCTTGCATGACAGGGAGGATTTCACGAGACGTAAACCCTTAATTTAGTACTTTGGGGATTTTTTATTGTTTATTTTGCAAAAATTACTCCCCTGTTGTCTGCAAAAAAAAAAAAAAAAACAACCAAACAAACAAAAAAACACCATGAGTGGACATTGGATTCACGTTATGCTACAGTGAGTGACTGCCGACTACAAGTTACAACCTCTCACAGTAAGCAAGCATTGAAGCCTATAAATTAAAGTGCATGTGCAGAGCACTAAAACCCAGTTCAACCAGTCACAGAAGGCAAATTCTGGAGATGATTTTTATGTATTCATCAATTTTATATTGATTTCAATTAAATTGTTCAAAAAAAGAAAGTGCTCGCATTGTATGCTTGGGTGAAAGTTGTTTTTCCCAGGCGTGCCAGTAGAAGAGGTCTGTATATTACTCACTGGCATCACATCCCAGCCTACTTTTACCTCTGGTCTTGGCTTGACCTCTGATCAGACTGGTGCTTATTCCCAGTTTCTGTAGCGTGAAGCTCAACTTTTTCCCGGATGGGACATTAATCCATCGCAGGTTACCTTCCCAGTATATTTTATTGGTACCCATTTAGAGTATATTGATGGGTGAACGGAGGCACACTTGTGGTTAAGACCTTGCAGGGAGTCTTAGTACAGTGGGGGTCTAACTGGGATTTGAACACACAATCTCCCGATCATGAGCGTAGCACCCTTACCACTATGCCACCGGGCCCTTAAACCTTATATAGGGTCTCATAAATAATGAGTGCAAGGGGCCAAATTCTGTTTAATAAAATTTGAACATGTTCTTAAATGGCAGCACAAAGTCTTGCATTAAATTGAATATCAGTGAACTACCACTGTATAGGTCAAACCCATTAATCCAGGACTAAACGACCAAGTTTCGTACTGAGTCTGCTCATGGCGTTCATAATTTTCATTCAAAATATTTCAATTAATTTAGATTTTTTTTTATCAGGAGTATCGTTTAAACTGTGATAGGCTGACAGGAAAGAGTAGAAACGCCATCAGAGGTATTGATCACATGTCAAGCAGGCTTTGAGGAAAAACAAAGCTCTCCTGCTCTTTTGTCCAACAAAGCTTCACCGGTATGTACACAGGACATGTTCTTTGTTTGAAGAGTTGAGTTCCACATCTATGTGCACATTATATTTCTCACTCAGGCGAACTTTTTTTTTTTTTTTTTGAGAAACAGTGTCTGAGATACATTTGGCCATTCAATACCTTCTTCTTCTTCTTCTTCTTTTCCTTTCGGCTTTTCCCTTCAGGGGTCGCCACAGCGAATCATCTGCCTCCATCTCACCCTATCCTTTGCATCTTCTTCTCTTACACCAACGACCTTCATGTCCTCTTTCACCACATCCATGAATCGTCTCTTTGGTCTTCCTCTAGGCCTTTTGCCTGGTAGTTCCAGCCTCAGCATCCTATTACCAATATACTCACTATCCCTCCTCTGTACATGTCCAAACCATCTCAATCTAGCCTCTCTGACTTTGTCTCCAAAACATCCAAAACAAAATTTGGCCATTCAATACCAGTGGTCTAGAATAGAACCTACATTCAAAATAGAAACTAGAAGCAGTGTGCGGAATGTCCCAGGGTGGTAGCGTCCGTCTTGATGACATTATCAAAGCATGTGTATGACATGTGACACAACGACAGAACATCAGCACAGTGGGAGAAAGAAACAAAGGGACAGAGGGACAGGTTGTCTAGCCTTTGGCACGGCATTGCTAAATGGCCTGTCCATTACGTTGGAAATCCCTCAAATATGGATCTTTGCTGTCGAATCTGGTTGAAAACGTGGTTCAATTGTCCGACAGT
>CM045736.1:5123390-5193390 GCA_024760905.1 Plotosus lineatus | reverse complement strand
TCATGACCTCATCGTTAAAGGTGTTCACAGCGATATATAGTATCAACAACTTCCGGACTTCCCCAGAACAGCACTAGCTTTATCAGGGTGATACATGGTATCAACAACTTCCGGTTTTCCGGAAAGCGTACATTTCCCTTCCCTCTCGGTCTCGTTTTTTCTTGCACTTTTTTAGCGTTCCCCTTCGGGGCCAAAAAAACCCCTGGATTTGTTGGTCGAATTCAGATTTGTTCGGCCCCTAAAGTCATCTCAGAGTCAGCTGAGATGAGTGCCTGGCTCCCCATGACCCTAATTAGGAATAAGTAGTTCAGAAAATGAATGAAAGAATGTCTCATAGTCTCGTTTCAAAAAATAGATTTAGGCTTTAAAAACACTTTTAAAGAAAACAAACACTCGTTAATTCAGTTATTTAAATTTTATGACTCGCACATTTTTATTTTTTTTTTGCTTCCTGAGCAGCTCCTCTCTGCTGAGTTATATTCAAAGTCAAGATGTAGAAAATGAGAACTACCGGATAATACATAACCATTAATACAGGAGATACTCAGACTAGAAATATAGTCAGACTTCAACATCATAATACTTTTGTCTGCGTTTCTTATTCTTTCTGTAATTCAGTCATACACAAGCAGTTCAGAATTGACTGTGGAGACACATGTGGGAGGAGAGAGAGAGAGAGAGAGAGAGAGAGAGCGAGAGAGATGCAGTAGTGTATCTTCAGGAGTCTTTGGGCTGCACTAAAGACATTAGTGACATTAGTGAGAGTGAGAATAAATCTAAAGCAACGAGTAGAGCAGCTGCAGGATAAAACACCAGATGAACGTCGCACTAATTAATTTGTTCCCTCATTTCAGCCACCGTTGTTGTTCCCGCGACCCCTTCGGCGCACTCGCTCCCCGTATTCTCGCTCCTCATTGGTCTCCCGCGCCGCACTTAGTTCTTAACAAATGTCTTATTGAATCCATGACTGACTTCATTTCCGTAATTAAACGTTCACGCTGCCTTTGGCCCCCGACAAACGTCTATTTTTACGTCAGAGGCGTCAGATCATGCATGGCCTCCAGCTCACAGGGTAAATACCAACACCCAGACGCCATTACTGAGGCGGCTTGCCACGTCCTCTTTCCTGTCTCGGCTCATGCCAGGGGACCTGCTCCACCAGCCGCTGGGTTCCATTAAATATGCATGGCTGCCATTTTGAGGCACTCACAGGTGCTTGAATATGACTGCGAGCCACTCATCATGAATGTGAGCCTGAAGTAGAAGACACTGCATTTTACTTTCGATGGCCAGCATGGTCTGAGTAAACTCGTAGAGCACAGCACCTCACAGAAAGTTCTAGATGAGTAGCTGGAGATTGCTGTTATTGCTGCTCAGTGTTTGGGTGTGAAAGTAAATTGGAGATGATTTTGATTAAAACATAAAACCAGTCATTCTTCACATTTATCACCAACCCCCCAGCTTAGGCTTGACCGATGTAATGCATTGAAAGCTTTACTGAATGCCAGCTCAATATGTATTTGTGCCTGTAAAAGTACTTTTATAGTTAACTTTAGTGTTCATAGTTATCAAGTGGAGTCTCATCAGATTAGTGCAGTCTGTAATCACATCAGCAATGCAGTGCTGACATTCAGACATGATCCTGGCATCGGCAATGAAGAAAAACATCAATTATTGTTTTTTTTTTTGTGTGTGAAAGCCGTACAGGAATGAAATGCGTCTTCAGATCTGTGTCCATATTGGATTTCTATTGGATTCAATTGGAGTTGTGTTCACTCAGACTGGAACCAAAAGCATTTTTAGAAAGTGACCTTTATATCACCAGCATGGGAGTAAAAAGCACCAACTTTCACCCGCATGAGAGTAAAAACTACCCATATTCACCATATGAGACAAAAACTACTCACTTTCATACGCATGAGAGTAAAAACTACCCACTTTCACCCGCACGAGAGTAAAAACTACCCACTTTCACCCGCACGAGAGTAAAAACTACCCACTTTCACCTGCACGAGAGTAAAAACTACCCACTTTCACCATATGAGAGAAAAAACTACCCACTTTCACCATATGAGAGAAAAAAACTACCCACTTTCACCATATGAGAGTAAAAACTACCCACTTTCACCTGCACGAGAGGAAAAACTACCCACTTTCACCATATGAGAGTAAAAACTACCCACTTTCACCAGCATGAGAGTAAAAACTACCCACTTTCACCATATGAGAGTAAAAACTACCCACTTTCACCAGCATGAGAGTAAAAACTACCCACTTTCACCATATGAGAGTAAAAACTACCCACTTTCACCATATGAGAGTAAAAACTACCCACTTTCACCAGCATGAGAGTAAAAACTACCCACTTTCACCATATGAGAGTAAAAACTACCCACTTTCACCTGCACGAGAGTAAAAACTACCCACTTTCACCATATGAGAGAAAAAACTACCCACTTTCACCATATGAGAGAAAAAAACTACCCACTTTCACCATATGAGAGTAAAAACTACCCACTTTCACCCGCACGAGAGGAAAAACTACCCACTTTCACCATATGAGAGTAAAAACTACCCACTTACACCCGCATGAGAGTAAAAACTACCCACTTTCACCATATGAGAGTAAAAACTACCCACTTTCACCAGCATGAGAGTAAAAACTACCCACTTTCACCATATGAGAGTAAAAACTACCCACTTTCACCATATGAGAGTAAAAACTACCCACTTTCACCAGCATGAGAGTAAAAACTACCCACTTTCACCATATAAGAGAAAAAAACTACCCACTTTCACCATATGAGAGAAAAAACTACCCACTTTCACCATATGAGAGTAAAAACTACCCACTTTCACCATATGAGAGTAAAAACTACCCACTTTCACCCGCACGAGAGGAAAATGTACCCACTTTCACCATATGAGAGAAAAAAACTACCCACTTTAACCCGCACGAGAGTAAAAACTACCCACTTTCAACCTTCACCATCATGAAAAAAAAACTACTCACTTTAACCCGCACGAGAGTAAAACCTACCCGTATTCAACCTGGATGAGAGCAAACACTTCCCACTTTCACCCGCATGAGTGTAAGAACTACCCACTTTCAACCAGTATGAAAGTAAAAACTACCCACATTACATGAGCATGAGAGTAAAAACTCCCCACTTTCAAGCCACAGGAGAGTAAAAACTCCCCACTTTCAAGCCACAGGAGAGTAAAAACTATACACTTTCATCCAGCATGAGCAGTATAAAAATACTTGATCCCATATACATGAGGCAAAAACCCCGATTTTATTACTTTCTTGGGTTTTTTGATCCAACATTGTTTCCATGACTTTCTTCAACCGCATAACATGAAGAGTATCTGCGGTATTTGAATTCTGTAAATAAATGCAGATTCATTAAAAATACACCGTCAGTCGCTTTTAGACTTTTTGGTTTCAGTTAAAGTTGAATAAAATACTTTGAAGATTATGAAGATGGATGAGCTTTGGGGTTGGACACCAATTCTTCCTCCAAGTTAGTTTTACCTTCTGGCTTTAAAAGATGAATAGGACAGGAGGAAACTGATGAGGCCCAGAAGGAATGGACCGCACTGTGAGGGCCTGGGTTGAAGGTCGGCATAAACAGTAAACTTGCCTGCAGACAGACTTGCTTTTCTACGCTTCATTTTGTTGAAGTCTGAAAGGTTGTGCTTAACATAAAGTTAAAGGTTCAACTGTCAGTTAAGGATCAAGACGGGCCAGTGGACAGTGACGGCTTTTAAAATAGATTCTGTTTGTTTTGTCGTTCATAAGGTTTGGTTCGACTGGAGAATATTTTCCAGCTGTCCACATCTGCCAGGTTATACAGCATTCAGAAATTCTTCTCGCTCTCGGTTACTCTGCTGTTCATTTCTGTAAAAATGGCATTTGTTATGCGGATGCGCCCAATATGGAGATTTTAACATCAATTACATGGCAGCGGGAGCACTTTCCAAATGCAGAAGTTCTGCTGCCATGGCAATTTAAAGCCCATTTGAATGTCGCATTGAGTCCTCCAGGATCCGTTTTCATTCATTTCCGACTCTGTAGACTTTTGCATCATTAAGAATGACTTCTGATGTGTGTCGCCTTTTAATCTATGTAATGAAGATGGATTTTAGTCAAAGCTTTGTGCTGATGTTACCAGTGAGCAACAACAAAAGTGTTTCGAGTCAGATTTTTTTTTTTTTTTTTTTTTTTTAAATCTGCTTAGGTTCAGGATATGAAGTTGCTCGCATTAGATTGAGAGGAGCATTGTGATATTTGGAGGATTTTAATCAAGACAAACCTTGAACACCGGTTTAAATAATCAGGCAACTTCGTCTTGGATGGAGTGATGAGAGTCCAAGCATCATTTTAAACTCTCCGCTCAAAATAAAATGGTTCTATAGCGGCCGGGCAACTGAGGCACTGCTACACTTTTAATAACTGTTGAGTAAATGTACTTATGGTGAATGGGCAGCAGTAGCCTGGTGGGAAAGGTTCTGCATCACTACTCCTAAGGTATTGGGTTCAAGCCCCACTCTCAACGGGTTGTCACTGCTGTCCCCCCAGGGCACTAACTGGGTTATCAAAGGCCGGCCCTGGCTCTCACTGTCTATGGTGTGAGGTTCATGTAAAAGAAATTATTGCTGACTTTCGACAAGAGTAGCTGCAGAGCCGTGAGTGTGTTTCTGCCCTGCGATGGCCTGGCAAGTCGTCAAGGGTGTACTCTGCCCTCGCCCAGAGTCAGCTGAGATGGGCGCCAACCTCCCCCGAACCTAATTAGGATTAAGTAGTTCAGAAAATGAATGAATGACTTGTGCTGGACACTGAAACACACCATAGATAATTGATATGTCTACATGTCCCTACAGAAAGTTATTACATAAATTATTAATTAATATGTTCATTTTCTAAGACGCTTTATCGTAATTATGGTACCAGGGAGGCTGGCGCCCGTCTCAGCCTGCTCTTGGTACGGGTGAGGTACACGCTGAACAGCTTGCCAGGCCATCTCAGGGGCGACACATACAACCATTTGTACTCAGTCCCACACCAAGGGGTGATTTGGAACAGCCAATTAGCTGATTGCGCATGTGTTTTAGACTCTGGGAGGAAACCGGAGAAAACCCACTCAAGCGCATGAAAGACATGCAAACGCCACACGGACACCCGACTTCCTTGCTGAGAGGTGGACATGCTGCTCACTGCATCACCTGTGCTGCCACTTATACAATTCCTTGTGGCGATATCTGACTCACTCACTCCCCGTTCCACACCCATGATGCACTGGGGCTCATTCATGGTTTTTGTTGCAGTGAAAGGGTTCCAGAGTCAGTCAAGATGAAGTTCTCCCATCATCAGGGAAAAAAAAAAAAGCTGGAGGTCTGAGACTTGTCACAGTCCAAAGTTAGAAATTCTGAATTTGCTCTCCTCATTTGCGGTGCCAGGCTTTATACGATGAGCACACGTAACTGGGGACCTTCTGTCAGCGTTCCCAAGAAGAACGAGACTCGTAATTTTCTCTCTATCGCCGTTCATCAGCCTTTCGTTTTTTCCCCCCTGACACTCATAATGTGCCCCCCCCCAACCCTCCCAACCCTCCCAACCCTCCCAACCCTCCCACCCCACCAAATGAACCTGATAAATCATCACTCTCAAATGCTTTCTGTTTTCGATTATGAGATGCGCCTGAAAATCCGTCAGAACCTCGTCCGTGATGGATGGAGGTTTTGACTGAGAACCGCAACAACAAGTATGCAGCGGCCTTTGTGTTTGATAGCCTCGCCTGCACGATCTGCATTTCAAATCAACCCCCTTTTTTCCTTTTCACTAAGTGTTGTTGCTAAGTGATGCGTGACTCATGCATATTTTCCCAGACAGGAGTAATAGAAATATCTCGCTTAATGACAGAAGTGCTTGATGAATTGTGTTGGTGTACGGCACACCGCCAGGGATGATGGGTGTCGGAGGCCGTGTTTTTGCTCGCCGGTAATTGCTCTCACTCCTCTCAGTGGATCAATATTTGAATAAATCATCGCAGCATTAACCTGCTTCCCTAACCCCACCCCCACCCAGAGGGATGCTTGATCTGGGAAAGTGTGCTGTGTGCTTGTATTCTGATTATTATTATTATTATTATTATTATTGTGATGATTATTCCTATTATTGGTTCTGTATTTATGTGTGTGTTGGAGGGAGAGGAGATATAGTCAGAGATCTTGGATTGATTGATCCGTGCTACTTTAAATTCCATCTCCGTGTGTGAAAAGATGTGTATCAGTGAAAGTGTGATGTGTAAGATGGATCGAGCGATTGAGCGCCAGAGTCTGTGTACGTGTGACCTCGCTAAAGGCTGCGCGCTAATTGCATTGAGCAACACACATTTATCTCCTCCCTGAGGCCGAGCATGATTAAATTCTCAATTCTTATTGGTCAGAAGGTGCTGATACATTCTCTTTAAGAATCCAACGTCACAGCTGTGCAGCTGAAAAAAACACAGGCTTTTATTAGTACGCACGTTATAATGTTATTGTTTCTATAGTAACAGCTCTAAAATCTTTGACTGTTATAAAGTAGACACTGTGGACTCCACCGTACTCCACATTCTGACAGCTTGCAGTACGATCCACAGAGTAATGTAAAAGTACTTTCGAACTGAGCTTACAGTAGTTCATTCAGTTTCATTTACTGTCAGTAGGTGAAAAAAAAAAAAAAAAACAGCCAGTGTTCGGTTACTGATCGAATTTACTAGCATTTGTTATTCGTGCAGATTTTTGCTTTGTTAATGGAAAATAATATTCACTCATTTATTCATTTTCTGAACCGCTTCATCTTGATTTGGGTCGCATGGAGGCTGGTGCCCATCTCAGCCGACTCTGGGTGAAGGTAGAGTACACCCTGGACAGCTCGCCAGACCACTGCAGGGCAGAAACACGCTGACTTCTATGCAGCTGTCTTTATGAAAGTCAGCAATGGTTCTTTTACATGAACCTCACACCATAGACAGTGAGGGACACAGTTAGTGCACTGGGGGGACAGTGACAACCTTGTGGAGAGTGGGACTTGAACCCTCAACCTGAGGATCAGTCATCCAGCACGTTTTACCAGCAGGCCACCACTGTCCCAACCTAGACATATATAAAATATTTTCACAAACGTTGTGTGTGAGTTTCTATTTGTTTATTTATTGATTGATTGATTTATTTTCATTTTTGCTCAAAATTATATTCAGAGCTCAAGTTGAAGCTGCTTTCTCTGTCGATCGTGTACCATTGTGCTCAAAAGTTTACGCACCCTAGTAAAATGTATGATTTTTTTTTTTGTGTGTGTGATTTTCTTTTACTCATAATTTGTGGTTGTGTGAATCCATTTATTAAATGATTGTGTGTATTGATTGTGTGATTAAATGATTGTGTGTTAAAAAAAAAAAAAAAAAAAAAAGGTCTGCCCTCGCTCGGAGTCGGCAGAGATGGGTGCCATCCTCCCCGCGACCCGAATTAGGATTAAGCGGTTCAGAAAATGAATGAATGTATGAATTTTATTGTTCATTAACGAAGCAAAAAACTGAACTAATAACGCTTGAGGCTTAAATTCCCTTATTTCCTCTCCCTCGTGTTTAATACCGAGTCTTGGCCTCTTTTGCATCAATGATAGCTTCAAGTCTTTTGTTGTAGTTGCAGATGAAGCACTTAATTTTTTATTATTGTGCAAAAAAAAAAAAAAAAACAACTCTCCAGATTCTCTCCATTCTCATCTTCTCTTGCATGGACTATATGAATGACATCTCCCCAGAGTGGATCAATGATATTGAGGTGGGTTGGGATGGGCTCTCTGGAACCTTCACTTTGTTCTGCAGGAGGCAATGGCAGGTTGACTTGGCCTTATGTTGACAATCATTTTCATGTTGGAACATCCACTTAAGTCGCATCCGCAGCTTCTGGACCGATGAGTGCAAATTTCCCTCTGGTATACTTTGATATCATGCCGCATTCATCTTGCCATCATTTTTGACAAGTTTATTGCATCATCAGAGATCCGGGTTTTGGGTTTCACAGCAGGAATGATGTACTTTTATTATTATTCTCCTTGTTGACTTTTTCCAAATGCAGCTTTTATGGCTGTAGCCATAAAGTGAAATTTTTGTCTCTTCGCTCTAAATAAGTTTGCTCCAGAACTTTTCAAGCTTCTCTCTATGCTGCTTGGTGTATTGTAACTGGGCTGCTTGGGGTACTGATGTCGTAATGGCTTTCTTCTGGAAACCCGAGCATGCAGCCCATTTGCCATGTGCTTCGTGTTGTGCACCTTGAAAAAAAACACACTTTTTTTGTTATGGACATGTAAATAAATGCATAAATGTAAATATGAGTATAATGAATATATAAATGTTGAGTGTGGTTATATTCAGTTAAGTGAGCTGGAGTGACATGGTATGACTCAGCTGTTTTTGGGTCCGGGACTTTCCAGCACAGACCTAGTTGCATGTGCCTTGGCGGGTCAGGTGATGTGGAATTTTCCAGAATGGAATATTCCCGAACTTTAGGGAATCTATATTAAGGACCTGTTGCCAACTGGCTCCAGTCTCTTCGGGTCTCTCCAGCTGACACAGAACACCTAAGGAGTCTATTCGGGTCTCTTCGGCGCACAGATGATCTAAGGAAACTCATCGCAGTGGATCATCTCATCCAAGGAGGATCATGGAATGCGTGTCACCCAAGTTTTGTCATTCGGGACTTCATCAAAGTCCATCATCCACGTTCACCCACAGCCCATACGAGGATGTTCATCAGTCATGATCATTTAATAACACTTTTGCTTTCCTCAATAAACTTTCAAATTAAATTAATAACCAATCAGCATCTTCCAGCCAATCAGAATGAAGAATGTGAACAAGAACCACACCGGAGGCATCCGTTCATTAATATATAGCTTTGAGCTAAAAAGCCAACACTGTGGATATGAAGATATTTTGGGGATATTAAACTTCAGGTGAAATCACCAAAAGTCTGCCTTTCCGTCTCGTATTCTCAGGCTGATATTGCCCAGAGAAGAAATAGGGAATGTCTCATAACAGATCATAGGCACATGAATAATACATCAACTTACTTTTCTCCATTTTGGAGCATTATGAAAATATGTATGAGGCATCATGCTGGGCTTGTTGAAAAGTGGTTGTTTAAATCTCCTTGTTGCGAAGCTAAATCTGCTGTCTTTACTGAGGGGTTAGAATACAGCGGACTGGGTTAGGAGACACACTGCTCACACTCGCCCTTATTAATGTTCATAACCAGTTCTGGGAAGAAAAACACATGTTGCCCATGTGATGTAAGGCAGCATTGTAAAAGTCAGCATGTGGCCATTTTACACCCAATGTACTGGACTGCTGCAGTCATGCTGGCACTTTTTTGAATTTGTATTGCATTTGTTTTTCTACGGAATCACATGATGTGCTTTAAACCAATAACACTGCCATTCACTATATCCATGAATATAAGGACCAAGCCATGGTGTTCTAAAGCTGATGAATTCACATTCACAAAACAATATTTTTTTAAGAGTTGTGCAAATCATCAGCCTCACTCTCTCATCCCAGTCTATCTGGGTTCGGTGGCAAGACATATTCGAGACGGCTGAAGATAGGTCAGAATGCAGTGGACGGCCAGAAGTGTGACATTTTACTGGGTCCACCTTCTTGTCCGCTGAACTGATTTGGTGGTTTCTTCTACACAATCAGCCGGATCGAGTTTTCGCACGTGTAGGTAGACAGGTCCTACCGACTGTCTTGTGGCATGTACACCTGACAGTGGAGACTCGTGGTGGCTGGACACCAAACCCCATCACAGGTTCAAAGGACCTGCCCAGTGCCCTTCGACTTGATAGTTCTACTTCAGGCTCTGTGTAGGCCCTGATTTAAATAACATGTACTAGTCCTGCAATAGGTTCTGTAATTCAAGTTCAAGAAGCTTTATTGTTTTTTTCAAACATCGAGAGACAACATTTCTCCAGGACCTGGTGCGACTTAAACATACACTATAAAGTTCTTATACAAAACAACAACAAGAACAAAACAACAACACTGAGCTAGAACCAGGTTTTTATCCACATAAAGTGAAAAATGTGCAACTAGAGACAAACAGAGCAAAAACAATATCGTGCAAATACAGTACACAGAAAGAAAAGAAAACACAAGAACAAGACATTTGGTGCCAAAAAAAGAAAAATAAAAGAGATAAGAGCATGTGCATTAAAATGAAGAGAATGAGATGGAATGAAAAACAAAATGATATACAGAATGGCAATGGTTGAGGTTGTACAAGTAGAAATAGGTGTGTGTGTGTGTGTGTGTGTGTGTGTGTGTGTGTGTGTGTGTGTGTGTGTGTGTGTTATATAAAGTTGATGAGCCATACGATGAAGTTATGGGAAAGAATAGTGGAAGCTAGACTAAGGGCAGAGGTCAGCATTTGTGAACAACAGTTTGGTTTCATGCCAAGAAAGAGCACCACAGATGCAGTGTTTGCCTTGAGGATGTTAATGGAGAAGTACAGAGAAGGTCAGACGGAGCTGCATTGTGCCTTTGTGGATCTGGAGAAAGCATATGACAGGGTGCCGAGGGAGGAACTGTGGTATTGCATGAGGAAGTCTGGAGTGGCAGAGAAGTATGTTAGAGTGGTGCAGAACATGTATAAGAGATGTAAGACAGTGGTAAGGTGTGCTGTCGGTGTGACAGAAGAGTTCAAGGTGGAGGTGGGACTGCATCAAGGGTCAGCTCTGAGCCCCTTCTTGTTTGCTATGGTGATGGACAGGCTGACAAACGAGGTTAGACAAGATTCCCCATGGACTATGATGTTTGCAGATGACATTGTGATCTGTAGTGAGAGCAGAGAGCAAGTGCAGGAAAATCTAGAGAGGTGGAGGTATGCCCTGGAAAGGAGGGGAATGAAGGCTAGCCTAAGTAAGACAGAACACATGTGCATGAATGACAAGGACCCAAGAGGAATGGTGAGGTTACAGGGAGAAGAGATAAAGAAGGTGGATGATTTTAGGAACTTAGGCTCAACAATCCAGAGAAGTGGAGAGTGTGGAAAAGAGGTGAAGAAGCATGAAGAACCATTCTTTTCTCCATTCTTTTCTTTTATTGTTTAGTAATTTATACTATTTATGTATCTATTTATTTATTTACTTATATAATATATGTATGTGTGTATGTTTGTACTTGTATCTATTTTTGCACCCCCTACTGATAGTACCTCAAGAGCCTGTAACAGTGAATTTCTCCATTGTGAGATTAATAAAGCTGTATCTTATCTTATCTTATCTTATCTTATGTGCAGGCAGGTTGGAATGGTTGGAGAAAAGTGTCCGGTGTGATGTGTGATAGGAGGGTATCAGCAAGAATGAAAGGAAAAGTGTACAAGACGGTGTTGAGGCCAACGATGATGTATAGGTTAGAAACAGTGGCCCTGGGGAAAAGATAGGAGGCACAGCTGGAGGTAGCAGAGATGAAAATGTTGAGGTTCTCTTTGGGAGTAACGAGGATGGATAAGATTAGGAATGAGCACATCAGAGGGACAGCACATGTAAGACGTTTTGGAGACAAAGTCAGAGAGGCTAGATTGAGATGGTTTGGACATGTACAGAGGAGGGATAGTGAGTATATCGGTAGTAGGATGCTGAGGTTGAAACTACCAGGCAGAAGGCCTGGAGGAAGACCAAAGAGACGATTCATGGATGTGGTGAAGGAGGACATGAAGGTCGTTGGTGTAAGAGAAGAAGATGCAAAGGATAGGGTGAGATGGAGGCAGATGATTCGCTGTGGCGACCCCTGAAGGGAAAAGCCAAAAGGAAAAGAAGAAGCACCGGCCTGCACTATGGCTCAGGTGCAAAAAGTAATATATATATATATATATATATATATATATATATATATATATATATATATATATATTGACTAACAAAATATATATTAGCTTGACTTACAAAATTAATCCGTTCCGAGGGCGAGCTCATAAGGAGAAAAGTTGTTAGATAAAACAATTATTCCCATAAGAAATTAAAGAAAACCAATTAATCAATTTCTACCCCCTCCCAAACTCATATAACCTGACACGAACACGTATACTGTATTTAACTGAATATATTAAAGATAAACATGTAAAAACAATAAATATTTCATAATAATAATAATAATAATAATAATAATAATAATAATACATGTACAGTAACATTAATAATAATAATTATTATAATAATAATATAAAACAATAATAAACAATAATTGAACTAACCCTTCCGATCATCGACTGTGGCAAAGATGCCACATGGGCACGAATATGTCATGTGGGCAGGCATGAGGTGGTGCGTAACTGAGAAGGAGTAGGAGGAGGAGGAGAATTTTGTGCATGTGCACGCTACGAATGCCAGCGAGGAAGGGCTCATGGTGTGTTCCCACAAGGCCAGTGCTTCTGAAATAATGTGGTGTGTGGTGTGATGGTGGGGGGTGAGAGGGGGGGTGTTATGTCTGACCCTGGGGAACATGCCTTTTTGCCATACTGTATTAGAATTAAGTGTAATTGCACATCCTCTACAGTAGTTGGCAGTGTCACTCTCATTGTTGTGCTATGGTGTAGGGAAAAAACACCGAGCAAATGATATGAAGTGCAGTAAAGACTATTTAAAGTCGCGAGTGAGGCGCTGGGGGGAGGGGAGGAGAGGGGGTTTGGATTTTTTGTTTGCTTCCTATAGTGGGCGCCACAAAAAATAATCGAGAAGCACTGCACAAGGTGTTGTTGGAGCGCAGAGGAATACTTGCAGAACAATACGAAGCTAAACGTCCTAGAAAGCCATTTCCAAAGCACAACTCATAAATCAATATTTTGCTGGTTGGATGGGGCAGATTTTTAGTGGGATTGAAGCTCGTATCATGGAAAATTCATTATAAAAGACACTCGTAAGTCAAGGTACCACTGTAAAACAATTACTTATGAACATGGAGAATGTAACTATTCCCAAATTAGTGAAAAAAAACCCCTCTATTGTTTGAAGTATTTACAAAATCACTGGTGTTTAACCTTTCAAGGTCACTCACGATAAGTCTCCTGGGCATTTTATCCCCAAGCCGACTGTCTCAACAGCCCGGAGTTTATTCTTGTTTACCAAAGCGTTGTGTAGTTTAAATCTTCCTGGTTGGGACTCGAAACTTCGCTGGTTTCCTTTCCAATATTTTTTTTTTCTGGTACCCATTTATACTGCTGTGTGAACAGAGGCACTTGTGGTTAAAGCCTTGCCCAGGGGTTTTAGCACAGTGGAGGATTCAAACCCATAACCTCTCAATCATGAGCCCAGCACCCTCACCACTACAACGCTGGCCACAGTCAAGTTCAAGAGTATTGGAAAGTCCATATATGGTTTCCTATTAGTGTTCCATAGTAAGTGAGTGTCACATTCTCAGAGAACATCTTGATCAGTCAGAGACCTCAATGGTTGGCTGATGTGGCAGTGCTCGACCAAATCCATTCTCTCCAGGCAGCATATCCAGATTTGCTGTTTGGGACTTCCGTCTATGGGTAGCTGTGTCACCTTATAAATCAGATAGGGCAAGTGCTTTGCCTTAAAAACACCCGTTGGATTGCTGTGCTTGATACTGTCTTACTTCAGCTAGCACAGACATAGTAATGCACCTTCTGATCCTGTTCATTGTGTCACCATGTTTGGGTTTGCGCAGTTCTCCTTATCTTTCCTTTAACCCCAACCATCTGCAGGCAGTATTGAATGCAGACTTACTTCTATGGGGTATGACTCGAAAGTCTGTTGAGCTTTTTACACTCGAGCCTAATGGCTCATCAGGCCGGTGTTTTCCCTGGTTAACATCGCGTGAAGTGACCAGGAGTTCAACTCCTCCTGGATGGGACACTAGTCCATCTCAGGTTACCTTCCCGGTATATTTTTACTGTGAATAATTTATACTGCTGGGTGGACAGAGGCACCCTTGTTATTGAGACCTTGCCCAGGGGTCTTAGCACAGTGGGGGTCTAACTGAGATTCGAACACACAACCTCCTGATCATGACCACAGCACCCTAACCACGACACCACTGGCTCCACTCATATATGTATGTATGTGCATGACTGGAAGTCGGCCAGTTTTCAGAACATGACATGAAAATTTCCTAGATCGATTATCCTCGTTTTCTCGAAGCTGCTATGGCTGGTGTTCAGTGTTGATGGACAGCACCATGTGAGTTTTAGGGAAGTGACAAATATAGTCAACAGGCTCTGCATCGTAAAGCTTTGATGTAGGAACAGCAACTTTTTCTGTGCTCAGAAATTGACAGACTGGTGAACTGAAAACCCTTGTTGGTACAAAGTGTTTTTTTTTTTTTTTTGAATGTGGGTGTTGAGCTCCGTCTGAACCCTGTTCAGCATGACTCTGCTGTTATACATACATGGTATGGTGACTTCCAAAACTAACTATTTGATGATATTTTTTGTTTGGTAAATAAATTAATTTTACAGCTACATAACACCCTCGCGTTAGATTGCGTCCATTCATCTCGTTTCGCTGCAGGAACCTAAGTGTGTTGTTATGTTATGTGATGTACTTAGGAAATCAATATACTTTAATTTCCAAAAGCAAGTTTGCTTTTGGCTTGAGGGGGAAATCCAGCAACGGAACAACAACAACATAGTCCTCCTAATTTAAATTTGCAAAGTCTATCACTGAAGCTTCCGGTCACGTAATGGGAGTTGAGTGGTTTTTTTTTTGTTTTTTTTTCCTACAAAAAAAAAAAAAAAAAAAAACAAAACAAAAAAAAAACGCCTTAATTTAAAAAAAAAAAAAGTGCTTTGTTGCTGCTGTTGTTTCTGTTTGTCTTCATGTCCTACAACTTGTGAGGAAGCTGGGTGGCAAGCGCAGGGTCAGCTGGGATACAGTGCCCTGGACCAGAAAGGGTTAAAAGACCATGCTCAGGAACTCAGCATTGATATGGCATGAACCCTGAACCTTTTGATCAGTAACCCATAGCCCAAACCACTCAGCCTTGACCTTCATGCTACCGAGTCACAACTTATTTTAATTAAGCCACTTGTGGGCAAATAAACAACATACTTTCTCAAAATATGTATAATGTATGAGGGGGAAAAAAAATCATGCTGCTGTCAGAAAATATTTCTACAGTTTTCTAACTCCGTATCTCACCTGAACACCTCAAACAGTTTCATTTTTAACTTTGACTAAGATACAAAAGAGTAATTTACTGTTCTTTCGTACAATAATAAGAACAAGGGTCACAACATTGTGATGAGAGAATATATTATTATTATTATTATTATTATTATTATTATTATTATTATTGGGTTTTTTGCATTAAATAGCCTTATTTAATGGGGGGGAGGTCAGATAGAAGCAATTACATTGATTTTGTTTTTGTTTCTAAAAATCGTAAAAAAATATTTGGATGGCGCATGCCGTACAGTGTAAAAGAAGAAATGAAGATTTTCCATCACTGAAAGGAAGGTCGGGTTAGCACAGCTGCGGTCACCTCCGCCTCGCAGCAACCACATCCCGGATTTGAGTCTTATGCTCGGCACTGAGGAAAAGACAAGAGGCAGACCTGGAGGTTGCAGAGATGAAAATATTGAGGTTCTCTTTGGGAATAACGAGGATGGACAGGATCAGGAATGAGTACATCAGAGGGACAGCACATGTAAGAGGCTTTGCAGACAAAGTCAGAGAGGATAGATTGAGATGATTTGGACATGTACAGAGTAGGGCTAGTGAGTATATTGGTAGTAGGATGCTGAGGTTGGAACTACCAGGCAGAAGGTCTAGAGGAAGACCAAAGAGAACATTTGTGGATGTGGTGAAGGAGGACATGAAGATAGTTGGAGTAAGAGTAGAAGATGCAGAGGATAGGGAGAGATGGAGGCAGATGATTCGTTGTGGCGAGCCCCGAAGGGAACAGCCGAAAGAAAAAGAAGAAGAAGCTCAGTGAGAGAGTTCTCCCCGTACCGACAGGGGTTTCCTCCCACAGTCCAAATCCATCCATATGAAATTGATTGGCTGTTCTGAATTGCCCCTTGCTGGGACTGCGAGTCCAAATGGTTGTGCGTGTTGGCTGTTCTGGGTGCACCCTGCCTTCAGCCATTCCTTTTAACCGACCGTCCTTAATTTCTCACCACCAGGGAAGATGTGTACTCATATGCAAATAGATTGTAATCACCGTCTTTGATTATTAAGTCTTCATTATCTTCATCACCCCGTTTCATTAAACATGCTAATCTTGTTTTTGTGTTTCCCAAACTCGCTACATCCTGAGACCTGCAAGAGATTGACAACTTTTAACAGAATAATCCAGACTTTGCTTATTGGCATCTGCACTCAGAAATGATTGACGGATTTTAATCAGGAGAAGTTGTAATGAAAAGTGCACGCTGTAGATGAAAAAAATCAACATTATCGAAGTTCCCAAGAGATCTCTGGAAATTTACTGAAGGCAAAAATAATACAGTGGTAGCTTGACTTAAGAGTGTCTTTTATAATTAATTTTCCTTGACACAAGCTTTGATCCCACAAAAACCATCACACCATCCAGTGAGCAAAATTTTGATTTACGAGCTCTGCTGGGAAATGGCTTTTCCGGGTAGATTAGCCTTGTATTCTTCCATGTGTATTCCTCCGTGCTCTGAGAATGCCTTATGCAGTGCTTCTCAATTATTTTCTCTGACGCCCCGTTTGTGAAGAAAAAAACCCCAAAACATTTCAATCCACCACCACCACCACCACCCCCAAGCGCCCGCGCACAACTATCAATAGTGTTTACTGTACTTCATATTATCTACTCGGTGCTTTTTCCCTATACCATACGGAACACAGTGAGAGAATCACTGCCACCTACTGTAGAGGATGCACAATTACACTTAATTCTAGTACAGTATGGCAAATAAAGCATGTTCCCCAGGGTCATATGTACTCCCCTCTGGCATCGAGGCATTCTCCTTATCCTCCTCCTCCTCATCTGTTGCGCACCACCTCATGCCTGCCCACGTGACATCTTCGCCACAGTCCATGATTGGAAGGGTGAGTTGACTTATTGTGCATTCTTGGTTTATTATTATTATTATTATTATTATTATTATTATTATTATTATTATTATTATTATTAAGAAATATTTACTGTTTCTACATGTTTATTTTTAATTAGGTCATTACGTGTTTGTGGCAGGTTATATGAGTTTGGGAGGGGATTGGGACCGATTAATTAGTTTTCTATTATTTCCGATGGTAATTTTTGTTTTATCTCACATTTTGACTTACGATCTTGCCTTCGGAACGGATTAATTTCATAAGTCAAGGTCCCACTGTATTTCTCTGTTTAAGTTGATTGGCTGTTCAGACATTTCCTTTAAAATAAAAGGGCACTATTTTTGTCTCCGGAGGGGCTACATTAGAAGACACCATAGCTGAATAGCCATGTTTCCATCAGTAGCAGTTGCAACAGAATAAATGGCTGTTGAGTGCAACTGCATCCCATGCGCCGGCTACTGACATGTGATTTACAGTGAATACAGAAGATGTTGGGACAGCATGGTGATGTAGTGGTAAGAAAGACAAAGGTCCCGGGTTGCGTCCCATATTCTCAGTGTGCGCGCCTTGGTTTCCTCTGGATTCTCTGATTTCCTCCCACAGTCCATGAACATGCACATTAGTATTATGGATATGTTCCCCTATTTGTGAATGCGAATCTAAATGGTTGTATGTTTTGGTCCTGTGACAGTCTGACAAGCTGTTTCGGGTGTATGTTGCCTTTGCTCAAAGCTGGCTGGAATGGGCTCCAGCCTCCCAGAACCATAAGAAAGGACAAAATAGATCAAAATTGGATACTGGGGTGAAAAACATATGAGAAAAAGAAGCGACACCAGAAGAAGCATACCAGGATTTTTCTCTGTCATAATTCTTCATCTTCACTGTAAATTTTAATTCTAACCCATCAAGAACTCAGAGCTTTACAAATCCAGCTGGTTCACTCTCTCACACGTCTTAAAGCAGAGATAGACAGACTTCGTGGTTTACTGCACACAATTAACTGCCTCTTCCCAAGCCGAGTTGAGTGTGTTTGCACAGTTTTTGGTGTCATTCCTGCTTTATGTCGTGACCCTCTAGGACATGATGTCTGTCCTCGAGAAAAGAAATTGCTTTGAATTAAGTTGGTCTTTCTCAATTTAGCGTTGAATAACTTCAAGTCATGTTTTACCACAAGTTACAAAAGTAAATTTAGAGTATGTGAAATGAGCCAACACAAAATGCTCGCTTCAACTATCAGAATAAACCCAACGGCAATGGCTTTCATTTAGCACAGGAAAAAAAAAAAAAAAGAACAAGCCATCCACTGAAATCAAACATAGGGTCTGGAAATGTATCAGGAAAACATGCTATCCATAAGATTTCTTTGTAAAAAAAAAAAAATACAGTGGTACCTCACCTTACAAAATTAATTCCTTCCAGAGCCTTTTTCTTAACATGGATTTTTCGTAAATTGAATCGGATTTTACATGTAAAATATGTTATTCGTTCCAAGGCCCCCAATACTGCCTCCTAAATCCTTTAAAAATTATAAAAGCATACGTTTTAAGAGCTACTTCTGCTTCAATATGGTAGACGGGTTTGGCCATATTCCTTAGCGATATCACTCAACCGCATGCCACGAGCCTGCTTCTTCTTTTCACTCACACCGGAAATCACGGTGTGTGAGTGTGAGTGTGTGTGCGAGTGTGTGTGCGTGCGTGTGTTGACCATGTCTTCTTAACAGAGTTATAATCTTACAAATGTTTATGGAAGGTTAAAAGCCCGAGCCAAAAAATAAAGCAACAAACTCATATAAAACAACAGGAACAGGAACAACAGGAAGGTATGACTTATACTCCAGAGTGACTTATATGTTAAATTATTACATATAATTCTGTTCATCATAATTTTACATGGGTAAAAGGTGCTGGATCACTGCTCCTAAGATTCGGGGTTCAAGCCTAACTCTCCACAGGTTGTCACTGCCCCCCAGTGCAGCTAACAGGATTATCGAAGGCCAGCCATGTCTTTCACTGTCTATGGTGAGAGGTATGTAGGAGAACAATTGTTAACTTTTGTCAGGAGTAGCTGCAAAGCCGTCAGCATGTTTCTGTCCTGTGATGACCTCGTGAGCTGTCCAGGAGGGATTCTGCCCTCGCTAAGAGAGAACGGATACATGCAAGGGCCAGTGATGCCAGAAGCATGTTAACACAACAGTAACCAGTAATTTCACGTTTGTTACTTTTACACTCACAACCACAAGAGGGCACTCGAGGCTTGAGTACGAGTCTACTCATTTACCACCATGTGACCAAAAAGAAAATCCTATTCTACGGATTACAAGCTGCAAGTAGTGAAATATGCAGCAGAAAATGGTAATTGCGAAGCAGAAAGAAAGTTTGGAGGGAATGAAAAAAACTTGTGAGGGACTGGAGAAAAGTGGAGATTACTATTACTGCAATGAATACGAGCTAAAAACAAGATGGCCACAGCTAGAAGAACGAGCTCGCACATGGGTGCTTGAGCAATGTGCCTCAGGGAGGGGCTTGTCAACAGTGGGGTTGCGTCTCCACGCCCAGGTAGTTGTCAAGGAGATGGATATAAATGACTTTGTGTGAGGACTTTCTTGGCGTTGGTGCTTCATGCAACGCAACCCCCTCTCTCTCCAATAGAATGTCACATAAACTGCCAGTAGATTTCCAAGCCAAAGTAGACAGTTTACATGAGTTTGTGACTTATAGTCCAGTGCGACTTATATATGTTTTTTCTTCTGTACTTATTTATCTTTTTTTTTGGCCAATGTGACTTGTACTCCGGAGTGACATATAGAATGGTATATATATATATATATATATATATATATATATATATATATATATATATATATATATATATATATATATATATATATATATATATATCAGGGCAGTGGTGGTCTAATGGATAGGGCTCAGGATCGCTGAGCCTAAGGTTGGGGGTTCGAGTCCCCACAAGGTTGTCACTGTCCCCCCCAGTATGGCTAACTGGGTTATCAAAGGCGGGCCATGTCTCTCACTGTCTATGGTGAGAGGCATGTAAAAGATCCATTGCTGACTTTCATAAAGAGTAGCTGCAAAGCCGTCAGCGTGTTTCTGTCCCTTGCTAAAGGGTTGTGACAGGAAGGGCATCTGACGTAAAAACCTATGTCAAATCAAATTTGCGAATCAGATGATTTGCTGTGGCGACTCCTGAGAAAGGGAAAAAGCCGAAAGGAAGAAATATATATATATATATATATATATATATATATATATATATATATATATATATATATATATATATATATATATATATATATATATATCTTCTGGGTTGTCCATCGGATCCAATGATGACGTTTGCATTTTGCGGCTCATCGATGAATGCGAAGGTAACTCTGCAGTCCTAGCCTGGAGGCGCAGAGTCTTGAACAGTGGGGGCTTTGGAAGTCCATTCTAGTGATTACTGCTGATGCAGTTCTGTGCTGTTTGTCACTGGGAGCAGTGAGCTTCTGACACCGCACTTTTTTAAAGTTGGCAGCTGCTTTGTGGATTGAGGCCACCCATTTTGGTCTGTCCATAGCATGCTGCTCAAGTTCCTTCGGCTTGATGTGACACCACTGGATGTTTGCTTTCACAGTGTCTTTGTATTGCAGCTTTGGGCGGCCTTGTTTTTTGTTTTGCTGAGCTGGAGTTCACCATACATCAGGCGTCTTGGCATCCTGAACTCCTCCATTCGAATTACATGCCCCGCCCATCGAAGTTGAGCCTTGATGATCATAGACTCAATGCTGGTGAAGTTGGCACATTCTAGGACCTCCAAGGTGGTAACGTGGTCCTGCCAGCTGATTCTGAGGATGGAGCGAACAGCTTGCATGTGGAAGTGCTCCAGCTTTTTGACATGTCTGCGATACAGTGTCCATGTTTCACAACTGTAGAGAAGGGACGGGAGTATCAGAGCATTGTCGACCTTCAGTTTTGTTGATAGCCATATATGGTGTTGATTGAGCACTCGGTTGCGGAGTCTGCCCAGCGCCTGGCTAGCCTTGCCGATCCTATAAGTGATTTCTTTGTCCAGAGAGCCATCACAGGAAATGGTGCTTCCCAGGTACTTGAAATGTTTAACATTGACGAGTGGTGTGTCGTCGATGATAATGCTGGGTGCGGGAGGGTTGGTGTTTGGTGCAGGTTGGTGAAGCACGTCTGTCTTTCTGAGACTGACAGGCCGAAGAGTTTGGGGCCTCAGAGAAGTGGTCCAGCATCATCTGCAGGTCAAATTCTGTGTGGACTACAAGGGCGCAGTCATCAGCAAAGAGGACCTCTTGAAGGAGAGTTTGCAGGCTCTTTGTCTTTGCAGTGAGACGACGCAGGTCGAATAGGGAGCCATCCAAATGGTAGCGAATATAGACCCCTTTCTTCAGGTCTCGCACGGCATGGGACAACATGCAGGTGAAGAACACCTTAAACAGAACTGGAGCTAGGACACAGCCCTGCTTCACACCGTTGCTGATTGTGAAGGCTTCTGACACATTCCCACTGGAGAGGACCTTGGCAGACATCCAATACATTCTAGGACTGTCCAGAGGGCATCTCTATTGACTGTATCAAATGCCTTGGTCAGATCTATGAAGACAGAGAATAGGGGCATGTTTTGTTCAATGCATTTTTCCTGGAGTTGTCTCATGGCAAAGATCATATCAGCAGTACTTCTGCCAGACTGTGCTTTTGGCAGGTTTTTCTCTGATACTGTGATAAGTCTGTTGAGCATGACTCTGGCAAAGATGTTCCCTGCAACAGAGAGGAGGGAGATGCCCCTGTAGTTCCCACAGTTGGATTTGCTTCCCTTGTTCTTGTAGAGGGAGACAATCAGGGCATCACTGAAGTCATCAGGCATCACGTCCTCTTCCCGGATACTCAGCAGGACATCATGAAAGGCTTTGAGGGCGTTGCGGCCTGCCGCTTTGTAGATCTCGGCAGGAATGTTATCTTTTCCCGGCGCGCTGCCTGAATTTGTCTGATGGATCGCCCTTTTGATTTCAAATATTGTTGGGGGTTATGCAAGTGAGTCTTGCACTGGCTGCTGGGGAATCTGGTTCAGTGCGTCTGCGTCAACTGATGAAGGTCGGTTAAGCAGGTTACTGAAGTGCTCTTGCCAGCGCCTGCTCAAGCCCTCTTGGTCTTTGATGAGGGCAGAACCGTCCGAGGACAACAACGGTGAGCAGCCTGAGGTGGGGGAACTGTCTTCAAAGCACTGAAGAATTTGTTGGAGTTGTGGGTATCTGCATAGTGCTGGACTTCAGCGGCTTTATCCTGCCACCACTGGTCCTGCATCATTGGAAGGTCAGAATGGACCTTTGCCTGCAGAGTTTTAAATGTTTCACGCTTAGATACCGAGGATGGATCATTCTGCCACTTGATGTAGGCCTTGTTTTTAGCGTGGAGGGCTTCTCTGATCTTGTCATCGTTTTCGTCAAACCAGTCTTCACACAGTCTAGTTTTAACTCCAAGCACTTCTTTTGCAGTCTCAGCAACGGTATCCTTGAAAGAGGACCAATTTTCGGAGCTGCTTTTTGGAGGTCAGACCATCTTTGAGTTTTCCATCACGTGCTTCTTGGAACTTTGCCAGATGGATTGAGTTGTTTAGCCTGGTAACGTTGTAGGAGGCCTTGACAGTCTTGGGTCGGTTTCTGTAAGGCAGAGTGATGTACAGTGACATTACAGCCCTGACCAGCCTGTGATCAGTCCAACATTCAGCACCTCTCATGACACGGGTCACTTGGACGTCCCTGATGTCACGTTGGTGTACAATAACAAAGTCGATCATGTGCCAGTTTTGTTTTTAGACCGTGGGTGCATCCAGGTAGTTTTATACTTGTCTGCCATCCTGAACAAGGTGTTGGTGATACAAAGGCTGTGTTCTGCACACTTGCTTTTGCATTGTTCGACCGCTATGAGGATGAGTCTGTCAGCCGCAGTAAGCTGACCAGACGCTAGGGCAAGCATTTGTCTGGGGCACCTTTTCTAGCCACCTCCCTCATGTGAGGGTGGGCAGTGCTGTCCTAAAGAGGCTGCCCAGTCGTCCACAGGTGCTGCCGAACTGTTCTGTTGCCCTTAGATTTACAGACAGAGCGACCACTTACCCATGGACCGCCTGCGTGCAGGTTTGTGACTACAACCACCAGTGTTCATCTCCACCTGTTGCTCCGCCACGCACAGGACTTGAGAGGTGTATGCTGACAGGTCGATTGATGAGATGAGATGCAAAACGAACCTGTGCATGAAGGCTTTATAGTGAGAAGACCGTTGCACAGGGGCAATCCCACTCTCTCGGCCTGGGGAGTCTTGATCTAGCGGCACGGGGAACCATTACAAAGGGAGACTGCCAGGCTGCAGTGGATAACCAGGACTTCTATCGGTGCCATGTCCAGCTCGCTTGCAGCCACCGCCTTCACAACTGTTTTTTTTATATATATATATATATATATATATATATGTGTGTGTGTGTGTGTGTGTGTGTGTAAATATGGTAATAGTTGCTCACATGATTACAGGGCAGACTTGTGTGTTGTATGTTTTTGTTTTGTATTTAGTGTCAGGATAAAGAGCTGGACTGTGAGGTGAGTGTGTGTAGTAGGAGTGTGTAGTTATTTTAAAAATATTTTTATTACTATTATTTCCCTCCATTTTTCTTTTATTGATTATATATTTATTTTACTTTGATAAGGTATCTATTAAGGGCAGCATGGTGCTGCAGTGGTGAACACATCCACTTCTCAGTTATAAAGCCTGGGTTCGATTCCCAGCTCGGGGGTCTGTGTATGGAGTTTGCGTGTTCTCCCCGTGTTTGTGTGGGTTCCTCCGGTTACTCTAGGCTCCTCCCACAGTCTAAAAACATGCACAATCGGTTAACTGGCTGTTCCAGATTGCCCCAAGCTTTGAGTATGAAAGGTTGTATGTGTGTTGGCTCTGCAATGGTCTGGTGAAATGTTCAGGGTGCATCCTGCTCTCGCCTAGAGTCAGCTGGAATGGGTGCCAACCTCATCGTGGCCTTAATTATGGATAAGTGGCTGAGAAAATTAAAGAATGAAGGTTTCTCTTCTGATTCACAATGCAGGCGTGAGAAGAGGATCTTACACTTTTGTTGTTAGGCGATCACACCAAAACTGGCTCGTATATTTTATCAAATTGATTTTTTTTCTGTTAAACATTATTGGATCAGAGAAATAAAACATCAACGTACGATGACAACTTTAGAAATTGAGAACTTTGACAAAAATGTAGCAACACAATCACTAATCGCATCAGAGATATTTTACTTACAACATCTCCCCTGTGAACAGGCAGTGATGGCCTGGTGGTAAACGTGCTGGATCAATGATCCCAAGGTTGGGGGTTCAGGCCCCACTCTCAACGGGCTGTCACTGTCCCCCCAGTGCACTAACTGGGTTATCAAAGGCCAGCCAGGTCTCTCACTGTCTGTGGTGAGAGGTTCATGTAAAAGAACCATTGCTGACTTTGAACAAGAGTAACTGCATAGCCGACAGTGTGTTTCTGCCCTGTGATGGCGTGGAGAGCTATCCAGGGTGTACTCTGCCCTTGCCCAGAGTCGCCTGAGATGGGCGCCAGCTTCCCCGCGACCGTAATTAGGATTAAGCGGTTGAGAAAACGAATGAATGAGATCTCATATGTTCTCTTGATAAGTATGAACTCCACCCATCACTGCCATGCAGAGGAAGAGAGGGGGGGGGGTTCCACCGAATGCTGCGTGCACTTTATCTAGATTTTATTATCATTATTATTTTAATAATAACAGATACCTCTGCATTTTAATGGGTGGAAAATTCATCAGTCCATCCATGTGTTCTTGTTCTGACATATGTATCCACCAGATCTGCATGATTCATCCTGAGTTCTGAGTGGAGATCTCCATGACTCACACTTGAGTGTTGTGTTTTTGACTTTTTTCCCTTGGCACCGCCTCCTAAATCTCACTCAGTAGGGGTCGAAATGTCCATCTGTCCACGGAGCTCCTGGGAGATCGAGTTTAGTTTCAGCAAAGTGCCGATTTCCAGCAATCTATTAAACCCCCGATTCTTTCAGTTACTGACTTACCGAGCTTCATCCTCACACGTTCATCTTACTTTGTAACTTACTTGGGTGAATTATTTACTTTTCTTGCAGATTTTGACGTCTCCCTTTGATAATTATTCACTTTTCCGAGCAATGTCAGTGAAATTGAAGTTCTTTAAATTTAAAGTGCTTAGATTTTCTGGAGTGCACATAGAGAACTCACCTGAGAACAGAGAAACTTTAGAAAGACTCGAGAACTTGATGAAGTTGACTGACTGTCACACCGTATATCCTCCGACTACCCAAGCCTTCATCTCAAAATGGAATGTTCCGGATGCATCATGTGGCTGCGTAACCTACTTAACTTTACTGACCAAGTGGATGACTGACTTCACTTGCACACTGACCTGCTTTACCTTTTTTTTTTTTTTTTTTTTTACAGATCTAATTACAGACTCACACACCGAATGTATGCTTATGATTTTCTTACTTTTATTCCTTTTTGATATATTTACTTACAGCGGTACCTTGACTTACGAAATTAATCCGTTCCAAGGGTGAGCTCGTAAGTTAAAATGTTAATTAGATAAAACAAAAATTCCCATCAGAAATAATAGAACACCAGTTAATCCAACACCCTCCCAAACTCATATAACCTGACATAAACATATATATTTCACATAATATATTAAAGATAAACATGTAAAAACAATAAATATTTCATATTAATAATAGTAATACACTTACATAAACATTAATAATAATTAATAATAAATAATCATAAAACAACAATAAACAATAAGTCAACCCTTCCGATCATCGACTGCGGCGAAAACGCCATGTGGGCGCAAATATGTCACGTGGGCAGACATGAGGTGGTGCATGACATAGGAGGAGAAGGAGGAGAATTTTGTGCGTGCGCATGCTACGAAGGCCAGCCAGGAAATCTTGTGGTGAGCTCCCACAAGGCCAGTGCTTCTCAAATAGTGGGGCACCCCCCACAGGTTGTGTGCTGTAATGCCGGGTGGGGGTAATGACCCTGAGGAACATGCTTTTTGCCATAGTGTGCTAGAATTAAGTGTAATTGTGCATCCTCTACAGTAAGGGGCAGTGATGCTCCCACTGTGTTCGCTATGGTGTAGGGAAAAAGCACCAAGCAAACAATATGAAGTGCAGTAAACACTATTTATAGTCGCACGTGGGGTGCTGGGGGAGGGATGGGACTCGTATGTCAAGGCCCCACTGTACTTCTGTATTTAGCTACACACAGTTACTGACCTCATTTCGTATTTGAATAAGTTATTTATTTTTTGGTTATTTTAGATAACTTTACTTTAATTATGTGACAGCAATGCTTCTGCTGCTTTATTTTGTTACTTTAATTGCTCCACCTGGGTTTACACTAGGGACACGATGTCCACAAGCAATCTCCACAATTAAAAAATCACGGAGCGCCAAGGTTTCTGAGCACGCTTGGAGCACGCTTGGAGTATATAAAGGAGGCGGGGAGCATCCGAGGGATGAATCTTGAAGGAATAGTGTTTCCAAATTCATCAAGATCCGACGGGGAAACAGGGTCTGTTCTGCTCTGTTAAGGTGGACTCCGGTTCCCTAGTTCCATCATGTGTCAAATCGTGAGAAATCATAATAATCATAGCAAATTTTTTGACGGCCAGAAATCACCACGATTCCACCAAATTCCATTAAGATCATCCTGATTCGATTCCATGACCCGACCTCCAACTGCTCATCACAATTCCCTCAAATTCTGGCGATCGTGGGCATTGTGGCCCCAGCGTAAACCCTGGATTACCCCCTTTGCTTTCCTTGAATACTGACTGAATTTCCCTCCGAATTACTGCCCAGTTATTTTACACACTGACTGAATAATTTACTTTCCAGCCCAATTTACTTCTAATACCAATAATGAGTGATTTTCACACTTACAGGAAGTGACTTACTTTATTCCAAACAGCAGTTCACACTAGCCTTCAGCACACAGTTGCACTGACACTCTCTGACTCATTCCTGAGCGTGATCATCAGAGGGAGTTTATTAAATTTACCTGTCCACAGCGTCCATGTGATTCATTCTGTGATTGCACAAGTCCACGTGACACATTACCACACTTTACAGCCCAGAACTTGCAGTGAGTGTAGACCCTGTCTTTTTCTTTGCTGACAGGTCCATGGTGAGAAAAAGAAAAGAGCGAAGGGAGTGAGAGAGAGCCTGAATGAGCGTGAGCGGCAGTACCCCAGCGGGCAGCGGTCATGCTGACATTTGGACTAATTAGTGCTGCACTGCACTCCATAAAAAAAAAAAAAAAAAAAAATCATTGCTGAAAAACAGACACGATGGACAGCTTTAAAAAGGTGTATACAATACAAGAGGGAGGGAGGGAGGGAGAGAGAGAGGTGTATATATATATATACATGGTCATGGAATCGAATCAGGATGATCTTAATGGAATTTGGTGGAATCGTGGTGATCAAAAAATTTGCTATGATTATATATATACATATATATCTTCTTGGTTGTCCATCGGATCCAATGATGAAGTTTGAATTTTGTGGCTCATCGATGAATGTGAAGGTTACTCTGCAGTCCTAGCCTTATACTAGTCCTTCTCAAAAAATTAGCATATTGTGATAAAGTTCATTATTTTCTGTAATGTACCGATAAATATTAAACTTTCATATATTTTAGATTCATTGCACACCAACTGAACTATTTCAGGGCTTTTATTGTTTTAATTCTGATGATTTTGGCATACAGCTCATGAAAACCCAAAATTCCTATCTCAAAAAATTAGCATATGATGTTGAGGTAGTGTAAACGAGCTATTAACCTAATCATCTGAATCAACCAATTAACTCTAAACACCTGCAAAAGATTCCTGAGGCTTTTAAAAACTCCCAGCCTGGTTCATTACTCAAAACCGCAATCATGGGTAAGACTGCCGACCTGACTGCTGTCCAGAAAGCCATCATTGACACCCTCAAGCAAGAGGGTAAGACACAGAAAGAAATCTCTGAGCGAATAGGCTGTTCCCAGAGTGCTGTATCAAGCCACCTCAGTGGGACGTCTGTGGGAAGGAAAAAGTGTGGCAGAAAACGCTGCACAACCAGAAGAGGTGACCGGACCCTGAGGAAGATTGTGGAGAAGGGCCGATTCCAGACCTCGGGGGACCTGTGGAAGCAGTGGACTGGGCTACAGGTGCCGCATTCCCCAGGTCAAGCCTCTTTTGAACCAGAAACAGCGGCAGAAGCGGCTGACCTGGGCTACAGAGAAGCAGCACTGGACTGTTGCTCAGTGGTTCAAAGTACTTTTTTCAGATGAAAGCAAATTTTGCATGTCATTCGGAAATCAAGGTGCCAGAGTCTGGAGGAAGACTGGGGACAAGGAAATGCCAAAATGCCTGAAGTCCAGTGTCGAGTACCCACAGTCAGTGATGGTCTGGGGTGCCATGTCAGCTGCTGGTGTTGGTCCACTGTGTTTTATCAAGGGCAGGGTCAATGCAGCTCGCTATCAGGAGATTTTGGAGCACTTCATGCTTCCATCTGCTGAAAAGCTTTACGGAGATGAAGATTTCATTTTTCAGCACGACCTGGCACCTGCTCACAGTGCCAAAACCACTGCTAAATGGTTTACTGACCATGCTATTACTGTGCTCAATTGGCCTGCCAACTCTCCTGACCTGAACCCCATAGAGAATCTGTGGGATATTGTGAAGAGAAAGTTGAGAGACACCAGACCCAACACTGTGGATGAGCTTAAGGCCGCTATCGAAGCATCCTGGACCTCCGTAACACCTCAGCAGTGCCACAGGCTGATTGCCTCCATGCCACGCCGCATTGAAGCAGTCATTTCTGCAAAAGGATTCCCGACCAAGTATTGAGTGCAGAACTGAACATAATTATTTGAAGGTTGACTTTTTTTGTATTAAAAACAGTTTTTTTTTTTTTATTGGTTGGATGAAATATGCTCATTTTTTGAGATAGGAATTTTTGGTTTTTCTTTACTTTTTTGCAAAATCATCAGTATTAAAACAATAAAAGACCTGAAATATTTCAGTTGTGTGCAATGAATCTAAAAATGAAAGTCTAATGTTTATCAGTACATTACAGAAAAGAAAACTTTATCACGATATGCTAATTTTTTGAGAAGGACTAGTGTATGTATCTATCTATATATATATATATATATATATATATATATATATATATATATATATATAAGGGCAGTGGTGGTCGAGTGGTTAGGGCGCAGAATCGCTGATCCTAAGGTTGGGGGTTCAAGTCTCCACAAGGTTGTCACTGTCCCCCAGAGCGCGGCTAACTGGGTTATCAAAGGCGGGCCATGTCTGTCACTGTCTATGGTGAGAGGCGTGTAAAAGAACCATTGCGGACTTTCGTAAAGAGGAGCTGCAAAGCCGTCAGCGTGTTTCTGTCCCTGGTTAAAAGGGTTGTGTCAGGAAGGGCATCCGACGTAAAAACCTCTGCCAAATCAAATGTGTGAATCAGATGATTCACTGTGGCGACCCCTGAGAAAGGGAAAAAGCCGAAAGAATAGAAGATATATATATATATATATATATATATATATATATATATATATATATATATATATCTCCTGAAGAGAGAGGATGGTTTCACCACCCTCGAAACAGATCTGAAGTGAAAATGAAGTTTCAATAGAAAGTATTTGTCCTGTCCTTTTATTTTTACTTATATATATATATATATATATATATATATATATATATATATATATATATATATATATATATATATAGAGAGAGAGAGAGAGAGCGAGAGAGAGAGAGAGAGAGAGAGACATGCGTTGCTGTAATGCGTGCATGGCTGAAAAAGGCACGTTGCTGTATTGGGTGCGTGACTGTAATGTGTGCATTGCTGTACTGCGTGCGTTGCTGTCATGTCCGTGTTGATGTATTGCGTGCCTTGCTGTATTGCGTGTGTTGCTGTAAAGCGTGCGTTGCTGCATTGCGTGCTTTATTGTAATGCGTGCATTGCTGAAAAAGGTGCATTGCTGTAACGTGTGCGTTGCTGTATTGGGTGCGTGACTGTAATGTTTACGTTGCTGTATTGCGTGCGTTGCTGTAATGCATGCGTTGCTGTAATGCGTGCGTTGCTGCAATGACTGCGTTACTGTAATGCATGCATTGCTGTATTGTGTGCCTTGGTGTAATGCGTGCATTGGTGAAAAAGGTGCGTTGCTGTAATGCGTGCGTTGCTGTCTTGCGTGCTTTGCTGGATTGCATGCGTTGCTGCAATTAATGCGTTACTGTAATGCGTGCATTGGTGGAAAAGGTGTGTTGCTGTAATGAGTGTGTTGCTCTCATGCCTGCGTTATTGTAATCAGTGCGTTGCTATAATGCGTGCGTTGTGTCATGGGTGCGTTGCTGAAATCAGTGTGTTGTATTGCGTCCGTTGCTGTAATGAATGCTTTGCTGTAATGAGTGCATTGCTGTAATGGGTGCGTTGTTATAACGAGTGCATTGCTGCACTGAGTGCGTTGCTGTACTGAGTGCGTTGTGTAATGGGTGCGTTCCTTCAATGAGTGCATTGCTGTAATGCTTGCATTGCTAATGAGTGAGTTGCTGTAATGAGTGAGTTGCTGTAATGCTATAATGAGGGCGTTGCAATAATGCTTGCGTTGCTATAATGATTGGGCTGCTGTAATGAGTGTGTTGCTGTAATACGAGCGTTGCTGTAATGAGTGCACTGCTATCATGCTTATGTTACTGTAATCAGTGTGTTGCTGTCATGCGTGCTTTGCTGTAATTAGTGCGTTGCTATAATGAGTGGGCCACTGTAATGAGTGCGTTCCTGTAATACGTGCGTTGCTGTAATGAGTGTGTTGCTATAATGCTTGTGTTGCTATAATGCGTGTGTTGCTGTAATGAGTGCGTTGCTGTAATGATGTTATTTTTCTTCGCTCCTAGTGGAACATAGGGCCTCAACAGTAGCTCGACACTTCCTGCAGTCTCTGGCGTTTTTCTTGGCTGCCTCCCACGTCTTGCCTATGGTCTAGTGCTCTCGCCGTCATGATGCAGTCAGACGCAGGCTCCTACTCCAGCAGGCTTCTAGCAGCTCCCATGGACAACAGCAGTGCCACTACCGCTTCATGGAGATCGTCCTCTTTGTCTTCTTTGTCCCCAAAAGAGTTCCTGGCTCGCACATGCCGAGTAGTGTGAGGCGGTACTGGTTCATCTCCCTCACTGCTTGTGCACACCTCCCTGTCTCCCGGAGTGTCCTCACATTCCACGTTCCAATCAGGATGGGTTTCTTCTGTGAGAGCAACTTCGGTCCTTTCATCAAGGGTGTCCTCGGGCGAAGAAGGGTCGTCGGCCCTGCAGCCTCCTGACGGGTTTGGCTGCAGCGTGCCATCAGTCTCCGGATCAGAGCCCTGGTTCTTCCAAGGACGGCGTAAGTGTTTTGCATACTGTTGTTGCTTTCCGGAACAAAGCTTGTGTTCCATGAATAGGGTGTTAACCTATAACACAACCCCCAAACTGCAGGACCATGGGAACGTTGAATTCAGAGGAACCCGAATCCTAGATGGATTGTCTACCACGACTAACGAGCTCAATCTACCCGGGGGAGTGCACTTCGTCTGGTCTCGACCCTTCAACCTGTGTGACATGGGTGATCCTACCAGGAGACGAATCTCCTGTCACCATAGCTCTCGGGGTCATCGAGACTTGCAAGCCCCCCAACCACAACAAGGTGGCACTCACTGGGGAGGCGTTGCTGTAATGAGTGCGTTGCTGTAATGCGTGCGTTGCTATAATTCTTGTGTTGCTGTAATGCGTGCGTTGCCGTAATGACTGCATTGCTGTAACGGGTACGTTTCTGGAATGGGGGAGTTGCTATATTGCGTGCGTTTCTGTAATGAGTGTGTTGCTGTAATGGGCGAGTTGCTATATTGTGTGCCTTGCTGTAATTAGCGTGTTGCTGTAATGAGTGCGTTGCTGTAATGGGTGCATTCCTATATTGCGTGCGTTGTTGTATTGCATGCTTTGCTGTAATTGGTGCGTTGCTGTAATGTGTGTGTTGTTGTACTTTGTCTGTTGCTTCGAGCTGTTTTCTCTTTCACACATATACAGTTGCTTTATTTGTTTTCTGTGAGCCTGGTTGGTTGGGTTCTGAGTGGCAGGAGCGACCGGACGAGCTGTTGTTTGCCGTGAGTGCTGTTCGTTATTCAGACGAATCATTTGCGTCGCGTTTCGAGCTCACAGACATGCACATTGATCCTTTGAACTAAACATATCATTTTGGTTCTACTCGCGGTTCCCGTGTTCTCGTACTGATGCTTGAACGCACGATTCTGTTTTCCGATCCTCTGATTAATTGTTTAAAGAGAGAAGAAACTTGCAGATGTTTTCCTTTAGAAAATGTTGCCTTGTTGAATTGCACCAAGGATCTCTAAGCTTTTTTCCACGAATCTATACACAGTGCTGTAGTGGTGGGGACACGCTGTCACACATCCTGTTGATCAATGTGAATTTCTGAGATTGTGTAAATAAAAAAACGGAAATGAAGTGATAAATAGGTTTAAAGCCAAAGGTTATTTTTGTAAATCTAGTCATAAACATGATTCCATAAACACGGCCGGCCGTGTCTCTCACTGTCTGTGGTGTGAGGTTCGTGTGAAAGAACCATTGATGACTTTCTTCAAGAGGAGCTACAGAGCCGTCAGCGTGTTACTGCTCAGCGATGGCCTGGCGAGCCGTCCAGGGTGTACTCTGACCTCGCCCAGAGTCAGCGCACCAGCCTCCCTGCGATCATAATTAGGATAAAGTGATTCAGAAAATGAATGAATGTTTAACATCAGTATTTGAAACATAATCACACAATATAAGGTTATGGGCTTTTTCAGCAGGCATCAGAGTCAAAAACCCTAAAGACGTGTTTTACACATTTACACTTTCCCCATAGGGGGGAGAGAGAGAGAGAGAGAGAGAGATTATCTCAACATAGGCAGACAGGAATTATGAAGTTTTCAGTTGTGAATTATTCCCTCGACGCTCCCTTGCCAGTAATAGTTGCGAAGGCTTTTTGAACTTGTGAGAGGTGACTTTCGCCAGATGGAAGAAGCATATTAATCACTCGCTGTAATCTCTCTCCTTCTGATGTACACCGACAAGGAGTGCACCCGAACCGCAATCAGCTGATGAACTGTCCTCACAACACTGCGTGCGCCTGTGTGTGCGTTTCAGCGTCCCCTCTTTCAAATGGCTTCATATGCATGAAAAAAGGGTTGCTATGGCAATTGATGGCCCATATTTAGTACTTCAGGTGATGACCAATCATGAAGTCTAACCTCATGAGGTTGGACACACACACACACACATACATAAACAACTTCGAAAGAACGGAAATTGTGCAGCTGGAAGTGCCTGGTTGGGAAATTAGAAACGAAAGGTAATACTGTACTCTCTCGGATGGCGCTACCCGCATAATAAAGCTCGCAACAAACAACACCCGACCATTTCATTCACTGGACACGTGCTGACAGGAAGCCTTGATTCAGGTGACAGTAACAATCAAATTACCCGACAGTGGACAAGTGTATCGGTTCAGAACGCACAATCAGCATCTCAACAACATGGACGGCGTGAAATGTAATCGAAGAACTTGTGGATTCTGCTAAGCATGTCATTGCGCCCAAAATAATGTTACCTCCAACATAAGGTTAACTGTTCCAGGTTGATGATGTCATATGACTCACTCATGATGCCACATCTCAGGATCCAAATACTTTGAAGAGTCCAGAAGTTTGTGTTGCACTATTTCAGCATCCTTAACAGCTCAGCAGACCATTGCAGGGCAACACACACACACACACACACACACACACACACACACACACACACACACACACCCCTTGGGGTGAAATGCCCTCGCTGAGTCATGGGACTCAAACATACATCTTTTGAGATTTGACAGGACCTTCGTGCAGGACCTCTGAGATTGAATCCCTGAAGACCGACCCAGCATGGAATAATTATCTTTTCGATTATTGATCCTGATCCTTATTTCTGTGTTGATAACAGAATGGTTGTTATCTATTTACCCATGATGCCCGCAATGATTACGATTCCCATGATGCCTTGGGTTGAGTGAGTCAACTCGTCTGAGGTCTGACCGTAGACCAGGCATTCAGTGTGAATGTTTAAATGTTTTTGGGACAGCAAGTGATTGTGCATTTCGGACACATTGTTTCCTTGGAAGGTGATTTGATGAATATTATTATGTTCTCATAGTTCCATGGTGGGGCCGGTGGCATAGTGGTAGGGTGCTGGGCTCATGATCAGGAGGTTATGTGTTCAAATCCCAGTGAGACCCCCACTGTGCTAAGACCCCTGGGTAAGGTCTCAACCATAAGTGTGCCTCTGTTCACCCAGCAGTATAAATGGGTACCAGTAAAATATACTGGGAAGGTAACCTGCGATGGACTAGCGTCCCATCCAGGGGGAGTTGAACTCCAGGGGCCGGTTGTTCAAAACACTGTTCATTTTTAACCATTGGTTAAGTAGAGTTAACCAACCGTTAAATTTAACGCTGCCGTTATCTTGTTCAAAACTCAGTTAACTTTAACAGTATTAACTTGACGTTAAAGTTACCACACCTAAGGACCGCCGTTCAATTTTTAACTTGCACGATGACGTTCATGGCTAACGCTGCATTCATGATGATGCATCAGCGGGGGTGGATTCTTATAAATATTATTAATATTATAGTTCAACCAAAAACATTCTCAAATATATTTCAAACTACATCTGCAAGTACATGTTCTAAATACATTTACAAATTGAGCTAAAGTTATTTATCTATTCAAAGGCACAAACAAATATTAATACATATTTACAGCACAAAGACATACTATTTTTATATATTTTATTATGTTTATTTATTACATTTTTTTTATATATGTTAATAAAATATATTTCATAAAAGTACTGAGCATTAGGCTGCAGATCCAGGCTGGATGGCTGATGATTATTTTATCCATTCATTCTCTGTGCGTCAATGTTTGTGTTTTAACACGTGCAGGAACCGGAGGCGGAACCAACAAACTGTGCTTTACTCTCACACTCATACTTTGATTGACAGTGTTCAGCTAGTATTGCTTACTGATAATATTATGTTTGTTGATTGGTCAGCTTGGGTGTGCACATGCGCAGTGACCGTTACACGTTAACTTCTGGTGAACTTCCTGACTCTACTCATGCAGAACTTATCGCCGACTTTCTCTTCAATAACAGTCATTAAGTTTATTTATAAGATTGTGAATACACATCATTTCTTGTCCAGCGGAACTCAACTCCTGCTGTGGGGGGGTGGAACACCCCCCCCCAGCCTACACCCTTGATCAGCTGCCTTCTGATGTTTCAGCAGCTGATACTGGGTTGGGTAGTATTCATTGCAGACTTTGCAGATATGCAACACCACAGGTGGTTGGCGAATCGCGCATTGAGAGTTTCAAATGTACACCCACAAAAAAAAAAAAAAAAAAAAAAAATATATATATATATATATATATATATATATATATATATATATATATATATATATACCATGAATAAAGGACAGGACAAAGACTTTCGATTGAAACTCCATTTATCACTACAGATCTGTTTCAAGGGGTGGTGAAACCATCCTCTCTCTTCAGGTGATTATAGAAGAATTCCTCTATAATCACCTGAAGAGAGAGGATGGTTTCACCACCCCTCGAAACAGATCTGTAGTGATAAATGGAGTTTCAATAGAAAGTCTTTGTCCTGTCCTTTTATTTTTGTTATTTTCTCTACCAAAAAGTATTGAGCACTCTCCTACGGAAGGATCTACTCAGAAAATCCTATATATATATATATATATATATATATATATATATATATATATATATATATATATTCTCGAGCGCATGTATTATTGTTGATCGACATTTTTATATTATTAAAAAGCGTACACAGACATCTTACCCCCTCCCCCTAGCGTATGCTTGAATGACCCCTTAGTGCTAACCAGTAACGCTAACAACTAACGATGTGACTAACCATGCTTTGAACAACGCATATTTAACGGTTGGTTAGCTAACAGCGGGTTATAAATTTAACCAGCTGTTTGGGGTTAACCGGTGGTTAAAATAACCGTGTTTTGAACAACCAGCCCCTGGTCGCTTCACGCTATGGAAACCGGGAATAAGCACCAGCCTGATGAGCCACTGTGGCTTGGGTGTGAAAAGCCCAACAGACTTTACTCGTAGTTCCTGTGATTTGACAAAAATTGTTGGGGGATTTTCATGAAATGTCGACCAGAGATGGGCTTTGGACAAGAATGTTCTGGATAACTCCTGGGCTCCGACATTTCTGTGTGATGTTGGCATGTTCTCCCAGTGCTTCCATGGCTTTTCTCTGGTTCCTCCCCAGTCCAAAGACATGTACGTTAGGCTAATTGGCTTATCCAAATTGCCCCTAGGTGCCCCTGTGTGGGCCTGGCGAGCCATGAATGGTGTAGCCCGCCTTTGCTCAGTGTGGACTGAGAGAGGATCCAGCCTGCTCTGCTCCTCCAGATGAATAACGTGAGTGAATGATTTTGCTGCTGTATACTTCATTATCCGTTCACTTTCTGCAATCGCTTAATTCTAATTAGGGGTGCGGGTAGGCTAGCGCCCATCTCAGCCGACTCCGGGAAAGGGCAGAGTACACCCTGGACAGCTCATCAGGCCATCGTGGAACGGAAACACGCTGACGGCTTTGCAGCTCCTCTTGTCGAAAGTCGGCAATAGTTCTTCTGCATGAACCTCTCACCAGAGAGACATGGCCGGCCTTTGATAACTCAGTTATCTGCACTGGGGGTGGGGTGGGGTGGGGTGTGACAACCCGTGAAGAGTGGGGCTTGAACCCCCAACTTTAGGATCAGTGATCCGGCACCTTTACCATTAGACCACCACTGCCCACCACTAGGCCACCATTGCCCAAGCTGTATTGTGATGGAACATCATGGTCTACATACGCGAACCTGCATGTGAAATCTGCTTCTCCAGGCCAGTGTAACCTTCATGGGTTCACAGTGTGCTCTGACAGTGTGTGTGGACACTGGCATCTTTATTCATAGCACTGACGCAAACTGTATTTTATATATTTTTTCCACTTGACAGGGTATCTATCTTGTTTCCCTTTTTTAATTCTATTGCAAGCTCTTCCTGCTTTCTCAGGATTCTCCTCTGCAACTTTCTATTATTACTTACTGATTCATTTATTTTTCGTTAGAGCTCCATTCACAAACTTTCTTGCTAAGAATAATGCTCACAGACGAAAGTTTTAGTCCAGCAATATCCGGAAGCTTCCTGTTGACTCACATAGAGCCTGACTTGACCGAGCGTTTTCATATTCGCAGAGTTCTATTGCTTCCATGGATTGAATTAAAGCGCTGCTTCTGTTCAGGTTCTTGAAATGCTGACCTTGCTTCACCAAAGTTGGTGAAATAATTGTGATCAAACGCAATCCATTATGTGTTTTCTGATTTAAAGGTGAGGAAAGGACAACTAGGCGGATTATTTTAAAACCGTTAGGCATGTAGCTCGATCTACAGTGTGTGGAGAATTCACGCTTCATTCCATTAAACAGCAGCTGCTGCAAGTCAGCTCGTGCCTTTAACTGTAGAATCACACACAGGGAAATCAATGGCATTGAGTTTTCTCTTTGACAGAACCAGCATGCCCACACGAACACCACATTTCTTGCACCAAGTCACATTATTTGCCTGTTTTTTTTAAAAAAAAGAGGACAAAATGGCTTTCAACAGTGTAAAAAATCTTGTCCTGTTTTGTGGATGGGTAAATAATAAACCTGCTCCTCTTGACTGATAATTGAATTCCAAGGAACTCTGAACAGCAAGAGCAATTTTGTGCGAACGGTTGGCCCCATTCATCAAAACGCATAACAACGAATTGATTCATAAACGATTTGTAAGAACTGACACAAGACATTTATCATTCCTGAAAATCCAGTTCGTCCGGGAAAAATTACAGTAAGAGAAACCTGTAAAACTACATACAGTGGAACCTTATATAACATACGAGTGTCTTTTATAACATATTTTCCATGATATCAGCTTCGATCCACCAAAAATCTTCCCCATGCAACCAGCAAAATTTTGATCTACAAGCTCTGCTGGGGAAATGGCTTTTCTGGGCTGATTAGCCTCGTATTCTTCCGCGTGTATTCCTCCGCGCTCCGAAAACGCCTTGTGCAGTGGTTCTCAATTATTTTCAGTAATGCCCCCTATAGGAAGAAAAAAAATAATGCCCCCAGCACCCCGCACGCAACTATAAATACTTAGTCCTTCTCAAAAAAAATTAGCATATTGTGATAAAGTTCATTATTTTCTGTAATGTAGTGATAAAAAATTAAACTTTCATATATTTTAGATTCATTGCACACCAACTGAAATATTTCAGGTCTTTTATTGTGTTAATACTGATGATTTTGGCATACAGCCCATGAAAACCCAAAATTCCTATCTCAAAAAATTAGCATATCATGTTCAGGTAGACTAAACGAGCTATTAACCTAATCATCTGAATCAACCAATTAACTCTAAACACCTGCAAAAGATTCCTGAGGCTTTTAAAAACTCCCAGCCTGGTTCATTACTCAAAACCGCAATCATGGGGAAGACTACCGACCTGACTGCTGTCCAGAAGGACATCATTGACACCCTCAAGCAAGAGCGTAAGACACAGAAAGAAATCTCTGAGCGAATAGGCTGTTCCCAGAGTGCTCTATCAAGCCACCTCAGTGGGACGTCTGTGGGGAGGAAAAATTGAAAGAAGTGCAACCAGGGCACAGTGAGACACACAGGACACTCCTGGCCATCCTTTGCTTCCTGACCTATCTCCAGCCGTCCTGACTACGTAGTGCCACCAGTCTCAGATAGACTGGAATGACACAGTGAGGCTGAATCTGCAGAACTCTTCCTCACTTAAATCCAAGTCAAGCCCAAGCCATGGCTTCACCCATATCGCAGATCATCGATCTGATATGAAGTCACGGTTATCTTCGACCTCGAAGGACGAACAACAACAGTAACCCAGAACAGACATTGCTCAAGATACTGTGAATCTCTGGAACCTTTCGAGCCATGTGCCTTCTACATTTTTACAAAGGAAGTAGCTGCCTCACAAAGGATTCAGGGTTTGTTGGTGATGGCGTTCCCACTTAAAATTATGTCAAGGGTGTAACCTGCTCCTTGCCCGAAGTGAGCAGAGATTGTCTCTAACGTCCTCTATGATCCTGAAAAATAAGCGGTACAGAGAAAGGATGAATGGATAAATATTTGTTTTTTGCATCAATCCAAGTATTCGGAAGTACACACACACACACACCCACACACACACACCACACCCCTTTACAAAAATAATTATGAATGAGACCATCACCTCCAGCTTCCACACCAGAGAAGCAAAAACAACCGCAGCTGGTTCTTATATTTAGCTTCAACCATCTCGTAAACAACATTTATTTAACGTATTATGTAGGCATGCTGGATTGACTTCCCAAGTCTGACGGTCCATGTTTTCTCAAGCAGTCCTCAGCCCTGGCTGAATGGTGCCCACGTTTGAGCACTGGCATTGCTCTAAGCCCCTGATCCTCATGGATGCTTAGGCAGGAAGGCTGCAGACCGAGTACTGCAAATGGAGAGGAAAGTGTGGATTTCATGAAGCATCTGCTTGCTTGTGTTCGTCCTGTTCTCAGACCAGCTGTAGCTCATCCAAAGGCCGATGCCGCTATCAATCATTCATTTAATCTGTGGTAGAATTTAGGACGAGCGGATTCCGCCCGTTTGTGGTCAGTAGGTGTTGAGAAGGAAGCACGCTCGGCTGTGTGTGATTTCTGGAGAGTTGTGTGCTTGTGATGTGTGCTTCTTGTGTGTATAAATAGTTTCATAATGTACAGCAGCCTGACAGATTTATTGATTTTACTATTTTTATCGTATAAACGACTTTTCTTTACTCTCATGCTTGTCCCTTCAGGTGGGAGCAAGAGCTGCTCAAACATTTGCCCCCTTTTCTCCCGTTTTGGCATTGTGGAGTTTCTGTCGGTTTGGCTCCCACTCATAACCTTAATCAAGCAGCGTTTGGAGAATTACATATACAGCAATACCTTGACTAACGGATTTAATCCGTTCTGAGGGCGACCTCGTAAGCCGAAAAGTTTGTTAGATGAAACAATTATTCCCATAAGAAATAATAGAAAACTAATTAATCCGTTCCAACCACCTCCCAAACTCATATAAACTGAAACAAACATGTGAACTTGACCTAATATATTAAAGATAAATATGTAAAAGCAATACATATTTCATAATAATAATAATGCATGTACATTAACATTAATGATAATTAATAATAAATAATAATAAAACAAGAATAAACAATAAGTCAACTAAGCCTTCTGATAGTCGACTGCGGCGAAGATGTTACGTCGGCAGGCAGGAGGTGGTGCATAACAGAGGAGGAGGAGAAGTTTGTGCATGTGCACGCTATGGAAGCCAGCGAGGAAAGCCTCATGGTGAGCTCCCATAGGCCAGTGCTTTTGATGTGCGGGGGGCGGCGGGGGGTGGCGGGGGTGGGGGGTGACCCTGGGAACATGCTTTTTTCCATACTGTACGAGGAGTCTGTGTAATTGCGTATCCTCTACAGTAGGTGGTGGTGGGGCTCTCACTGTATTCCTAATTGTGCACATACACACCCCTTCTGTGACACGCAATGCTAGCCATCTGCCACTTTTCAAACTGCGCCGCCATGTGTAGTTTGGGGACGAGCGAACCCACACGGAACGCGCAATCCGCCCAGCCCCTTACAAATGAGCTCACAGGAGCCCCATGATTGGCTGAAGATCGGTGTGTGAGTTCTAGGAAAGTGATCGTGTGCCATCCCTCCCTTCCATGAGAGCTCGGCCAATTAGCTTCGATGGATTCCCAGACAAAGATGGATGTAGTTTTAGCCTTGGATTTGGATTTGCGATAAGCTACACTACTTCAGAACATGAATCAGAAGCGTAGTTCATTAGCACTCATTTCTAAGTGATAAGCACACTCATTCAAAATATTTGGCATCTTTCTCAAACCATCGACACAAAGATTCCAAAAATAAATCTTCTCTCTTACTCGGGTCGGGCCTATGTTTGGTGAGCATTTATTTGCACTTTTTAGGTCTGGACTTTGTTTTGTGACAAACTGACAGACAGACTCACAAACACCGTTGATTACTATATCGCCAACCGAAACGGTGTACAGTATTAAATGGAACTGGCAATTTCAAAAGTTGTATGTTTTTGAAATAATATTTTGTTCTTTAATTAAGACGAGAGTGACCCGGATATGCAGATCCGTACAACCAGTAGCACCTGTGACATTCAAAACATGAACAGATAAAAACATGATCTGGCAGCCACCGCATAAGAGCGTCGAGCGGTACTGAAATGAAAGGATGGCAGTGTATTTGCAAGGATAATGCTGTCAAAACATTGAAGAAAACAAAAGCAGCCAAGCATGATGCGTGCGATTAGAATGCATTCAATGCTGAACAGTTGTGTGATCTTGAGAAATTACCATCTGAATCATGTGACACGCCACCTCGGATCCAAAGTAGTAATACTGCAATGCATTGATGTGCAAAGTTCAATTATTAAATTCACTGGTACCTTTACTTATGAATTTAATCCGTTCTGAGGGCGAGCTCGTAAGCCGAAAAGTCCGTTAGATGAAACAATTATTCTCATAAGAAATAACATAAATCCAAATTAACCCAACCCCTTCCAAACTCATATAACCTGCCACAAACACATACTAATATATTTCACCAAATATATTAAAGATAAACATGTACAATAAATATTTCATAATAATAATAATAATAATAATAATAATAATAATAATAAATGCACATTAACATTAATAATAATAAATAATAATAAAACAAGAATAAGCAAGAAGTCAACTCACTCACAATGATCGACTGCGTTGAAGATGTCACGTAGATGTGAAGATGTCACGTGGGCAAGCATGAGGTGGTGCTTAACAGAGGAGGAGAATTTTGTGCGTGTGCACGATACAAATGCCAGCAAGGAAAGGCTCATGGTGGGCTCCCACAAGGCCAGTGCTTCTCAAATAGTGGGGACCGCCATGACCCTGGGAACATGCTTTTTTGCCATACTGTATTAGAAATAATTGTCATTGTGCATCCTCTACATTGCATATTCTGTACTGTAGGTGGCAGTGGCGCTCTCACTGTGTTCCTTATGGAGTATAGGAAAAACACCTAGCAAACAATATAAAGTGCAGTTTTTTTTTCTTTTCCGAGAGGGGGCATCACAGAAAATAATTGAAATGCGCCGCACAAGGCGTTCTCGGAGCGCGGAGGAATACACACGGAAGAATATAAGGCTAATCGGCCCGGAAGATACATTTCCCCAGGAGAGCTCGTAAATCAAAATTTTGTTTGTTGGATCGGGCAGATTTTTGGTGGGATCAAAGCTCGTATCATGGAAAATTCGTTATTGAAAACACTCGTAAGTCAAGGTACCACTGTGTTCACGATTAATTTCGAAAGTACAAAGAAAAGAAGAAAGGCAAACAGCTCAATTAATGGAACTACATGAGGCTGCTCCAAGCTCCATTGCCAAAGGTATCAAATTCAAAAAGAAACAAAAAAAAAAAAAAAAAAAAAAAAAAACACCAAATTGACATTCATTACTTCCATAATGCTTTCTCACATTCAATTAAGCAATTTCCTTTTTGTTTAAATGTGAGAGTTAATTATCAGTGTCATGAAAAATCTATAGATAGATTAATGTTGTAATGGCGAGTTCTACATTGATGCCAGATGGAGAGCGAGTGGAAATTGGTGAGTCAGGTGAGGAACGAAAGATTTAGGGAGAAAAAGATATCAAACCACAGCCTGCAGAATGTTTTGGAGATAGAGAGTAAAACCAGAGAGGGACCACTCGTTCATCTAATGAACCCATCATGCTCAACTTTTATCACATGCCAATGACAGTTTGCAGGATCTGATTGCATGTTGAGGGTCCTGAAATCGTTATATGAAGAAGTCTGTGACTTTATTTTTTTCTTGCCCACCAACATTTCCGTCAAAGACGTGCTTAAAAAAATAAGTACAGTAGGCCCTAGACTATTCGCAGTTTTGCACACGCACCTCCGCATATTCGCGAATTGCTGAATATCTGTTACTTGATTCAAATTCAGCCAATGGCTGTTCTCCCTCCTGCTGATTTTTCTTCTTCACGCATACTTGGTGCATGTTTCTTTTTGTTTGTTTGTTTGTTTTTTGTGTGTTTTTGTTCAGCTCAGTCATTCCACCCAAATGCTCTCACCTTCTCAGGCTTCTGGTAAGGCGCAGAAGCGCCAGAAAAAGGTAATGACACCGCATGAAAAAGTAGAACTGCTTGGTATGATGCAGGAAGGAAAAAGTTATGCTGCAGTAGGGTGCCATTATAAAGCGAATGAAAATACAGTTCAAGAACAATGAGCAGGCAATCAGAACTAGTGTAGCACTGAGTTTTTGTGGAAGTGCTAAGAAGGTGAATGTTGTATGAAACAAGGTCATCATCAGAATGGAATCTGCCTTAGTATTACAATGATTTTTCAGTTATTATTCCAGTACAGTACAGTACATAAGTTACTGTTTAGAATGTTTGTGTGTGAGATTTTATGTTCTGTAGCATGTTTAACAAACAATACCAAAAAGATAAACTTCAATAATTACAATGCATGTTCTTTTATGTTCTTTATGTACAGTAAATATAATGCAATTCCCCCCCCCCCTCTAGTGGGAATTTTTTTACAACTACGTGCAGTACATCCATGTATTAGAGAGCTTTAGAGTCTCACAGTGCAGTATGGCGAAATATAAAAGAATTTAAGAAAAGGCCGAATCAGCTTTCGAAATGTGTGACCTTGAGTTTGAACTTGTTTTGTTTGATATCCATTATTCTTTACCTGGGATGACAGGCTTATGTCTCTTTGGGGGACGATAAAACTTTGGTGATGTTGGAGGGTTTGTTCAAGAATTATCCTGACTTTTTTCACATGAAATTAGATCTTGATGCTGTGGAAGATGACCCTGTTTTTCATTGCTTTCCAACAGAATTCAAAAATATTTCATTAATGCTTTATCTTAGAAAAATGTGTCATTGAAATGCCAGAGAAAAACAGAGTTCTTTTATTGTCCGATCTGTCCGCAACATGAAAATCACGGAGTGCATCTTTCAGGTGTGCAATTTGTATTTGAACATTTTTTCAGCCTTTTGGATAATAATTAAGAATTATATACCAGCCAGGTCTGATGTTATAAAGGGACCGCAGACATAGGGAAGTGAAACGAACTGAACTGTGGGAGGAGAGAATTAAATGATGTTGTATGTGCAGACAGGTGCATGGTCTGAGTATGGTGTTGGTCAGAGGTTCATAGTCAAAAAACAAGACAGTGCCATAAAAAACATGACTTTACTAAGAAATAAACAAAGAATACACCCAGACTCGTGTGCAGTGGAGCTGAAGAAGACGTCTAACATTCGGAGGATCTGCAGAGGAACTACCCTCGTGACTCTGAGGACGGTCTTCTCAGCATCCATGCAGTTCACTGCGGAAATGACCCAGCAAGATGCTCGAGACGCCGCAGCAGGTGACGCAGTGATTCTTGTCAAGAGCATCAATTTTTCTATGTCCGGAGGCCACCTGGTCATTCTTCCAGGTAAACTACATTTATTTTTGTTATACTGCGGCAGAAATGCTTGGACTTGCTACATCCTCTGACGTTGGAGATGGTGTTTTGACGAGGCCGGTACAAAGCAGGACAGAGGATGAGTTTGAGGAAATTTTCAAGCAGGCAAAAAAGGTAAGCAGCATTAATGCACCTGGGCCTCCACGTGAAGTCTTTGGACAAGTGAAAAGGAGGAAAGTGCCAGCAACTTTCAAACTCAGTGTGACATCAGCTTCTGCAGACCATGGTTTCCCAAGCAAGAGTTGCACACAATGACTCAAGCTTCAGAGACGCTTTATAGAAGAGAATGATGCCTCAGTGAAAGTTGTGCATTCCTTCCATTGCCTGACAATCCCAGAGAACTGGAACACAGCAAAAATACCAGCAGAGCTGCCCCAAGTGTCATAAAGTAGGAGAGGGTCTTCACATCAGTCCGCATATGTGTGTCCCTGTAAGTCTGCTTACGACTCCCAAGAGTCATTGACAGGAAACAGAAATCTCCAGCTGGTCAGGCCTTCAAACAGTGTGAGAAGAGGCTGCAACGGAGTGAACGTCAAACAATCATCATGCTAATGCAATTTCAAGGCAATCATCAGTCTAAGCATTGCATGAGCACCAAACACATCAAGCCATAGCACATACTTATCAGAGTGAAGTACCTACACAGACGTGCTTGTGTCCCAGAGGAATGGATTGCACAATGTCCCATTGCTCTCTCTCTCTCTCTCTCTCTCTCTCTCTCTCTCTAACTCTGTGTGTGTTACATACAGGCATGGTGAGGTACAGAGTTCAGATGCATACCATCAAATCCCTCAGTGAAGATTGAGTTGTTTGATTGCATTTTGAAGAAGCTGTGCGATGCCATGAACCTGTGAATACACATTGCTAACATCTGTGGGCATGTTTCTTCCAAATGCTATCAGTGATCAGATATCGATCAAAAGTTTCAGGATTTGTTCTTATAACAGCTGCTGCAAAGATGCCCTGATATTCCACCAGGACTGGTGAAAAATCCGAAAAGATTTCCTGGATCATGGGGCCAACAGCAAACAGCAGCCTGAGATGTTTCATCTGTGCCATCTGTGTGAGTTTCGAACATGGGTTGGCTTACCACAACACCTGGGGAGCAAACAAACCAAAAAAAAAAAAAAAAAAAGAAGAAAACATTTCTGGCACTGAGACTCAGGCAGCAGTGGAAGCAGCGCTGTGCGTGTCTGTGTCCTTTAAATGATGCAGAACTGTTTACTGTATTTAAAAATATGAAGATGGATTAAAAATTTAGTGAAAAAGAAACACACGTGTTGCTCGTAGCTTCCTGTGAGAATGTGGCGAGACTAATGTGTTTCTGAAAACACAGTCTGTGTGTTGTGTCTGAGGAAAGATTTCACCCGAAACAAGGCAGAATACAGTATTTGTTTCGGATAATTTTGAGTATCGCAAGTTTGAATCAGGGTTAATGCCACAGCCAACCGTGACCGGGAGCCCATGGGAGCTAATTGGCTGAGCTCTCACAGGAGGGAGGGACGGTGTATTGTGTACATGCCCCCCCCCCCCCCCCCTTCCACCCCCGATTGGTGGTGGTCGTGTGATTTTTTTAGATTTTTAGATTTTGATACACTATTAATCCCGTAAGGGAAATTATTTCCTCTGCATTTAACCCATCCAAAGTCAGCACACGCTTGGAGCAGTGGGCTGCTCACACAATGGGGGCGCCTGGAGAGCAGTTAAGTGCCTTGCTGAAGGGCACCTCAGCCATTTATGTGGAGGAAGGGAAGGTGTGTCCAACCCTCCCCCCCACCCACCCACACCCACCCACACACACACACACACACACACACCCATGCACATATCTTTCCTGTTGATCCAGGAATTGAACCGGAGACCTATCGGTCAAAAAAGCCACTTCTCTAACCATTATCCTCCAGCTGCCATGTGATAAGAAAGGCAATACCTGATGGGTAAGAATCGGATGTGAATAAATTAAGGAGAAAATGGGGGAGGGGAAGAGACAATGTTGTGCTTTCCTCTTGGTATGTGTTCTAATTTACACTTGCATTACTTTGCAGACTTGTTAGTCAGGGCAGTCCAAACACCATTTCTCTCTCTCTCTCTCTCTCTCTCATCCATTCGGAGCGTGAGCTTGTAATCCAAAAGGTTCGTTAGGTGAAGAAATTATTGTCATATGAAATAACAGAAAACCAATTAATCCATTGCAACCCCCTCCTAAAACCATATAACCTGCCACAAACACATATTTCATCAAATATATTAAAGATAAACATGTAAAAACAATAAATATTTCAGAATAATAATAATACATGTACATTTGGATGACATGTCCAGACGCGCGCGCGCACACATGCAGATGCATGTGCACAGACTCAGATGCTCACATAAAATGTAAGTAGTTGTGTGTGTGTGTGTGTGTGTGTGTGTGTGTGTGTGAGGGGGGTGGGGTTTGTTTGTTTGGGTTCTTTTTTTTTTTTTTTGCAGAACTGGCCTTATTTTTTTAATTTTTTGATTAATATTTTTTTAAAAACCCATGATGCACTGAAGTCGCAGAAACTGAAGTAGCGAGGGATCATTGCACACACACACACACACACACACACACACACACACACACACACACACACTCTCTCTCTCTCTCTCTCTCTCTCGCTTGCTCTCTCTCTGCAAGCTGCAAGCCATCAGTGTGTTTCTGCCCTGTGATGGCCTGGCGAGCTGTCCAGGGTGTAAACTGCCAGAGTTGGCTTAGACAGGCATCACTCTCTCCACGGCCCTAATCAGGATTAAGCCTTTCAGAAAATGAATGAATTAATACATACATACATACATTTTATACAGTATATATGTATACATATATATATATATATATATATATATATATATATATATATATATATATATATATATATATATATATATATTTTTTTTTTTTTTTTTTTTTTTTTTTTTAACCCCCCTAAGGATAACACTCCAGTATGGAGGGGGAAAAAAACTCTTAATTCATGATTTTTTTTTTATTTATTTATTTATTTTTTCTGGAGTGATGTTCAGCGTCTTTTATTGGCGAAAAAAAAGTGCATCAAGTCACTAAATTAAACTTTAAAATTCAGTGCAATTTACAGATAAGAAGTGCACTCTGTCTCGAAGCTCTAACTCTCTTACGGAAAGTGTTTGCATTTGCAGTTGAATTAAATTCTCCTGTCACCGCTTTCTTGTCTCCCACTTCTATTAAGCTGCTCACAAAATATTACACTTTTCTTGGAATACCGCATTCACAAGTAAGTTCCTTCTTTCTATGTACAGAATAGATGACAAATAAAAAGTCTGTTTGTTGGCCTGGATCACTTTTTTCCATTTCACAGAGCCGGAGAGCAGGATAAACGGTCTGCCTTCTGAGCTCTTGCTCAGTCGAATGCACTCGGAGGTCGTTACGCTCTCATTGTTTTTCAGTAATGTTTAGGTTCACGGCAGGCGAAGGCTGTTTACTGTTGCCCTTTACAAGGATGTTTACGTCTCACTGCCATGAACAAGGACAGTTTTTTTTTACATCGATGGCTCTATAACTTGTGGGCTACAGCTTAACGACTCCTCACTACTGAATTGACTGTCTGTGACAGCGAGTATTTGTGTATCGTATCAGAATGAAAGCGATGCCTGCTAACGATGACTTTCATTTGCACCTGTAGTGAGATGCTCAAGGAGCTTATAGTGGTCTTTGGTCTTTAATTCACTGCTCATGAGAACTGAGGATTCAACTCATATTCACAGCAAGTATAAGTGCCAGCCTTTCTGCGACCCCTATAGAATGAGGCATCACGGAAAGGCTGGAGCTTATCTCAGTCAACACTTGGAAAAGGCGGGGTTGTTGGCATCCTCCTTTCTCGAGAGACAATGGGGTTTGTGCCATGGATCAGTTCATGGTACTTCGGGCGAGAGCAGAGTAGCAGAGTACACCCTGGACAGCTCGCCAGGCCATCGCAGAGCAGAAACACGCTGACAGCTTTGCAGCTACTCTTGTCGAAAGTCAGCAATGGTCCTTATACAATGGTACCTCACCTTACGAAAGACCCAACATATGAAAAATCCAAGTTACAAAACGCATTTCACTAAAATTTCCATCTCTGGATACGAAAAAAAAAAAAAAAAAAAATCACCTTACGAAACGTGCCATCTCAAAAATTCAAACAATGTGCGAGTTGCTCTCCCATTGGCTATCTCCCAAAGCCTCGCCCCGCTGGCCTCCCATTGGCTAGGAGGGAGCTGTATCGCCATAATACCCATGATGCTTTTCGTGTGCCTTTGACCCATTGTTCGTCAAGGAGATGTAGCTCCCTCACATTGGCGAGGATGGAGCTGCATCTCCATAATACCCATGATGCTTTTCATGTGTCTTTGACCCATTGCTCGTCACGGAGTTCTAACACGCATAAAGGACAGAGTTACTGTTGTTTCGTGAGTTTTTCGAGTGTGCTCATTGCAACTTTATTTTTCATCATTCATCATAGGCCCCAAGAAAGTGATTCCCAGTGCGAGTGAAAATATGAAGCGGGCTCGTTGCATGTGGTTGAGTGATATCGCAAACGAATACGGCCGAAACCCGTCTACCATCAGTACGATACTGAAGCAGAAGGAGGTCAAAAAAGGTATACTTTTATAATTTTTAAAGGGTTTAGGGGGTAGTATTGGGGTCCTTGGAATGAATCAGGCCTTTTACATGTAAAATGCTACTCAACTTGTGAAAAAATCAGGTTTACGAAAGCACTTCTGAAATGGATTAATTTCGTAAGGTGAGGTATGACTGTACATGCATCTCACCATAGACAGTGAGACACATGGCCGGCCTTTGATAACCCACTTAGCTGCATGGGGTGGGTGGGGTGACAACCTTTTGAAAATGGGGCTTAAACCCCTTACCTTGGGGTCAGTGATCCAGCACCTTTTACCACCAGACCTCCACACTCTGAGCAACTCAACATTCCATTACATTGCCAACACAGACAACCTTTCACACTTACAATCAGGAGCAATTTGGAACAGTCAGTTAGCCTAATGTGCATGTCTTTGGGCTGTTGGAGAAAACCAGAGAGGCCCAGAGTAACCCAGGGGAGCATGGGAAGAGCCTGCAAACAACATGGAAGCATGTTTCTTAAACTCTGTGCACTGTCATCATTTTCCAGTGATGATTTTTAGTAGTTATGTGACGTAACAACCGAGTAGTATAAGGCGATGGTGTCACAACATCTCTGGAAAGTCATAAACATCGACACAATATAGCACTGAAGACTCAAATGATGTCCTGACAACTACTGAAATGTCATTGAATAGGGTGTTACAATGGTGGTCACAATAGGGTGTTACAATGGTAGTGGTGGCCTGGTGGTAAAGGTGCTGGATCACCGATCCTAAGTTTGGGGGTTTAAGCCCCACTGACAACGGTTATCACTGCTGTCCCCCCAGTGCAACTAACTGGGTTATCAAAGGCCGGCCATGCCTCTCACTGTCTATGGTGTGAGGTTCATGTAAAAGATCCATTGCTGACTTTCGACAAGAGGAGCTGCAAAGCCGTCCGTGTGTTTCCGCCCTGCGATGGCCTGGAAAGCTGTCTAGGGTATACTCTGCTGTCGGTCGGCTGGGATGGGTGTCAGCCTCCCCACGACACTAATTAGGATTAAGCGGTTATAGAAAATGAACGGATGAATGTATGGGTGTTACAATGTTAGATCCTTGCAGCGAAGTTCCTACAAAGACGGTGTATGCAGGGATGGATTAAGAATAAATATCAAATCCAACATTAGACACAACATATAAATTTAAACTTTGGGGTAATTCAGAAGAATCAGTCTACTGAAGAAATCTGAAGGACATGTTGAAAGCTTCGCAGTCAGTAACACACTCAGGATCAAACCAGCGACCCGGGAACCGTGGGCCAATAATTAAATTTATCTGGGTTTCTTCAACAAAAAAGGAAAAATGTGAAGCGCTGCCTTTTCTTCCATCTCCACTCCCTGCATGGGGTTAATGCAGGCATGAATCACTGTCTGTGACTGGCTTTCTTTTTTCCTTTCGCCTTAATGACTTTGCATCCACTTCTGAAGTAGGTTGCTTTTTTAAAGGGAATTAGTCCTGTGCAGCAACTTTAATTATGAATATAAAGTGCCTTCAATTAGCTGCATTTCAGAACTTTGGTCAACAAATAGCCAACCCATTTAAGTGGGAGTGAGGACCTGCTGGACTTTCTGGATGTTGTTCAGGGCCAATGAGTTCTGAACATTATTCCGGAGAAATGGGAATTGATTGTAACCTGATCTTTGGCAGTATGGTTTGATGGCACAGCGGGTAATATTGAGGCCTCGGGACTCTCAGGCCCTGGTCGTTCTTCCTGAGGAGGAGTTCTTGGAGGTGCTGAGGTGTCAACGCATACCTTTTGTATCTGTTGGTTTAGGAGGCAGTGGTGGCCTGGTGGTGAAGGTGTGGGGTCTCTGATCCTAAGGTTTGTGGTTCAAGCCCCACTCTCCACTGGTTGCCAGTGTCTCCCCCAGTGCAGCGAACTGGGTTATTAAAGGCCGGTCATGTCTCTCACTGTCTATGGTGAGAGGTTCATGTAAAAGAACCTTTTTTTTTAAATTGGTTTTCTTGTAGCATCCTGCGGCGTACAGACATTCTCAGCAATAACTTCAAATTCCAGAATTCCCGACAAAATCTCTGCCGTTCATTGCACTCATCGGTTCCTTGCTTCATGCTTCACTCGTCACAGCATTGACGGACTCCACAATTACACACAAATAGCGAGGTATTGTTTTGCATATTGTGGTCGAATGTTATGACATCTTTCTATCAAAGCTAATGCTATACACGTTTTTAAAACCTGTTTGTGTTCACATGAAGGATTCTACACAATTTGAGGTGTGTCTCTATCGTTATTGACCACGTGCTTTGATATTATTATTATTATTTTTTTTTTTATCAGCAATTCTCAGAGATACTCTCTCGGTAATCGCAGCGATTGCCCCTATTTCCGGACTGAACACGTCTCTCACACACTTTATTCGGGTTCTTGGAACCGGCATTGCTCAGTGTACTTCACTCAACTTTAAAATCGTCTTCCACAATAATGTACTTCATTCAGTCATACCAATCAAGTTACTGTATATTGAATTGAATTGAGTGAGAAAAATGGTCGGCGATCAATCTCATGATCACTCGTGGATTCATTGACTGCTTCAAGTCGCATTGAGTAAAATGAAAAGATTATATCGAAAATGGAAAAAAAAATAGACTTCTTTCTGACAGCAGCTGAAACTGCAGTGGCTGAAATCATGATGCAGGAGATATATTAAGACTTTCATCATGGCTGCTGGTACAGTCATATAATTTAGTTTACAGCCCAAAAATAACCGTAGTTTCCAGCATGTCTTCAAACAGCAACAAAATGAGTAGTCATAAAGTATAAAGTATACCCATCATGTTCCAGGGATAATAACCAGGCATGGAGGTCGCATACAGGAGCTGTGTTTGATTTCCCATGTTATCTTACATGTGCTATAGTATGTAGACGGCAGTGGTGGCCTGGTGGTAAAGGTGCTGGATCACTGATCTCAAGGTTTGGGGTTCAGGCCCCACTTTCAACGCATTGTCACTGTCCCCCCCCCCCAGTGCACTAACTGGGTTATTAAAGGCTGGCCATGCCTCTCTCTTGCTGCATAGCCGTCAGTGTGTTTCTGCCCTGCGATGGCCTGGCAAGCCATCCAGGGTATACTCTGCCCTTGCCCAGAGTCGGCTGAGATGGGCGCCAGCCTCCCCATGACCCTAATTAGGATTAAGCGGTTCAGAAATTGAATGAATGTATGTATGTAGGCATGAACAGATTTAGTGGGGTGGGGGCGCAAAAAAATAATGATAGGATGGCTGTGTTTTTTACTTTCAAGTCACTTAAGGTCAAAACTAATAGTCTCATCTGAAAGCAATACAGGTTTCACCTCTGCTTAAGTCGTTTCAAGTTAAGTCGGTTTCGATTATACGTTATGCATTATTTCGATTATAACTGTATTAAGGAGTAAGACTGTCTATAGAATGTGTTCACTTAGCCTATTTTAGCATGTGTAATATCATACAAAGGGTTCTAACCACATCAATAATTCACGGCTTTCTGGGATCTGTAGGTGGTAGAGGAATGTAACCCCCGCGAATAATGGGGGCTTTCTGTACATTATATATATTTAGTATATGAAATATTATGTATATATTTATATATATATATACGGCTAGTCCTCACTTAACGTTACTTACGTTTTGTAGACCCCGTCGTTAAGTGATTCCGTCGTTAAACGAACCCCGGTTTAGTAGAAATTTTGCTTGGTTTGTATTTGTACAGTAGGCTACTGTATTGCATACGTATAGACCGTTGAATGTGAGAAACCATAACTGCTCGCAATCGCTTGAATTCTTTTAGCCAGCAGCATGGTAGACTTCTGACTGAGTAGTGAGTGAGTGAGTGTGTGTGTGTGTGTGTGTGTGTGTGTGTGTGTGTGTGTGTGTGTGAGTAGGGAGGCAGGACGGGAGATGCTACTGACACTAACTCAGCTGCTTTGTTTCTACTGTAATTCGTTAACAGTAAAATTATACTTTTGATAATTTGACAATTTTTAACAGGCCGTTGTAACTCCGAATCATCGTTAACACACACGCACACACACGCACACACATACACTCAAACACACACACACACACACACACACACACACACACACACACATAGTGGTACCTCACTTTATGAAATTAATCCGTTCCAGAGCCTTTTTCGTAACCTGCATTTTTCGTAAATTGAACCGCATTTTACATGTAAAATGCATGATTTGTTCCAAGGCTCCCAATACTACTCCTAAACCCTTTAAAATTTATAAAAGCATACCAAGTTTGTATGAAATATGTGTTAAAAGTAAAAGAAAATGATTTACCTTTTTTTAAAATCTCTCGAACCACCCATGCAATGCTTTTAAGTCCGGGGTTTGCTGGTCTGAAGAACCCTCACCCCCACCCTCCTTCACGAGGTCCTTAAATATGGCAGTTGCTTTTTCCGAAATAATCGCATTCATCACTGTATCTCCGCTTTTAAGGTCTCCTTATGCTTCAACATTGTCCCGATTGTAGAGGGGTTTCGGCCATCTTCCTTTGCGATTTCACACTCAAAAAAACCTCACGAAACTCACGAACCAACAGTACAACTGTCCTTCAGGCATGTGTGTGTCGAACAATGGGTCGAAGCTACACGCAAAGCATTATGGGCACAGTACTGTATTATGGAGATTCAGCTCCCTCCTAGCCAATGGGAGGCCAGCAGGGCGGAGTGCTGGGAGACAACCAATGGGAAAGCAATGCACGCATTGTTTAAATGTTTGAATGGCGCATTTGAATTGTTAAGATGGTGCTTTTGTAATGTGAGCTTGTTTTCGTATTCAGAGACAAAAATTTTAGGAAAATGCATTTTGTATATATATATATATATATATATATATATGTATATAAGTGCTTCTTAAATAGTGGGCCGTGCCCCCCCGAGGCGTGTGATATGCCGGGGGGGGGGGGGGGCACAGTGTGATGTCAGGGGGATGTGGTGTGAGACCGCGGTGAGCACGTATGACCCTGGGGAACATACTTTTCTGGAATTGTGTACGAGAATTAAGTGTAATTGCACCTCCACTCCACTCGTTCGCAGTGGCGCTCTCATTGTTGCGCGATGGTGTCGTTGTTTTTCGCATGAGCAAACTATAAGAAGTGCAGTAAACAACCCCTCAAGAAACAACATGGAAAATTTTCTAATAGGAACAAAGAGAAAGGTGAAAAGACACAGAGATATTAAGACATAAATAAGTTGAATGAGTTTAAATCAGGATTTTTTTTTTCTCGCACATTGGTGCACTTTAAATCTTTTCTATTACAATGTTAATGAAGTTTTTCTTTTTTGTAAGTTGAACTATATTTCTTTATTTTTTGTTTTTAATGTTACTAAAGATACAATGTTATGCAGAGGTGGACTAATAACATTTTTTTACATGAATAATACTATTTATATTCGCTCATGGGGTGGGGGGTGGGGTGAAATGTGTTTTTCTTCCTGGGGGTGCCACAGAAAATAGTTGAGAAGGACTGATATATAATACAAGTAAATTTGGCCTAGCCTAGGCTAGCCGAGAGACAAGCTAATTCGAGTTAAGTCGTTTTCGACTTATGTCGTCTCTTCTGGAACCAATTAACGAGGTAAGCCGAGGTAGACCTATATGTGGTTTTCTGTTATTGTTTCATTTATATAAATGGCATGTCTGTTGGCACTCATTTTGAGGTTGTAAGCACTTGAAGCATGTGATGTTGATTTTGACCTTTCAAGGTCACTCAAGAGTAACGGGATCTGCTATCTCTCTCTCTCTCTCTCTCTCTCTCTCTGCATGTACAGGTCTGGGATGCTTTGTTTTTCACATACAGGTAATTATTATTATTATTATTATTTTTTATGAGAAATTGTGACCTTGCTCTGACCTTCACCTTTGTCCTTGATATTCCAAGGTCAGATCATCATGTGTATGGGCATGGTTAGGATTTTGTTTACGGGCAAACTGATATACTACAAACAAATACTGGTGATGACGACGCCTCTGCAAAAGCTATGTTTTATGGTGAAGGTATGCAAAAATAAGATAACTGTATGACTGTGTTTATGGGGCACTGTTGCCTGTTTTTGTTTTTCTGTGTATTTTTTTTTTCTTTTTTATGCCGTTCCTCGGGTATCACATGTCCCTCTGTGAGGCGCATGTTCGTGTCATTTTCTCTGACTGCTTTGAGTGTATGATAGTGATAAGACCACACTTATTCAAGCTGTCTCAGCATGCAGAGATGAAAGTGGAACTTCATGGCAAAATGTCAGAATGAATACAGCGGTGTGAAATGTGTAGTGGTTGCTCTGAGGGAGTGTCTCATGCTTTGCAGATAAAAGTGACGAGAAAGTGGGAGAGAAAGATCTGCATTACCAGACAGTGCATTTCCACATTCTGGATTTGAGTGTTGGAAGTTCTACACTTAGAAGTAAGATTTAAAATAAAACAGGAAGCAGTCAATGGACAGTAGAGAGAAATGGAAGGACATTTAGCCACATGGTGGTATCACCATGGCAGATATTTTATCGTGGCGTTTTTGGATGCATCACATTATGTTTTATGAATCATTTCATTTTATTTTAATATGAAGGAAATTTGTGAAAAAGTAATTTTAAATCACGTACTGTACAGCTTACCATTCTGTAATTGTTCAAAATGGTTGAGGAGGTGGATGTGAGTGTAGATTGAGTTTATTTTGCATAAAACCGATAAATTGTGATTTTTATAAAAAAACAAAAAAAACAAACAAACAACAAAAAAACCAAGTATATACAAGGCAAGGAAACAACTTTGAGTTAAATATGAGTGTAAATTAAGCAGTAAGGCAAATGAGATGCAAACTTCCATGTGCTATAAATGAGATGAACGTGTGATGTGCAGTGGCTGATGGGAAGAGAAGTGCAGCTATGACAACAGTATATGTTTATTTATTTATTTATACATGTGAAGCTTACACAGTCCATATATATATATATATATATATATATATATATAGATAGATAGATAGATAGCTTTGCAGATACTGAACCTTCCTTTTGGCTGACTGGTTGGTATCCATAATCAAACTGATGATGGTGTCATCGTCAGTGAATTTGACGATAGCGTTGCTGGTGTAAGTGGGGGAACAGTCATGGGTGAAGAGAATAGGGCTCAGAATATACACCTGTGGCGTTCCGGTGTTCAGGATATCAGTGAAGGAAATGTGTTCTATCCTGAAGTACCGAAGAGTGTTGCTGAGAAGGTCCAGTACCCTTGTGCGCAGTGAGCACTTCGGCGCAGATTGCCCAAATTCTGGACCAGTGCATGGGATTATTTTTAATATTTTTTTCCCCAACTTTGATTTTTACACTTCATTTGCATCGGATCTAAAATGTAATTTTTATTGATGTGACACCCCCCCCCCCCTGCGCTCATGTAACTTTTTCATAGGCATAATTACTTCAAATTACAGTGATACTTTGACTTATGAGTGTCTTTTATAATGAATTTTTCATGATATCAGCTTCAATCACACTATAAATCTGCTCCATCTAATGAGCAAAATTTTGATGTACAAGCTCTGCTGGGGAAATGGTTTTTCCAGGCAGAATAGCCTCGTATTTTTCTGCGTGTATTCCACCATGCTCCGAGAACGCCTTATTCAATGCTTCTCAACTATTTTCTGTGATGCCCCCTATAGGAAGAATGCAAAAACCTTTTCACAACCCACACCAGCACTCTGCATGCAACCATAAATAGAGTTTACTGCACTTCATATCATTTGTTCGGTGTTTTTTCCCTACACCCTACAGAACAAAGTGAGATCGCCACGCAATTACACTTAATTCTAGTACAGTATGAAAAAAAGCATGTTCCCCAGGGACATCACATCGTGTCCCCCAAGGGGAGCGTGCCCAACTATTTGAGAAGCACTGGCCTTGTGGGAGCTCACCCCGAGCCTTTTCTTGCTGGCATTCAAAATTCTTCTCCTCCTCCTCCTCCTTCTCTGTTACACACCACCTCCTGCCTACCCATGTGACATCTTCACGCCCAGGTGACATCTTTGGTGCAGTTGATAAAGGGTTAGTTGACTTATTGTTTATTCTTGTTTTACTGTCTGTCTTCCTTTCGGCTTTTTCCCTTTTACTCAGGAGTCGCCACAGCGAATCATCTGATTCGCACGTTTGATTTGGCAGAGGTTTTTACGTCGGATGCCCTTCCTGTCACAACCCTTTTAGCAAGGGACAGAAACACGCTGACGGCTTTGCAGCCTACTCTTTACGAAAGTCAGCAATGGTTCTTTTACATGAACCTCTCACCATAGACAGTGACAGACATGGCCCGCCTTTGATAACCCAGTTAGCCGCACTATTATTTATTATTATAAATGTTCATGCACATGTACTATTATTATTATTATTATTATTATTATTATTATTACATATTTATTGTTTTTACATGTTTATCTTTAATATATTAGGTGAAATATGTGTTTGTGTCAGGTTATATGAGTTTGGGAGGGGGTTGGAACGGATTAATTTCGTTTGTCAAGGTATTGCTGTTTTGATTTATTTTGACATGTGATTTTTTTTTTTTTTTTTTTATCGAGCTATTTTTTTTTTTTTTTTTTTTTTTTTTGCACATCGGATTTTACATAAAACTATAGTCACATATGAATTCATACATTTCGCATAACTACCTCTTTGGCACATGAAGAAGCCCTGACATGTTAAAATACCTTTCTGAGCATCATCTCATCTGACTCACATTATCACATGCTTGTGATTTTCTTTCATGTTCATATGATGATCACAACCAGCTGGAAGTGTTTCCTTCACAGAAAGCCTATAAAAGTGAGTGGACACTTGAGAGTGAGAGCGAGTGCATGGAAAGGTGGGAGAGTTAAACGGCAGTAAATAAGCTAATCACGATAAAGGACTAGGTCCTTCAAGGCCAGCACACCTATGGAGTTAAATATGAGGTGGCAGCTTGAGGAATAAAGAAAAAACCTCACTCCCACACACACGGTCATGTTGTTTGGTAACTCGAGGCTCAGTCTTCTACATATTAATTTTCAAACAGATTCCGAATTACAAGTATTCGAGTTTAAAGGTCTAAAGGGAGTTTTTCTCTTTCAGGGGCTTAATTATCTCCAAATACTTCAAGGCTCCTGCACATCTCCCTAATTAGCTAGTTTGCAGCGGAATGACACTTTTTAATTACATTTTTTCATAAACAGCCCTTTTGAAACTACCTGACATTTTTCAAGAATAATTGTCACACAGTTGTTGTTTTTGTGTTGTTTTTTTTTTTTTTTTAAAGCAGACATTATTGCTGGCAGCGTAGCAGCTAATGTGCTTAATTCCGTGGCATGTTTTTCCAGTCCTGTAATGCGATGTCTTCAGCAAAAAGAAAACATTCGGAGGAGAGTGTAAAAGGGCTGATTTCCTACGAGCCAAAAAATAATCAGGACTAATTTGTTCCTGCAGTCGGATAAATGGTTGGTGTGTTGTCTGTGATTAACTATAAAAATTGCTTTAAGTCTAATGTTAGCAAAAGGCAACGAGAGAATGTAGAACACTGAAGATATGATATGAATAATAATGGTGTAGCTAGGCACAGATTATAGGCTGTACGCAGCGTGGCTTATGATTCTGACACTGGAAGCAAAATACAACGTACAGTGCAATGGTACAGTCTGAAAGTTTGATGTAAATAGGACTTAATGTTAAAGGTTATGCTTCTGGGCCCTGTGCTGGACTGGCAAGTTGTTCTGGGTGGACTTCACCCTGGCTCATAGTAGGTTGAGATGTCTGCCAGCATCCCCGCGCTGCTAATTTGGATAAAGCGGCTTAGACAATGAATTAATAATAATAATAATAATAATTAAAAAATACAGTCAAAATCAGTGTTCTTCTATTAAAAGCCAATATTAAGCACATTAATAAACGGCAAAATAGTAAATATCATATTCAATGGTGGCCCTAGACTTTCAGGACCTCAGGCAAACACACCAACACACCAAACACACCATTTTCTTCCTAATTTAGTCGTATCCAATTCCCACTCATCAGGTATTGCCTTCCCTATCACATGACTGCCACCCACCAGGGAAGTGTGAAAGCCATGCACACGCCCCCTCCATGACATGCGATGCTAGCTACCTGCCTCTTTTGAACTGCTGCACAAATACATATCTTGGGGCGGGTCTAACTCACTCGGAGGGAAAGTGCCATCCACCCATTCATACGACTTGGACCGTGTGTATAATGGCAGTGATCTCTTGGTAATAACTTGGTTTCGTGGTCATAGTACTGATGAACTTCTCCTGGGCCAATTAGAGCAACTTAAATAGCTTCAACATCTGCATAACCTCATGGGAAAGAATAGTGGAAGCGAGACTAAGGGCAGAGGTCAGCACCTGTGAACAACAGTTTGGTTTCATGCCAAGAAAGAGCACCACAGATGCAGTGTTTGCTTTGAGGATGTTAATAGAGAAGCACGAGAAGGTAAAAAGGAGCTGCATTGTGCCTTTGTGGATCTGGAGAAAGCTGAGAGAAGAACTGTGGTATTGCATGAGGAAGTCTGGGGTGGCAGAGAAGTATGTTAGAGTCGTGCAGGACATGTATGAGAGATGTAAGACAGTGGTGAGGTGCACTGTTGGCGTGACAGAAGAGTTCAAGGTGGAGGTAGGACTGCATCAAGGGTTAGCTCTGAGCCCCTTCTTGTTTGCTATGGTGATGGACAGGCTGACAGACAAGGTTAGACAAGAATCTCCATGGACTATGATGTTTGCAGATGACATTGTGATCTGTAGTGAGAGCAGAGAACAAGTGGAGAAAAATCGAGAGAGGTGGAGGTATGCCCTGGAAAGGAGGGGAATGAAGGTTAGCCTGAATAAGACAGAATAAATATGTGTGGAAGAGTAGGACCCAAGAGGAACGGTGAGGTTACAGGGGCAGAGATAAAGAAGGTGGAGGATTTTAAGTACTCAACAATCCAGAGCAATGGAGAGTGTGGAAAAGAGGTGAAGAAGTGTGTGCAGGCGAGTTGGAATGGTTGGAGAAAAGTGTCCGGTGTGATGTGTGATAGGAAGGTATTGGTGGGAGGCAGAGCTGGAGAGAGCAGAGATGAAAATGGTGAGGTTGTCTTTTGGAGTAACGAGCATGGATAGGATCAGGAATGAGTACATCAGAGGGACAGCACATGTAAGAGGTTTTGAAGACAAAGTCAGAGAGGCTAGATCGAAATGGTTTGGACATATACAGAGGAGGGATAGTGAATACAGACGCTCCCCAGCTTACAAGATCGTATGTTTAAACCTTGTATAAGTAACCTATACGAGTTTGTACTGTATATAATATCTCTCTCTCTCTCTCTCTCTCTCTCTCTCTCTCTCTCTCTCTCTCTCTCTCTCTCTCTCTACATGATCATCTGTACATTATCAATATCATTATGTCTCGTGTTTGAACTCCTGGTTCCTCTCAAGCACAGCACAGCGGATCTGATCAGATTTACAGAGTTTCACTCGTATGTAGTTTATTATAATACTGGAGTCAATTTGCTTCTTCTTTGAAAGTTTTGCCACGAGTTCAGAAATGTATTATTCTGCTTATCTTCTCGGACCTAGGTAAGGTGTAAAGCACGTGTCAGCCACGCCCCCTCTGCCAGAGCCTAGTATTAAGTGTACCTCAGGAAAATGTTTAATCATGTTTTATACTTATATTTATGATATATCTTTCTATAGATTTTATTCCATTTCTATTTCTACTTGTTATTCAATTTCATTTCACTTTCACTTGACCTTGGACAGCCCTGTTTGTATCTCCGGATGTTCGTAAAACGAATGTTCTTAAGTTGGGAAGCGTCTGTATATTGGTAGTAGGATGCTGAGGTTGGACCTACCAGGCAGAAGGCCAAGAGGAAGACCAAAGAGAAGATTTATGGATGTGGTGAAGGAGGACATGAAGGTAGTTGGTGTAAGAGAAGATGCAGAGGATAGGGTGAGATGGAGACAGATGATTTGCTGTGGCGACCCCTGAAGGGAACAGCCGAAAGGAAAGGAAGAAGAAAGAATGATCATCTTTGATGTGAGTCTTTTTTGAATGTGTACGTTCGTATTTTATTTTGTTAGTGTTTTTTTTTTTCATTATTTATTTGAGGAATTTCAATAAACCTGAGAGGCTTAATGTTTAATATAAATACATCTTCATCTGGCAAAAAGAAGCTTCTGCAAATTTCATCTCTGCCATCCAGATGTATTCATTTGCACATCTAGTGCTGCTCTCAGAACAGTTTTCATCTTTGAAGCACCACGCTTTCTGTTTAAAACAGCATAGGTGTCTAACCTTTAAGTAGGATTACCAACAGATTAAAAAACTGTGAAGAAAGGTCCATGTTTAAGGTCTAAAACAGTGAGTGAAGGTTAAAAATTTACATTTACACACCAAAAACATCTATCCCGGTAATGTCTCCTTTTAGTTTCTGCACTGGTCTCCAGAAGGGCCTGTCCTTGGTCATCCTTTGTCAATTCGAGCAGCTCTCGACATTGGAGACCTTTCACCCTTTTGCTCTAATCTGTTCATTGCTTAACAATTTTCTGTCCTGTGACCTGTGGTCTCTCCTTTAGATTCATAGAAATACATTCCCATTGACATTTATTCGTTTGTTCTCACGTAGTATTGAATTCAATCAGAGCCCACAGCTGGGAGCTTGAGGGTTAAAGGACACGGAAAAGGGAAGATAAGGGTCGACCAAGCTTCTGTTGATGGTTTTAACAACTGAAGTTATTTGTTCATCAATATTTCAGACTATTATTGGAGGATTGGCATTTTAACAGATTTATTATTATTATTATTATTATTATTATTATTATTATTATTATTATTATTATTATTATTATTATAGGGGGCAGTGGTGGTCTAGTGGTATAAGGCGCCGGATCGCTGATCCAAAGGTTGGGGGTTCGAGTCCCACTCTCCACAAGGTTGTCACTGTCCCCCCAGTGCAGCTAACTGGGTTATCAAAGGCCGGCCATGTCTCTCACTGTCTATGGTGTGAGGCATGTAAAAGAACCATTACTGAATTTCGACAAGAGTAGGCTGCAAAGCTGTCAGCGTATTTTCGCCCTGCGATGGCTTGACGAGCTGTCCAGGGTGTACTCTTCCCTCGCCCTGAGTTGGCTGGGATGGGCACCAGCCTCCCCGCAACCCTAATTAGGATGAAGCGGTTACAGAAAATGAATGATGATGATTATTATTATTATTATTATTATTATTTAGCATAATGTTGGTATGTTAAAGTAACAGCAGTGGTAAGTAAATTGCGTAAGAATCACACGTGATAAGTAAATTGTGTAGGAATCACATGATGTGTTATAAGAATTGCGTAAGAATCACAAGTGATCAGTAAATTGTGTGAGGATAACATGCTGTGATAAGCAAATTGTGTAGGAATCACATGCAGTGATAAGTAAACGGCATAAGAATCACATGTGATGAATAAATGGTGGAAGAATCACATGTGGAGATATGTAAATTGTGTAAGACTCCTGAGGTGAAAGAGATGGAGCGACAGCAAATAAAACCACCCAAACAACCACGTTCAGCTCTTGTTGTCATTTTTATTATTGAACAGCGAGCAGAACATGAAGGATTATAGTCTCCAGCCATGTCCTCCCTTTGTGGAGGATTTTTTGTTTTTTTTTTTGTTTTTTTTTATTTTATTATTTATTTATTTATTTTTATTTTATTTATTTATTTTTTTTTTCTCCTTGGCTGTGATTGACCGGCATGAATCATATTACACACTGCGTTCCTCTTCCAGCCCTTTCGTTAACTCTCCTCCGCCCTTCCTCCTGACCACTGCTCCATGAGCAGGTCTATTAAAACAATATGGTACAAAGCCATTAGCGCCAGGCTTCATTTAGCACAGGAGGGCTGTAAATCAGCCTGCTGGCTTTATGCACAGTCTTGATTACAGATATCTTTTTCTCACACACACACACACACACACACACACACACACACACACACACACACACACACACACACAAACACACACACGACCAAGGTTTGTGTAAAGTTATGATCCAGTTCCGTCTCATCTCTTCTCCAATATCCCTGTTGTGATCCTGTTCCTCTCAGTTCTAGCATTTTGCAGCCCCTCCTTACTTATCCAGAGTGAATAAAGCTCTGCCGCAGTGCTTTAGTCTTTTAAAACCGGTCCACCTCCTCTTCTTCAGATCAGCTTCCAAAGCTTTCAGGTTCACGCTAATGCCACTTTCAGCGCTATCACCCCAATTAGGTTCATAGTTTGCTGCGCAACTAAGCCGAGTATTTGCCGTCATAGAGCTGCATTGAGTTCTGGGAGTTTGAATGTACATGGATATTTATTTAAAGGCACTTAAAGTGGCTGTTGTAATGTGAGTCAAGTCGAACGCAGCGATCCAATGAAAGAAAAAACAGAAATTCATTTAGACTTTAAAAGTAACAACTATTTACACCTCGACATAGCATCCGCACTAAAATGTACAAAAAATAAAGTATATATTTTAAGATACAGGAATCCCTCACTTTCCGCGGTTAATTGGGACCGAGATCCCCACGCGACCATTGAAATTCGCGAAGTAGGATCACTCACCCCCACACCCCGACTGACGTATACATATATGTTTATGTGTATGTAATATCAATAAATACATATTCAATGCTATAAATGCTTATAATAACAATGAAACATTAAAAAATAACATAAGATGTAAATAAAATATAAATACAGATGCTCCCCAACTTACCAAGATTCGTTTTGCAAACATTCGGAGATACGAACAGGTCTGTCGGAGGTCAAAAGTGAAATGTAATTGAAGAACAAGTAGAAATAGAAATGGAATAAAATCTATAGAAAGATAGATCATAAATATAAGTAGGAAATATGATTAAACATTATCCTGAGGTACACTTAATACTAGGCTCCGGGAGAGGGAGGCGTGGCTGATACGTGCTTTACACCGGTCCGGGAAGAGAAGCAGAATGATACTTTTCTGAACTCCTTACAAAACTTTCAAAGCTGACACAAATTGACTCCAGTATTACAGTAATCCCCCACCACTTTGCGTTTCCTACTACTCGTCACCGCAATATTGCGGATTTCCCATTGGGAAATTAAAAAAAATAAAGATTACAGTACAGTAGGCCCTTGACTATTCGCAGTTTTGCACTCGCAGGTTATTTACCTTTTTTTAAATCTCTCAAACCACCCATTTGATGCTTTAAAGTCCGGGGGTTGCTGGTCCGAAGAACCCTCACCCCCACCCTCCTTCACGGGGTAACTAAATATGGTGGTTGCTTTTTCTGAAATTATTGCCTGCGTCACTGTATCTCCGTCAAGTTCTTTCTCCTTTATCCAAAGGAGTAGCAGTCTCTCCATCTCGTCGTTCAGTGACGACTTCTTTTTCGATATCACAGAGAGACCTTTCGAAGGGGTAATCGCTTTTAAGGTCTCCATCTGCTTCAGTATCGTTCTGATGGTAGAGGGGTTTCGGTCATACTCCTTTGTGATTTCGCTCAACCGCATCCCACTTTCGTATTTTTTTTTATTATCTCCTGCTTCACTTTGATTGATAACGGAGCTCGCTTCTTCTTTTTGGTGTCACCGGGAATCACTTTCTTGGGGCCCATGATGGATAACGAAATGTAACGCTGCAATGATCAGTCTCAAAAAAACTCACGAGCCAACAGTCCTGTTCAACTCTCATCCACGCATGTGACAAACAAGAAGTATGGGTACAGTAATGGGTACAGTTTAGCTCCCTCCTAGCCAATGGGAGGCCAGCGGGGTGGGATGTTGGGAGATAGCCAATGGGAGGGAGCTGTGTCATCCTTCCTAGCCAATCGGAGGCCAGAGGGGTGGAATGTTGGGAGAGAGTCAATGGAGAGCAACTCATGCATTGTCTGAATGTTTGAATGGTGCATTTGAATGTTTGAATGACACGTTTGAATGTTTGAATGACGCTTTTAAATTTTTGCATGGCGCGTTTGGCGCTTTTCGTAAGAAGTTGTTTCGTGTACAGAGGACGAAAATTTAGGAAAATGTTTTTCATAACCTGGATTTTTCGTATTCAGAGGTTTTCGTAAGTAGAGGGCCGACTGTATTTGTTATTTATGAAACCAAGTAAGAATCACATCCCGTGATGTATAAATCGCTGAATACTTTCTATGCTATAAGCACGATATAAAAAGAATGGAGAAATTATGTAGTTTTTCCATTCTACGACAAATGAGTCATGTAAGAATTACACGTTGTGATAATTAAATCATGTAAGAATCACATGGTGCAATGAGTGAACTATTTAAGAATCACATGGTGCGACGAATCAGTCATGAAGTTCTTCCATGGCACGAATCATGTATGAAACGAGTCATGTCAGAATCACATGCGATGAGAAATGAATCCTGTAAGAATCGCATGGTAATAAATCAACCTTTTATTATTTAATCAAAAATTATGATTCATTCATTCATTTTCTGAACCTCTCAATCCTAATTATGATCGTAGGAGGGTGGGGCCCATCTCAGCCATCTCTGGGTGAAGGCAAGGTGCACTCGGGACAATTTTCCAGGCCATTGCATGGTCAACACTCGATTTGAGACAGCCAGTTACCCTACTGCGTATGTTTTTGGACTGTGGGGAAAAAACCCGGAGAAAACCCAGGCAAGCACGCGAAGAACATATAAAGTCCACACAGAAACACCCCGAGCTGGGAATCTAACCCAGAACCTTCTTGCTGTGAGATGGATATGTGAACCACAACACCACCATGCCACCTTATTATTATTATTATTATTATTATTGACCTTTTTAAATGTCTAACTCAATCGTTTAACCTTTATTTCTTACATGAAGCTGCCACCCTCACATTTCTACTGTAGACAATGAACATTTTCTTCACACTGTCTTTGTTTCCCCATTATTTCTGGGTTAAATGAGTCTTCACAGTTGCCTTTCATTTAAATTCCGAGAAATAGCGCAAGCCTCCTGAAAACGAAGCCGTTTTACAAGGGGAAGTAAGGCAGCATGCGTGTGGGATGAATATTAATGAGCCTGAGGTGTTGAACAATGAATCATTAAGTTGTTACAACACTCATCCAGGAGGAAGCCTGTGCACATAACCACTGAACACGAGGTTCAAGTGAGCTTGTCATTTAATGCGAATGACTTTGACTGCGCGATGTTCAGGATTATTAAAAAGTCTCCTGCTTCAGGTCTCTTTGCATGCAACTGGAAGTGCAGGAATGGTTTCGAAATGCAGAATGAATGAATGAATAAATAAATAAAACTGTTTCACCTTTTATAATTAAAAGCAAAAGACTTGCAAAGAAAAGGCTCAGTGTATAATTTGATTGGCGAATTAGCTGTTCATCAACAAGATCTAAGACTTTCTCCTGTCCAGTCTTTCTTTGTTTGTCTGTTCACCCTTTAACACCCAGCAGGACCATATGGTCCTCTTTCAAAAAATGCTAATCACTACTAGACGCATGTTGCTGCCATTCAGAACGTGTTCTATACTTGTTGTGGTGTTGCCTGATGCAACACAGCTTGGTCCCACGTGCCTCAGTCAGCTGTGGGCATCGCAGGATTGTGTTGTTCATGAATTTGTGAGTATTATTATTTATTATGGTGTTTGTTATGGTGTTGCCTTAGGACTTTTTGATTCGGAAAAACTAGTTTTATATATATATGTATAAATAAAAAATAATTAAAAAAATATATATATATATATATATATAAAATATAATATTTATTTTTATTTATTTAAACAATTATTGTAAACAATAATTCGAGCGTTAAAGAGTTAATGCTTGGCACTCATTTTTGACATGCTGCATTGGCTTCGAATGCTTTCTTGTCCGTGGAATTATTCTCACTGTCCACTGAATTATTTTTATTCAGTCAGCCGACTGATCAAAAGCCATTGGGTAATTTATAACATGGTGAGACTACTGATAAATTACCGACAACCTGAATCTCACGGGGTGATACACTGACGTAGCACGTCTGCATCAAAGCAGGAAGGTCCTGGGTTCAGGACCCAGGCTTAGTGGGGGTGTTTCTGTGTGAAGTTCTGATCATGTTCTCCTCGTGCTCACATGGGTTTCCTCAGAGTACTCCAGATATTTTGGGCTAGCTGGCTGTTCCAAATTAGCTGTCGGTGTGGATGTGAGTGTCGATGTTTGTGTATGTTGTTCTGTTCAGCCTCCCCGTGACTTTAATAGTTGGATTAAGAGGTTTGGCCAATGAGTGAGTAAATGAGAAGTTCACATTCGTTCATTTTCTGAACCTCTTCATTCTAATTAGGGAGCGGGCAGGCTGGCGCTCATCTCAGCTGACTCTGGGAGAGGGCAGGGTACATCCTTGATGGCTCGTCAGGACATCGTAGGGCAGAGGTTCAGAGGAACACTGGAATTATTTTTGCCAAAAAATTCTTTCTGTATGGCTGTGTGAACTGAATTTATTTTGTTTTGAAGCAGGATGCCAGAAAAAAAGTTTTGCAGTTTGTAGTCATTCCACGATTTCTATGTTTTCCTATGTGCCGAGGAACAGTTATCAATTCCTACTGCGCAAAGCTCCAACCCTAAATTCATGAAAAATGGTCTGCAAACATTTCTACTTCCAATGCAACCAGAAATAAAGCTTGGAACCTTGGCACAAAGTCATATTTGGCAGAACGCTATGCGCACAGTGAAACACGACTGTGGTAGCATTAAATTGGGTGTTCTCCTTGGCTACTTGGTTGCCCCTTTCCTTTTTGAACCCTGACTAAGGCTCTTACCCTCAACTTTTCATCTGTGTGAATTCTTGCTTTAAGTTTCCGCCGAATGCATAATTACTCTTATCATCCAGCTGTTCCTCGAATTACATTCAAAATCCCATAGAAAATCCCAATACAGAGGATATTTCAACATTTTCACGTTTTATGCATGTTCCTAATTAGTGATCCGGAAATGTACTGAATCTGTCTCGACTCTGAGTGGCTTGGGCTTTACACAGAGGATTTGTGGTGATGAAATGATTTAATCCACATGAGCCCGGATATGCCTGTCACTTTTCTTCACTTTCTTCCAAAAATTAACACGTCTTAATGTTTTTTTTCTTTACATCTGTACAAAACTGAGTGAAAGCCTTGAAGTTATCTGTGTCTGCTCCATGCCCATAATACAGTCAAAAAAAGTCCAACAGTTCTTCTGAATTGTTTCTAAACCGAGTTCTTTTAAAGTTTATCATTTTGAATGAAAAATGTAAAAAGCTAACAAAGGAACATGTAAAAGTGGATATGTTTTTATTTTCTGATTATTATTATCATACCTTCGGCAGCCACCCAACTCACATTGCACCCAACCCCTATAGCCCCTCCCTCAGGTGGTGGGCCCATGGCAGGGCGTACCCATATCTTCTTTTTTGGGCTGGACCCAGCCGAGCTCCACGGGCACAAGCCCGACCACCAGGCGCTCCCCTTCGAGCCCCCCCACACACACACTCACCACCGCCCCAGGCTGTGAGGATGTTCGGAATACTCGGTGCCTCTGGTAGGGAAGACAAAGGAAGATTTTGCAAAAATGATTCAAGATGAAGCAAAGTTCGTATTACTGCCTTGAATGTGAAGCACTTTTTTGTAGTATACATAATTTTTGAATCTTAAAGATATTAATAAATAACAAAGTAGAACAAACTGACATTATTTACATTGCACTTTATATGAAACACCAATGTTGTCAGCAGTTAGTCAGAATTGGAAGACGTTTGGATGGAGTGATGGGTCGATTTTTATTGATGGGTGGATGGCCGGATGGAGGGATGGATGAAGACATGGCTGGATAAACAGATAAATGGGTAGATTGATGGTTGTATGGTTGACTAGATGTAGGGATGGGTGGATTGATGGCTGGGTGGTTGGGTGGAGGGATGGATGAAGGCATGGCTGGATAAACAGATGAATGGGTAGATTGATGGTTGTATGGTTGACTAGATGTAGGGATGGGTGGATGGATGACTGGATGGTTGGATGGATGTATGGATGAAGGCATGGCTAAATAAATAGAAGAATGGTAGATTGATGGTTGTATGGTTGACTAGATGTAGGGATGGATGAATAGGTGGTTGAACGGGTGGTCAGATGGATGGTCCAATAGATGGATGGATAGATAGATGCTTTAACACACTGACACTGGATCTTTCCAAAAAGGTCTTTCTAGAAAACCTGACGAGATCAGTAAGTGCTCTACTTTATTGTGCATTGTTTGGCATCCTGTCACCACGGAAACAATATTATTTATATTTAGCATGTAAGAATAAAGCCGATATTATTCAGCTTGAAACTGATATTTCTATTTTAAGAAGAA
>CM045736.1:5110890-5118390 GCA_024760905.1 Plotosus lineatus | reverse complement strand
CCCCAGCTGTTTTGGTATTTGCTTCTAGCAGGAAAATGCACAACATTGCACTCAAAAAGAGCATAACACATTATTCTGTATAAAATACATCTAAAATAAACAAAAATATTTTCTCATTATGAGTTGTAAATAGGATGTAATTTAAAATATAATAATTAAGAGAGCAAGCCCAGAGCTAATCAGCTCGCTGTCGCAGAATATGCGAACCGGAATTTCCTGCCAACACCAAAGTCTTCCCTCAATATCCTGTTGGCTTTCTCCGTAAATGCCTCTTAGTATACTCAAACCTTACAATCGCACACACAAATATGCTTTATATCACCAAAAGTATGTGGACAGTAAAAATATAAGAAATTTGAAATCTAGAATTGTATGTTGTAGACTAAAGATTTCTCATCACTGGAACCAAGGAGCCCAAACTTGTTCCATCAAGATAAACACAAAGCATGAAGTCCTCACCCGAATCAACACCTTTGGAACACCTACTGGAAATGTACAGATTCGCACCAGGTCTCCTCACTAAATATCAATGTGATTTACATCCTGTTCCTGCTGCTTTCTGGTGGGGCAGGTGGCGTAGTGGTTAGAGTGCTGTGCTCATGATCGGGAGGTTCATCAGTTCATTTTCTGTAACCGCTTCATCATAATTAGGGTCACGGGGAGGCTGGTGCCCATCCCAGCCAACTCAGGGCCAGGGCAGAGTACACCCTGGACAGCTCGCCAGGCCATCGCAGGGCGGAAACACGCTGACGGCTTTGCAGCCTACTCTTTATGAAAGTCAGCAATGGTTCTTTTACATGCCTCACACCATAGACAGTGAGAGACATGGCCGGCCTTTGATAACCCAGTTAGCTGCACTGGGAGGACAGTGACAACCTTGTGGAGAGTGGGACTCGAACCCCCAACCTTTGGATCAGCGATCCGGCACCTTATACCACTAAACCACCACTGCCCGTGATCGGAAGGTTGTGTGTTCGAATCCCAGTTAGACCCCCACTGTGCTCAGAGCCCTGGGCAAGGTCTTAACCACAAGTGTGCCTTTGTTTACCCAGCAGTATAAATGGGTACGAGAAAAATAAACTGGGAAGGTAGCCTGCAATGGACATGCGTCCCATCCGGGAGGAGTTGAACTACTGGTAGCTTCACGCTACGGAAACCAGGGATAAGCACTGGCCGGGTGTAAAAATCCCAACAGACTTTACCTGCTGCTTTCTGGACATTCACTACAATTTTACAGGATCATGGCCTGGACCCTTGCCCTGGATGTCACACCTGATGCTAATCACAATGGCTTTTTTTTTTTTTTTTTTTTACACCCGAGCCTCGTGGCTCATCAGGGCGGTGTTTCTCCTGGGCTTCCATAGCATGAAGTTACCAGGACTTCAACTCCTACTGGATGGGACGCTAGTGTCCATCGCAGGTTACCTTCCCAGTATATTTTACTGGTACCCATTTATACTGCTGGGTCACACTTGTGGTTAAGACCTTGCCCAGGGCTCTGAGCACAGTGGGGGTCTAACTGGGATTCGAACACACAACCTCCTGATCATCAGCCCAGCACCCTATCCACTATGCCACCGGCCCAAATCACTCTGGCTAGCAACACTTAAGATCTGTTTGCCAGGCTTCCTGTCATACTGTGCCTCTTCTTCCCAAGCCTTTGCTCGAAGCATATGATCTTTGCTTGCCGTCCTGTCTCTGCTTATTGTTTTGTCTTTCTGTCTGCCTGATTGACTCACCACAGCCTGTTTATTTTATTTTATTTATTTTTTGCCTGGCTTATATGATCAGTCCCCTTTGCCAGCAATCAGATCTTCATGACATTATGCTTTGATTTGCTCAAGAGCTCGTCATACCAAAGTTCGCTAGGTCATCGTGGGGCCATCACACCTACAACCATTCACACCCGCATTCACACCTAGTGTTAATTTGGAACAGCCCGTTATCCTACCATGAGTGTTTTGGAAGAACATGCAAACTCCACACATGAGCCCATGCTCAGGAATCTAATCCAGGTCTTCTTGCTGTGAGGCGGACGTGCTAACCACTGCGCCCTCTTGCAGCTATTGATATCCCACTAATAATCTGCTTGGTATCCCTGTCATTGCCGGTGACTAACTCTTCACACTGCCATTTGTTTAGCCCAGAGCACTATTTGATATTTAATGTCCTTTTGAGATATGCCTCCCTCTTCAAGCACTCTCATGCCAGGGTGCTTTCTTCACAAAGCGTTATTCATCTCTGAGTCCTCCCATAATTTCGGCGCATGTCGCTTCATTTAGGCGAGACTCCCGATGTGCCATGAAAAAGCAATGAGGAACGGCTGGACCGATGCTTCCTGTTGCTGGCTGAATGGAAAGCCTCATCAAGCAGAGATTGAGCTTGTCTGGCCACCTGCCTGAAGCCCCAGATGCTGAAATTAAAAACTAATTAAGACCTTGTTAAACAACGCTGCCTTTATTTCCTTTATTTAACACGTTAGACTAAAATACATTTTTATCTAAACTAGAATGTAGCTATGTATGCAGAGCAGGATTGTATTATTTTCATGCGTTTGGGTGGTATATTCAGATTTTTCAGCGAGTTCGTTTGAATACTTGATTCTGAATGGTCGCCATCTGTAATTTCTTTACAGAAGCCCGCCCTGCACTAAATAGAACACTCTGGTACAATCACCAGCATCTTTAAGTCCATCAGGTTAATTTATAAAGTCAGACTTGATATCAATAGCTGTGGAATAAGTGGGATGGTAGACACAGGGTCAGTCATTATTGTGAAATCGAGTCTGACAAAATGATGCAAGACCTATCATGGTTCATTTCATGATGAAATCCACCTTACCCTTCATTATTCCCGAGTTACAGCGGCATGTCACAGAAATATTGACTCTGATTGATAAGATGTTTAGCAGCTGTTCTGACAGTTTTCCGTCACCCGGGACAGAACTCAAACATGGCTCTTTCCACCAATACAAACTAGTTCAAGACTGCTGCCAGTGTAAAGTCGGTTTAATTTATCGAACCACACACCACTGCATCACTGATTATATCTGCGTTCCCAGCAGCGCTCGTACTAATCACAACAACAGGAATCATGAAATACTGGATCAGGCCGACGGGATGCTTTCCCAGCAGTAATCTTTCTTTCTGTTTTTTTTTTTTTTTTTTTTTTAAAGCTGGGCACAAAGTTTTTATTCATGTCTTGTTGCTTTTGATATCAAGTTCTTAGTCTTTGTCTCTAAACCAGTACAGTGCTGGTGTTGAACTCGAAGTTAATTGCCTGTTGGAATGTAAAGCGCAGATTGAAGTCTCCTCAAATTTGGTAAATAAAGTAATAAATATAATCTGTTCAATAAATGATCAACAGAAATAGATATTTATTGGCATTTCTTTTTTGAAGAAGTTCATTCATCCGTTCATTTTCTGTAACGGCTGAATCCTAGTTAGGGTCTCGGGGAGGCGGAAGCCCATCCCAGCCAAGTCCAGGCGAGGGCAGAGTACACTCTTCACAGATCGCCAGGCAAAAACACACTGATGGCTATGCAGATCCCCTTGATGAAAGTCAGCAATGGTTCTTTTACATGAACCTCACACCATAGACAGAGAGAGACACGGACGGCCTTTGATAACCCAGTTACTGTGCTGGGGGGGAGGGGTGACAACATGTTGTCAATACCAGTGATCCAGCACCTTTACCGCCAGGCAACTGCTTTTTGAAGACGTTGGAATTAAAAGTCAAATGTGTTAACTTTTTCACCACAGAACACTTGAGGTTGTTTTGTGGCCACAATTATTATTTGTAGAAAGTATTTATAGGCCATCCTATCACATGACCTCCACCAACCAGGAAAGCGAAAGGAGGCATATTATACCAGATGACCACTTTTATTCAAACTGTGACTCATGCGTATTTAGGAGTGTTGTTACATACTCAGAGGAAAGTGCTATCCACTACCAATATGCATGAGCTCACAGATAGTATTTTTGATTGTGTAGCTATGCTGACAGGGAAGAAAATATCTGCCGTCCGTCTGTCATACATCGTCCGTGAGTCACAGGCTTCCAGGGAGGGAGAGCTGTGCATGTTACCCAAGGCCCAAACTTCCAATCTTTTACAGGTGGCACTTGGCAGCCCAATAAAAATCTTTCTGAGAGAAAACTTTGTATTTTGAAGTTTCTTAGTAATATGACAAGTGGTATGTTTATTTATTTTTTTATTAATTATTTTATCTTACATTTGTATTTAATAACGAGTAAGAAAGAAAGAGGCTCCTCTTTCTTCTTCTTTTCATTTCGGCTGTTCCCTTCAGGGGTCGAAACACCAAATGATCTGCCTCCATCTCACCACAGTGAACAATCCGCCTCCATCTCTCCCTATCCTCTGCATCTTCTACTCTTACTCCAACTGCCTTCATGTCCTCCTTCACCACATCCATGAATCGTCTCTTTTGTCTTCCGCCAGGCCTTCTGCCTGGTAGTTCCAACCTCAGCATCCTACTACCAATATACGCATTATCCCCCCTCTGTACATGTCCAAACCATCTCAATCTCGCCTCTCTGACTTTGTCTTCAAAACCTCTTTCATAAGAAAAAGAGAGGCTGAATTGTTCATCACTGCTGTAACATAAAGGAAAACAGGAGCTATATTGTCCATCATAAAAATTGCATAAATATTATGTACAGAAAGGACCCGTTATTTGTGGGGGTTGCATTCCGCCCCTTCCCGCAGATCCTGAAAATCCACAAATTATTGATGCAGTTTCAAAACTCTCTAAAATCTGCTTGTTCAACCCATTCTGTAGACAGTCTTACTCATTAATACAGTATTAATGCAGTAAAATGTAGTAATGATTAATAAAAACTTTTTAATTGTGTACTGTGATAATATTTATGAATAAATAAAGTGCTCAGGCTCCTTACCAGAAGCTAGAGAAGATGCAGGACGTTTGAGTGACATCATAGCGCTTAAATAATCATTAAAAACAAAAAGTGAATTCACAATTCAAGCAATCACGTTGATAACGTGCGCAAAGGAGAAAAAAAGAGGTGTACCCATCATGTGCAACCAATCAGCAGGAGGGAGAAACAAAAGCTCTCAGCCATTGGCTAAATTTGAATCATGTGCTAGTAACTTCCAGGTTTTCCGCTAAGCCTCGATTATGCGGGGCTGCGACCGGTGAACCGCGATTGGGCGGGGGGCTACTGTATTTATGTCGCATCCTGAAAAAATCTTAACAAAGCACCTGAGTGTTTTCAGATTGCTGAGGTATAAAAAGAATAAAGGCAGTGCCAGACTGGATTCAGTTTCGAAGTGGGAACAGTACCTTGCTTGGCTGTGTGAGGACAGGAAGTATTCATGTTTCCTAGAGAAATACAATTTAATGTTGGGAAACTAGTTCCTATCCATTATCTGCCCGATACGTCGACATTCGGACCTATTATTAGGTTGGCTTATTTGTGAATTCTTATCTAGCCTATTCATGAATGATTCATTCACAGCAGGCCATGTTTTTTTGCACCATCAGCTTAATCTGGTTCCGACATCATCCCCTGAGGAGTGCGCCCACATTAGCACCGGTGCAAACACCATGAGGGATGGTTTCATGAAGATATCCAGTTTAATGCAGGATATACCACCTCAGCACCATGTCATTATCCATGAAGCAGCTCTGAGGCTGAGGCTGAGCTTGACATAGAGAAACGATATGATTACGATACAGTTTGGGCGGTAATTGTGCAGATAGTCTTCGGACCCAGTTCCCCAGTTCATTTAGCAAAAAAAGAGATTAAAAAGGGGTCTAGAAATATAAATGAGATGGAAGGATGAAGAACGTTGGCTCTGCACCACTTTAATGTCCTTATCTGTTTAGCACAGGGGCTGCTCACCTCAGTAAGTCGTATCAATGTATGCAAATAGCATTAATGCCACGCCGGAAGAAATGGTTGCTAATTTTCTTTCCCGACACGTGCTGCTTAACATACATTATTACTGTGCGGGAAGCAGAACGCAGCTGTAATATGTGATCTGAATGCAGGAGCTTTTGTGCTGGAAAGAGAGAGAGAGAGAGAGAGAGAGAGAGAGAGAGAGTGTGTGTGTGTGTGTGTGTGTGTGTGTGTGTGTGTGTGTGTGTGTGTGTGTGTGTGTGTTTGGGGTTCAGATCTCTAAATTAGCCAGCGCAGCCTCATTATCTGTGCCTGAGATTGCTTTGGGGCTGGGAAGCTTGGCATCTTTCCCTCTGTCTTGAAGCCAGGGTTCTAGTTCGCCATTTATCTTCTGCAGTTGTAAATACAGTGTCTGTCACGCATGATGGAACCAAGCTGCCTCGTGTTTCAGTCTTCAGAGATCTCATTGAATTTTTCACATGGATGTTAACAATGTGGGACAAATAAAAGTGGTTCCCGACACTTTCTCAGACCATTTATTTTTATTTTTTTTAATTTCCATTTTACACTTTTAAGAGAAAAATGCATTTTTTTTTCTCCACAGAACTGATCCAGTATAGAAAATAAATAAATGTTTTTAAATGCACTGTTAAATTTTTGATTTTGAAACATCATCAGCAGTATTGCCATTTTTTTTTCTGAATATGAATGACTTGTATACAACATGCTACATGAGATCAGAATGATTTTAACCCTTTAATGGCCAAATTATTTTTTGCAGTTAATAAAAAATATCACTAGTTTTTCCTAATCAAAAAGCCTAAGGAAACACCCCAAACACATTACATTCAACAAATTTATAATTACACTAACAATAATAATAATAATAATAATGATAATAATAATAATAAAAATAATTACAAATAATAACACTCTCACATACTCATGAACTCACTCAAGGTCGTCTCACAGCTGACTGAGGCACGTGGGATCAAGCTGTGTTGCATCAGGCGATGCCACAACAAGTATAGCACATGTTCTGAACGGCAGCAGCATGTGCCTAGTAGATATTAGAATTTTTTGAAAGAGGACCATATGGTCCCACTGGCCATTAAAGGGTTAATATCTGTTTAATTTAAAAAAAACAAAAAAACAGTAATCTAAGTATATAATGATTAAATCAAAATCCGACACATTTGATTTGTTCTAGGTTAGTTGGAGCCATCAGCATAATCAGCATCATTACCATGCATCAAAATGGAAAAATAAACCATAAAAATGTTTTCCCCTTCTTTCCCTGCAATGGTCTGGCAAGCTGTCTAGGGTGTACTCTAGCCTCTCCCAGAGCCGGCTATGGGCTTCAGCCTCCCCGTGACCCTAAGTAGGATGAAGCTGTTCAGAAAATGAACTAATAGATGTTCTCTCTTTTTTTCTTGTGTTTCCATGTGGTGACCAGTTCGATCAGAACAGAGTCTCACTGCCTTGTTGCACCTCTGTTTAAGATGCCTTCTTACGTCAGGCCTGTTCCTCAGAATATTATGATAATGTCATGTTTCATTGGTGGGAAAAAATCTCATTCCCTCAGAAAATAAAACTATATTCTTCATATGAAATACTG
>CM045736.1:5098390-5105890 GCA_024760905.1 Plotosus lineatus | reverse complement strand
AACTTTATCCCTCTGTAGTTGCCACAACTCTGCACATCTCCCTTGTTCTTGAAAAATGGGCACCAGCACACTTCTCCTCCATTCCTCTGGCATCCTCTCACTCTCGAAGACCTTGTTGAATGTTCTTGTCAGGAAATCTACTGCTTCCTCTCCTAGACACTTCCATACCTCAACTGGTATGTCATCAGGGCCAACTGCCTTTCCACCTTTCCATTCTTCATCCTCTTCAATGCCCTCCTCACTTTACCCTTACTAATCTTTGCTACTTCCTGGTCCTCAACAGTCACCTCTTCTACTCTTTTTTCTTTCTCATTTTCCTCATTCATCAGCTCTTCAAAGTACTATATATGTGTGTGTGTATATATGTATATATATATATATATATATATATATATATATATATATATATATATATATATATATATATATGTGCGTGTGTGTGTGTGTGTGTGTGCATGTGTGTGTGTGTGTGTGTGTGTGTGTGTGTGTGTGTGTGTAAGAAAAGGCCTCAGGTGCACTTCAGTGGATATGCACAGTGTGTAAAAATGAGATACACAATGTGTGGTATAAGAGACGTGGATCCACACTGTGGTTATTATAAGAGCGTCTCAGACACACGGCGTGTTCTATCGAAAAATAACATTTACAGAACACATGTTGTGTGCACATGGAATAAATACAACTTTTTTGATTTGATGTCAAAGACAAGAATCATAGACGATGAAAGAAATATTTGGTTTTAAGCTGCATTGTGAAATGATCAACGGGGGTGGGGTGGAGGTGGGCTTGTGGTTGCGCTGATGTGTGATTCCGTGGCTTAACAGTTAGAGAATCAGTTTTGGGTCCGGAAGGTCACTGGTGCGATTCCCAACCCACTGGTGGCGTAGGAGTGAGCTGCACCTTCCTTTCCTCCACATTCATTGCCGAAGTTGCCTTTGAGCAAAGGACCCAAGTCCCAACTGGTCCTTGGGTGCTCTAGTGTGTATGTGTGCTCACTTTGGATGTTTTAAATGCAGAGGCGATAATTTCTCTTGTGAACTAAATACAGTGTGAAAACAGAACAAAAAAAAAAAACACACAACCACTCACTTTCACAGTTGGGGTAGTTTGGAAGCGCCTGGACTTTTGGAGGAAACCACGGTTCCTGTTGGAAACCGATATAAGCCTGGGGAGAACATGCAAACTCCAAACAGAAACGCCCACGTCATCCTGCTGTGAGTTGGATGTGCGAACCACGGCACCACCGTGTCGGCCAGCTCCTGCATACTGTGTTCGATAGATCATGTGATCAAGATCCATGACGTGTGAAGTTTGACACTGTGATTTGCCTGAGTGTTTGATGTGCAGTCTTCTGTGAAAGGATCTCAACAACAAAGTGATTGTTTTTTATATTTTTTCCTCGAAACAGTCACAGATGGGTCTTTTGTGGAACAGAACTGGGTCGAATTCTATCAGCTGTTCCACACAGTGACTGACTCGGGATTTACAGCTTTCTCTTTAAACGTGATAAGTAATCAACGGCTTGTCAGGCGTATTAACACCAACAGCCAGCACACTGCCTCACTTTTACTGACATGGAGATAATCACAGCTCTTCACGAACTCACCTTTCACCAAGTGCGGGTTGCATTATGCGTGACAGTTGGAGCAAATTTGTTTCAGACGGACATCATTACAGACCACATCGACTCACCTACTGACATAAACTACGTCTGATCCCATGCGTGGATTCATTCTGTTTGTTTGTGGATGGAAAAAACTCAGATTCTGTGTGTGTGTGTGTGTGTGTGTGTGTGTGTGTGTGTGTGTGTGTGTGTGTGTCTGTGTGTGTCTCTAAGAGAATGCCCCACCAGTCCTTTAGTCTGGGTGAAGAGAAGGACAGGACAGATCAACATGGAATAAACATGTCACCCATGTGCAGTCCTGTGATTGGTCCCTTACGTTGGCCTGTCCCTCACATGGGCAAACACCCTGGTGCATTAGCAGCACAACACACTTCATGCTTTTTCTTTCAATGAATGTTTGAAGTGTGATGATGTTGCTGTTGCTCGAATCATGATTGCAGTTGTACAATTGTTCTGACATTGATGGAAATACTTCAAATTTAACAAAAAAATCACCTTCACATAAAAAGAATTTCACCAGACGTGGTGGGAACACCATCCTACATGAGTCGGTGAATTGCGGTGAATTAATGTCCTTGCGACGTATCACCTAACCTATCAAGATCAAGATCAAGAGTCCCAGGCTTGGTTTGATAATGGAATGTCAAGGTTAAAGGTGAAAGTCTGAGCATGGTCACAACCTTAACAATATGGAGCACACATAACTTTGAAACATGTCCTATACGATATAGCTGGTGTGTGTGTGTGTGTGTGTGTGTGTGTGTGTGTGTGTGTGTGTGTGTGTGTGTGTGTGTGTGTGTGTGTGTGTGTGTGTGTGTGTGTGTGTGTGTGTGTTTTCAGGTAATTAATAACCAAAAATGGAAGCAATGGTTTCTAGCCTAGTCCCTTTACATGTCCCGGAAACGACTTAATATTCACGAATCATGTGACAGGAAGTAAAAAACAAAGTCCACATCACAGCATCTTGATATTGCTGCTTCTTATGCATGTAGTCAAATGGCCATTGTGTCACGACGCTGATTAAAATCAGCGCTGATTTACATCATTCAGTGAGCACGCGTATCCTCTTGCTAGGGGCAGAGCTTTCCTTTTATTTTAATTTATTTTTATATAGCACCTTTTACCAGTTTAATGATGTCGTCTGATAAAGACATTAAAGGAAAAATAAAACAAGGCACATGAAACAAATCAAAGTACAAAGTTCTCTCTCTCTCTCTCTCTGTCTCTCTCTCTCTCTCTCTCTCTCTCTCTCTCTCTCTCGACCTCAGCACAAATGTGAAAGGTGACAGAGCCTGTGTCAGGCTTATCAGGAGAGATAATAAACAGAGGCGCTCCGTATCTGTGTGTGTGTGTGTGTGTGTGTGTGTGTGTGTGTTTGAGATTCAGCCTGCTTCTGCACTCACACACAGTTTTGACAGCATGTCCTTCTCTTATTTTTGTAAGAGTCCTCCAGCTCAGGTCACTGTTGCCTTCCTGTCTCCTGATCATGGCTTCATAAGAACTTCTGTCTCCCACGATGAGAGCAACAAGCTGCAAAACTCGGTCATTATCCGAGTCGGGCACTCCGCAAGGACGCCGCGTTCAGGGGTGCCGACATTACGGTGACCCGTTGAGTGCTGTCAGGAGCCTTGGGAACCCGAAAAGGAAACGGACACACTGGCATTATTAAGGTGGGTCAGGTGTCCGATATTTGAGAAAAAACAAAGGAGTGGAAGCAGTGATGCACCCAAACATGTCAGCATGCGGTAAATGAGTTCCATTGTCTTTATGGTGCATGTTTATACCAGCATATTCAAAGAGTATGAAAATTTTCCTGAAATGAGAAACGTATTGATGTTGGCAGCGTAATTAGAGCAGGATGATGAACGATCGTCGGAACAGACAGATCCACATCATCTCCCGCGGTAATTCTGACTGATCCAGGTGCACTGGAGCTTCAACACTGTTATCCGGGTCGAAATTTCCCAAAACAAAGCTCCTGAGTAAATACCTCGCCAGTGCGCTTAATTTAGTCATGTGAGTGTTTGTGCTGCTGGATCTTAATGGTGCATCTATCTTGCACGAGAATAGAGAGGAGATGACCTATATACGGCGCGTTTGTTTACTCTTCGTCTGAGCAGCTGCTGGGGGTTCACAGGAAGAGGAAGAAGAAACAAAAATATCCCACTCTTTGACACTGTGTTTCTGGAAAAAAAAAAAAAAATGTCAGAATGTGTACGGATCTAAAATTGGAGGAGGGCCTAAATGAGTGCGTCCTTTACTCGAATGGCGTTGATGATCTACTGCAGCTTTCGCCAATTTATAGCTGCACAGCTTGGAGTTGGAGACTCGAAAGATATCAGAATGGGACACGTCAGTCTGTCAATCTGTCCATCTGTCACACTTTAGATTCCGGACATTTCCCAGCTGCACACTGAAGCCAGGGCTTTCAGACTTGGTATGCTGGCTCACGACTATGAGTGCTAGAATGAGTTTATGTGTCAATAACCTTGAACTAGTTTTCAAGGTCACAGTGGCAAAACTCTATATAGTGGTACCTTGACTTATGAAATTAATCCGTTCCGAGGGCGAGCTCGGAAGTCAAAACGTCCCTCAAATAAAAGAAAAATTCCGATCGGAAATAATAGAAAACCAATGTATCCGTTCCAAGCGCCTCCCAAACTCATAAAACCCGACAAAAACACATATATTTCACCTAATATATTCAAGATAAACATGTAAAAACAATAAATATTTAATAATAATAACAATAATAATAATAATAATAATAACAATAATAATAATAATACATGTACATTTACATTAATTCTTCTTTTTTTTCCTTTCGGCTTGTTCCCTTTCTCAGGGATCGCCCCAGGGAATCATTCGCATGTTTGATTTGGCATAGGTTTTTATGTTGGATGCCCTTCCTGGCACAATCCTTTAGCGAGGGATAGAAACAAGCTGATGGCTTTGCAGCTCCTCTTTCCAGAAGTCAGCAATGGTTCTTTTACATGAACCTCTCACCATAGACCGTGAGAGACATGGCCGGCCTTTGATAACCCAGTTAGTGCATTGGGGGGACAGTGACAACCTTGTGGAGAGTGGGACTCAAACCCCCAACCTTGGGATCAGCGATCCAGCACCTTTTTACCACCAGGCCACCACTGCCCAGATAATAATTATTAATAAATGATAAATAATTAATAATAATGAAACAAGAATAAACAATAAAGTCAACTAACCCTTCCGGTCATCGACTGTGGCAAAGATGTCACGTGGGTGCAAAGATGTCACATGGGTAGGCATGAGGTGGTGTGAAAGAGAGAAGGAGGAGGAGGAGGAGGAGAATTTTGTGCGTGTGCACGCTACAAATGCCAGTGATGAAAGGCTTGTGGTGAGCTCCCACAAGGCCAGTACCTCTCAAATAGTGGGGCTGGTGTGATACCGGGGGGGCCTGTATGACTCTGGGGAACATGCTTTTTTGCCATACTGTGCTCGCATTAAGTGTAATTGCGCATATCTATACAGTAGGTGGCAGGGGCGCGCTCACTGTGTTCCCTATGGTGTAGCGAAAAAGCACCCAGCAAACGATATGAAGTACAGTAAACACTATTTACAGTCGCGCGTGGAGTGCTGAAATGTTTTTTTTTCTTCCTATATGGGACGACACAGAAAATAATTGAGAAGTACTGCACAAGGCGTTTTCAGAGAGCAAAGGAATACACGCGGAAGAATACGAGGCTAATCAGCTTGGAAAAGCCATTTCCCCAGCAGAGCTCGTACATCAAAATTTTGCTGGTTGGATGGGGCAGATTTTTGGTGGGATCGAAGCTCGTATCATAGAAAATTCATTATAAAAGACACTCGTAAGTCAAGTTACCACTGTATTAGATTTCCAGGCATTTACTTGCCACGGCCTGAATCCAGGGCTTTTCAACTTCCTTCCCCCAAGGCGTGAGTGTACGTGGCCATGTGTGTTTGCCAGCAGGTTGACTGTCTTAAGTGCTTGTGCTAAGCCACACCAATGACCTTTTTTTTCCATTTTCTCTCTAATTTAGTCATGTCCAATTCCAACCCATCAAATATCGTCTTCCCTACGACCACCACCAACTGGGGATGGGCAACAGCACTTCACACAACCACTACCAACCAGGTCGAGGGCAAATGCATATACACAACACCCCCTCCCTGACATGCAATGTCAGCCACTCGCCTCTTTCTGTCTTTCACTCCCTATTGCATGTTTGTGTAACACACTCAAAGGAAAGCTCTATCCGCACCTTGTACGAATGAGGTCACAGGCGCCTCTGGCTAACGATTGCTCTGAGTGAGCGTATGCCCGCCCTCCCTCCCAAGAGAGCTCGGCCGATTCGCTCTCATCGACTTCCGGCAACGGACGGCTGTATGCTTTCAACCAAATAACTTTTTATTTTTGTTTAACTGTTTGCAGCATCGTAGCGTATTGGTTAGCATAAGTCTGATGCTTTCTTGGATTTTATCTGTGTAGTCTGCTATAGGAGGAAACCAGAGGGTGAGGGTTATGATCACCACCCTAAATAGTTTATGCAAATTTCAATCGTAGCTGTGGAGTGCCTTCACACAATGTGGTTATCCCAGGACATGGAAAAGTAAAGTCACGCTGATGGCCATCATTGAATCCTATAAAGAGTCAGAACTTGTCTGGCTAACAGGCTCCTCCGTTTCCCCTCTGTCTTATCCCTCTATCTTATCCCTCTATCACATTTAATCCCGAATGGTGTGTCATGTAAAGCCGAGCCAGACGCTCTCGTTGGCATATTTATCTGATATTTATAGCCTTAAAGCACAATATATTGCCATTATTTGTTTACCCCCCCTCCCCCGCAGTGTCCTAAAAGAGCTATAAAGAGCCGCAAAGAATGAGGCTTCAGTGCGATGATGGTAATTATCTCTAGTTTATGGTTCATTGGGGCTTTGCTTTATGATTCCCTTTTAATTATCCTGTATTTTAGTTGTGCATGACGCGTCATCGCTTGTGTAAATAGTCGTCTCATTTTCATCAAAGCCTTTTCTACATCATGGTTCGCACCTTGAAGACGAGCCAGCGCGGTACGCAATATATCTCCATCCCTGCAGTGGTGCAGCAGAACCAATTTAATTCTAGCTGTAATTCAGAACAAAACTTTGATTTCTTGATGAGGGTTGGAGCTAACGAGGGCAGAGCAATTACGCGGCCAATTTCCAGAAATATGTTCAGTCAGACTTCATCAAATATCATCTTACAGCTTGTATCGTTGAGGATTGTGCATATAGCGGTTTTATTTATAATCCACATATCCTCACACCACTGCTACTTCAATCTCACTCTAACGGTATTCCGGAGACATTAACAATGCTCCAGTTGGGGATAAAATGTTGACCCCATGAGGACGGAAGTGTACGGAAAATTACATTTTGCACACGGGTATGATTTGACTTGATTCCATATTTTCTACTTTTCTCATTCATGTTTTGAGGGAAACAGACCATCTCTAGCCGAGGAACACACATTCTGTGTGTGTGTGTGTTTGGGGGGGTTGGTTGGTTGGTGCTAAAATGAAGTTCAAACTTTCATTCATCCATTCATTTTCTGTAACCGCTTAATCATAATTAGGATTACAGGGAGGCCGGCACCCATCCCAGCTGACTCTGGGTGAGGGCAGAGTACACCCTGGACAGGTCGCCAGGCCATCGCAGGGCTGAAACACGCTGACGGCTTTGAAGTTACTCTTGTGCTTTATCACTCTATTTCAGTTGGCAGGGGAAGTTATCTATTCATGAGCGTCTGTTTGTTTGTTTGTTTATCTGTTAACAGGATCACGTTAAAGCTACTAAGCCAATTTTCCCCAAACCTGGTGAAGGGATGGCGGTTGGGA
>CM045736.1:5090890-5093390 GCA_024760905.1 Plotosus lineatus | reverse complement strand
GTGGCACGGGTGTGGGGAGCAGTGATGGTGGAACAGCGGGTAGTGGTGTCCGGATGATGTTGGAGTTCTGGTAACTGTTTGTCTGCCGCGTTCACCCATTTCCTGTGAATACCCCGAGTTCCTCACATCTCCTAAAAATTTAAATCTCACATATATTATTGTGCCCGGTGCTCCGCTCGGGACCCACCAGGACCCTCAGTGATCTTTTTATAATTCTTGTTTTCTTGGCATTCTTCCTGGTTCCCAGTCTGATGTGCACTATATCCGTGTTTGCACCTGTGCCTAATTTGTCTTGTCTGTTTTCCTCGCGTTTCACCTGCTTCGTATACCGCCATGCATTTTGTTTGTTCATTTCAGCCGAGCTTTGCTGATATAATACTTTTTATCATATATTTTTAATAATATTTTTTGCTGCCGTGGTCAAGATTTCCCGTTGTTCATGTCATTCTGCGGTTTCTCAAATCTGCATCAGTCAGAATTCTCAATTGGCTGTTTCCAGCAGGCCCAAGAGTACAGCAGCCCGGAATCAAAGATTCATGGTAACGCGTGCTGCTCCTTCTGATACATTATTGTTCCTATAGTAACAGCACACGCGGGAATATGAGACTGTGTGTATTTAGAACAGTCCAGAAATAAACCGGATTTTATAACATGACGAGAACTTTAACAGTCGGACAGAACCATGCCATTCATTTACAATCAGTTTCATTCTATCTCAGCTTTGAGTCCAACTCAGCTGACTCTGGGTGTAGGTGGGTCACACTTACATCCTGGACTGTGCACAGACAACTGTTCACACTCACACTGAGGGGCAATTTGGGATGGTCAAGTTGCCCAATCTGCATATCTTTGGACCGAGAAGCAAACTGGAGTATCCGGAGAAAACTCACACGAGCTCAAGACCCAGGACATTCCTCTCAATACATGAGACACCAATACATCTACAACAAACATGAAAACTTAAAAAGTAGTTCTGGTTTTGTACACACACACACACACACACACACACACACACACACACACAGTCATACCTCAACTTACGAAAGACCCAACAAATGAAAAATACAAGTTACGTAATGCATTTACTCAAAATTTCCATCTCTGGATAAAAAAAAAAAAGTGACATTACAAAACGCGACATCTCAAAAATTCAAACAATGTGCTCTCGACTGCAACGAAAAGAAACGAATCCCCCGAAACGTAAATACACTTGTAGCATCCTGTATTTTGTTTTGAAATCGGCGCGATATAGTTGCTCTCCCATTGGCTATCTCCCAACATCCTGCCCCGCTGGCCTCCCATTGGCTAGGAGGGAGCTGTTGTTTTGTGAGTTTTTGAGTGTGCTCATTGCAACTTTATTCTTTGTCATTCATCATGGGCCCCAAGAAAGTGCAAGTGAAAAGAAGAAGTGGGCTTGTGGCATGCGGTTGAGTGATATTGCAAAGGAATATGGCCAAACCCATCTACCATCGGTATGATATTGAAGCAGAAGGAGGCCTTAAAAGATAAACTTTGATAATTTTTAAAGGGTTTAGGGGTAGTATTGGGGTAGTATTTTTAAATGAAAATCCGACTCAACTTACGAAAAAATCAGGTTATGAAACCACTTTATACGCAGTAGGCCCTTGACATTCGTGGGGGGTCGGTTCCAGAAGTAAAACCCCATGTATGACGTCACATGCGGAAATGAGCAGCTGTAAGTAAAATACTAGGTATCTATTACATACGCTAAAATATGCTTCTTAAACACATTCTATAGAAAGTCTTACTCATTAATACAGTATTAATGTAGTAAAATGTAGTAATGATTAAGAAAAACATTTCAATTTTTACTGTTATATTTATTGATGCTGAAATATAAACATTATACAGCATACGCATAAAACACCTTTCATTGCATTCTCTTTACAAACATACAGCACTGTAGTTTTTTAAAAATGCCCACTAGAGGAACATACTGTATTGCATTATGCATGACATGACTGAATTCAGGTATTGCATTAAGTTCGAGCAGCTCAGCCAAACCCCCAACCGGAGCTGGAGTACTAAACAGAATTTTAGAGAGATAGAGTAAGAGGCGTTACAAATCAAAGAAGCGGTGATGTTGATGTGAGTTAATCATCTGGTGCAGAGTGCAGAGGTGAGCGTGATTTTGTTTATTGGGAGTAAATGAGAATAGTGAATTCAGGTGTGTGCTCCTGAGCAGCTCAGCTACGCCCCTCAGGAAGTAAACAGTTAGTGAGAGGCACAGCGCCAAAATCAAAGTCCCTCAAAACACAGACCATAACAAAAAGGACATAAAAGAACAAGAAATGTAATAAATTGGATAAACAAAACACAATGAGAAACATGCTACGCCTCAGTAAATAAAATATAACACACAAACATTTTAAACATTCCCTTAGGTCATGTACTGGAATAATAATTAAAAAAGACTTTAATAGTGGAGTGTTTTACAACAGTTCAGACGATGACTGTGTTCCTCTCCAGCAATGACGTG
>CM045736.1:5060890-5088390 GCA_024760905.1 Plotosus lineatus | reverse complement strand
TGCAAACCACCAGCGCAAACAGTCCAGAGAGAAAGCTTCTGGTAACCTCATTATTTGCCACTCTGTCATTGTCTGACGTGGGTGTTCAATTCTCAGTCATTTCAGCCATCTTCTTTCACTTGATCCAGGGTCAGGTTGTGGGGGCAGCAGCCTATGAAGCGAGGTCCAGATCTCCCTCTCCTAAGCCACTTCCTCCTGCTCTTCCGGTGGACACCGAGGTGTTTCCAGAACAGTCAAGAGACATAGACCATCCAGCGTGTTCTTGGTTGATCCTGAGGTTGGGAATTTTATTGGAAAATGTAAAAGCTGTATATATATCTTAAAACAAAAAAGTTCTAAATGTAAGTCTACGAGAGCAAAGGACACCTAAAGACTTAATTCTGACCAACATCACTGGTTCTGGTTCAGGGTCTTTTTCAGGTCAACATCATTTTGACTGGTGTCCTATGGAAATGAATATGAGAGAGAATATAATAACAGGATGCACTATTTCAGTTATCATGTTGCTCAGGCTAAGAATATGTGAATGAAGACAGCCGAGGTGGAGTGCAGTCTCAAGACCAAGACTGGCATATGTCGGCTCCCAATTAGACCATTTAATGATGACCTTACAGAACCAGGAAGCAGATGGATACTTAACAGCTTGAGAAAGCGTAATACCCGAGTTTCCGACCTGACAAGTTGAGATCCCTGGTGCTTCGGAAAGAAAACTTTCAGGACAAGAATCCCACTTCAATTTTCAGATGTTGGATTCTTGCCTGAGAGATGCAACAGCCCTTGGAAAGATAAGCAAGTTGAGAGAAACATGTCTCACTGTGGTGGATGAGTCAGGAGAGACTCAAGGCCTATATCTATCAATATGCCATCCTTCCCAGAGTATTATAATCACCCTGGTGTATGCAGTCTTATTTGCAATGCTCGAGTACCTTGAGAGGATGATTGGCAGGTTCCTCTTCAGATGGCTTGATCTCCCACACAACCTCTGTAGTATAGCACTGTATTTGATGAAGCAACGTGCTGCAGCTCGCTTTAATGCTTTCTGGAGGAATTCAAGCTGTTGTGTACAAGTAAAGCTCTTCAAAAAAAACCAAAAGGGTGCCTGCAGCAGGCATAGTAAAATGAGCTAGAAGTAAACGAAAGGCAAACAAGGCACTGGAGGTAGCAGGACCAAGGCAAGGTCGAACTGCTTTGAGGTATTTTTATAAAGACTCTGGGTAAAGAAGTCATCTAATGTCAGAAGATATATGAGTGGGAGTGGAAACATAAACATTGAGTCAAATAGTAGGGATTAGACGGTATGGATGATGAAAAGATCAAAGACTACTCTGCAGCATCAGGCCAAGCTGGGATAATATCAGGCAGGGAGACTTTCACAGAGTCAGATTTCTTGTTAAAGCTGTAAATGATGCCCTATCGAGCTCCACATGAATAAAGAGTAACACCTATTCCTGTCAGTTGTGGTCTGGCAGGATCACTGAAACATCTACTTCGTAGCAGCCTAAGCACACGAAGGCAGATGCCACTGGTGCCCTCACAAGACTCAAAAGACTGCTGCTGAAAAAGAGAGGGAATATGGCCACTTTCTGAACACTATAAAAGAGTCCCGACCAAACCAGATTCCACCAAGCAGATGATCACATTAGATCTCACACCCCCAAGAAGAGCACGTGGATGAAGCTTACAAAAGAAAGAGCAGCAAGTACCGGGAATTGGTGGTCAGTGCTGGAGATGGACGACCTACTGTGAGACAATTAAAATGGGATGTCGAGACATTTATAGCACATTTAATCCTCAAAGCATTTAATATGTTGGGCATCACAGATTGGGTTTAATGGCCAAGAGGAAAGTCCTGAGATAAGTAACTCAAGCTGAAGGAACAGCAACTAGTTGGCGGTGGATCAATAGGGATAAACTGAGAGCAGCTGCTGAGATGCAAGCCGGGTCTGGGTCACCTCAGTGAGGCACATCACAGATGATGTATCCCAGAGCATCCGTGAGATGCATTTTAACTAGTTTGCTGTGATTTTCTGTCTTTTAAATGTTCGAAAAAAGATTTTTAGTGAACCATCTCAACACTGGAAGCTAAATGGTTGTCACTTTTTTACATGTCAGAAAAAAAAAAAAAAAAAAGAAAACAAAAAACAGGTATAACCTCAACTAAAGTCATTTCAAGTTCATTTCATTTCATTTTCTGTAACCGCTTAATCCTAATTTGGGTTGCAGGGAGGCTTGTGCCCATCCCAGCCAACTTCGGGCAAGGGCAGATTACACCCTGGACAGCTCGCCAGGCCATCACAAAGCAGAAACAGTCCGACGGCAATGCAGCCTACGCTTTACGAAAGTCAGCAATGGGTCTTTTACATGCCTCACACCATAGACAGTGGGAGACATGGCCAACCTTTGATAACCCAGTTAGCTGCACTAGGGGTGTGTGGGGCAGTGACAACCTTGTGGAGTGTGGGACTCGAACCCCCAACCTTTGGATCAGCAATCCAGCGCCCTATACCACTAGACCACCAGAGTTTTCAAAAAAAAAATGGAAAAAAAATAAAGTTTCATCATTATAATCATATAATCACACCCCATTATTTGAGAAGCACTGCAGTAGCGGCAGCCCCGACAAATTATACATATACAGTACATCATCACGATAATACTGGTATGTGATTCAATCAGGAGTTCAACTCCTCCTGGATGGGACACTAGTCCATCACAGGTTACGTTCCCAGTATATTTTTACTGGTACCCATTTATACTGCTGGGTGAACAGAGGCACACTTGTGGTTGAGACCTTGCCCAGGGATCTTAGCACAGTGAGGGTCTCAGTGGGATTTGAACTCACAACCTCCCGATCATGAGCCCAACACTCTAACCACTACACCACCGGTGACTTATATATATATAATATATATAAGTAAATCCTGGTTTCCCTCCCACAAGCCACCCTCCCAAAAAAAAAATGTAAATAAATAGATTTTTTAAAAAAATGTAAAAAAAACATGCACATTAGGCTAATTGGCTTTTCCGAATTGCCCCGAGGTGTGAGTGTGAATTGTTGTTTTCGTGTTGTAGCTGCGATGGCCAGGTGAGCGATCCGGGGTGTACCCCTGTCTCGCCCAGAGTCGGCTGAGATGGGTGCCAGCCTCCCCGCGATGCTAATAAGGATTAAGAGGCTTAGAAAATGAATGAATGAATGAATGGATGGAAGTGTAAAATGCATTCATTCCTTTAATAAGACATTACTCAGCTCCCCCCGAGGTCAGCAGCTCAGAGTCCTGCATCTCATTCATACTCCGTCCGCAAGCCTTCGCATGCATGGCTGTGTCTCTTTCACATGTCCAGTCCCGCTTGATAATTGGGCTCGTATGAGCCGACTGCGTTTGAAGTCATGCCTGAAATTTAATGAACCCCCAAGGCGTAAAAAAAAAAAAAAAAAAAAAAAAAGGTGAGCGACAAGATGTTTGGGAGGGAAAAGTGCAAGCGAGTGAGGAAGAAAGCAGCAGGAATGATAAAGAAAGTGAAGAAGGAAGTGTTTCTATTCTTATTGCGCTCTACGGCACATTCAAGTGCACATGGAGAGCACACATGGGGCTGAATGCTTCATCTCACACATTGACCCGTACCTCGTTCCACACTAAACCATGTTCAGGAAGGAATAGAAATGTCCGCAGGCATGTAAAAAAAAAAAAGCTGTGGTGTATTTTCTGGAAGTTGTTGCCTGTCGACAGGATATGCGGATTTGGTTTGTGCGATGCTTCTCCCTCGCCATTGAAATTCCACATGTGTCCAGGGCAGGTTTGTCTCCTTCTCTCAGGGCGTCTGTTTGAAATGGAAATTGGCTCAGATAACAGAAGTGGGCCACACACACACACACACACACACACACACACACACACACACACACACACACACACACACACTGGCCCTCAATACCTCGTCTCAGTCATGTCCCCAAGGCTGTGTGCACGCATGCAATTCTGTCTTCATGCAATTCTGAATTTGCACGTTGCATGAAATTTCGAAGAGTCCTTAGAATCATGAAGCGAAAATAAAATCAGTGACGGGTTTGTATCCCAAAATAATTCTTTTATTTTATATATTTATTGATTTATTTATTTTGGGATGGGAGGATTTTATTGCTCTTTCCCCTTCATAGTATCTTCAGAAGAGTAGTTGATGAAACTGGAGGCAGAAATGCACTTTTTTTTATGTCAATTTTCAAAAATGTATCTGCAGTTTCATCAGATATTGTAATTGCCAGCGTTTTTGAGTCCGTCCGTTTGTCTGTGGACAAAATCCTGACCACACCCATGTATGGATTGTCCCCAAACCTGGCAGGCACACTCCCCTAACTGAGTTCTAGGAATGATGTCAGATCCAGGTCCCAATATTTTGAAGTGTTTATAAATTTGAAAGAAGTGCTGGTAGAAATGTTCTCACTACAGATCACTCAAAGGAAACTAGAAATGGATTTAAAATGAGACAGTTAGAGAGAGTTTTTCACTAATTTGACCACACCCGCCTACATTACCATAGAATAGTTGATAAAACAGACACATGGCTCATGAAATCTTAGCTGACCTCAGGGACTGTTTGCTACACTATCCATGCTGCTTGTTGGTGGGAACTTGCTCCGAGTGCCATTCTAATTTTAAATTGTTTTTTTTTTTTTTTTTTTTTTTGAACCAGTCCTTCCTGTGCACACGTCGGTAATCTGAATCTGTTGGGCTTTTTATACAAGAGCTTAGCAGGCTCATCAGGCCGGTGCTTATTCACGGTTTCCATAGCATGAAGCTACCAGGAGTTCAACTCTTCCTGAATGGGACGCTAGTCCACCGCAGGTTACCTTCCTAGTATTTTTACTGGTACCCATTTATACTGGGCTGTAGGGGGCTCTGCATAGAGATCGTACCCTTGTCTGCCAACAGCTGCACCCTCTTTCTTAGGGTGGACGACAAACCAGTTCTCATCCATCTCCCAAAGCTCTCACATACTGGCTCCAAGCGATACACCCCGGTAAACTGTCTGACAAGCCAAACCACGTGAGGGAAAAGGAGTAAATCTTTAAATTCGGAGTGGGGGCCCACAGGCGATTCACAGCTACAAGTGACACTGTTCCACTGTTCCAGTGACATCTCCTGCAGCCAAACGTCACGCTTTGCATCCCTTTGGATCCGGTCAGCAAGGTCGAGAAGGCAGAGTGTATTCTGGCCAAGACTTTGCACCCGAGAGAGGATACTCCAGCCCCACCGTAAAGTTGTCAGTTTACGGGTTATAAGCCCACCTCAACTGTGGTACTGGAAGGACGCCACGGGACAACTTTGACGCTGGGAAGGACCATCGAAGTCCTATCATTCGACCACCATCCGTCTGAAGTTGAGCAGCCCCTGGCCAATAAGGTGTCGGTCCGCCAACATCTGTTGCTCCACAGGGTTCCTGGAGTTCAGTGTTCGTCCAACATGAAAAGTAGACAGAAACCTAGTCCCCAACAGCCACAGCACTTCAAAGAAAAAGAAATCACCCATCTTGGGTCTGGCAAATTGGAATGTCAGGACAATGTGCCCTGGCCTCTCCGGCGATCAACAGCAGGTTGATGACTCCAGAATTGGACTCTGTGGCCGCAGCAGCCGCTGTCACCTAACCATGAACTCCATTGTCTCTCGAAACAGAAGGATTCCAACTACAATGTATACTGTTGGGTGGACAGAGGCACACTTGTGTTTCAGACCTTGCCCAGGGGTCTTAGCACAGTGGGGGTCTAACTGGGATGCACACCTTACTAAAGTCACATTATTTATTTATTTATTTTTTCATTTTATTTTTACTCAGAACACTAATTGTTCTGTTTATATTCAGACTTGGTGGCACGGTGGTGTTATGGTCAGCACATCTGCCTCACTGTAATGAAGGTTTGAATTCGATTCCCAGTTTGGGCGTTTCTGTGTGGAGCTTGCGTGTCTTTCCCACATTTACATGGGTTTCCTCCGGGTACTCCAGTTTCCTCCCACAGTCCAGAAGCATGCACAGTAGACTAATTGGCTGTTCCAAATCATCCCTAAATGTGTGTGTGTGTGTGTGTGTGTGTGTGTGTGTAAATGGTTGTGTAAGTGTTGGCATTGTGATGACCAATTGAATTAAGCCCTTCCTCACCTAGAGTCGGCTGAGATGGGCGCCAGCCTTCCTGTGACCCCAGATTAGGATGAAGTGGCTCCTCACATGTATGAATGATGAATTTTCAGACTTATTAGATTATTAAATTATTTCCAAAGTTGATTTTTTTTTTCAAAAGAACATTCTGAAATGGCTGATTGATGGCATATTCTTTCTGGGCTCTAAGTGGCAGTAAAGATTTTCAAATGTGTTGTCTAGACGTGGTTAGAAGACCCTGCTGTCTTTTTCAGAGGAAACTACCTGTATCAAGAGTCCAGAAAAGTAACTCAGGTATGTGCACCACCCAGCCCTGAATACCAGGAAGTTTCCCTGAAGATTTCAACCACAAGCACTTCATCAAACTTCAAACCAGTGTTCAAGCACAGTAGATCTTTCTTTCTTTCTTTTTTTTTTGTCTCACAGATATTAATGTTAATGTCCACATAATGTTAATGGAACGTGGTGCTTTAATCGTCTTCACCTTTGAATCATCAGCTCTTATTCATAGTTGGAAGATTCATCTCTGTCAGTCCCTCTCCCGACGAGCCCATATGGCGGGGTGTCATAAAAACAGTATTACATTTTGAATGTAGCACCACTTTGGCCCTGAAGGAGAAATGAACCCTACACTGACCCCGGTTAGTGCAATATGAGGCATGTTTTGATGGACACAGTATTGCGCATGGTCTACACATCCAGCGCTCTTCCTCCTGGGCATCAACATATGGACAGTCTGTCTCTGCTTTGTCCGAGTGATAACAATGACACTTTAAAGGCGGCGTTCGTTTTGACAGAATCCAAACGTTCCTCACACCTCCCGCTCAGCGGCTTTTAGAGAAGCCTTGGCCCTTGGCGGTGTTCTTGCACACACTCACATCACCACACACAGGAGAAGCATAACATGTTTTTCCAAATGTCTTTAAGTCTGCAATATAAAAATATGCTTGATGGTTTGTGCTGTTGCCCAACAGCGAGAAGGTTCTGAGTTCAAACCTTGCAGCGGGGTACTTCAGTTTCCTCTGAAAGTGCAAAGACCTGCACATTGGGTCAACTGATTTCTCTAAATTTGCCAGTGGTGTGCATGTGAATGTGAGTGGTTGTTTCAGTTTGTGGTAAGAGGTTCCAGGGTGGAATTTATATCGGCTTTAAACCAGAATCATCACATGACAATCTGTGTTAAAAATAAATAAATAAATAAATAATAATAATAATAGTGTCCATTATGATGAATTTTCCATGACACAAGCTTCGATCCACCAACAATCTGTTCCATCCAATCAGCAACATTATGATTTATGAGCTCTGCTGGGGAAATGGCTTTCCCGGGCCGATTCGCCTGGTATTCTTCTGCATGTATTCCTCTGCGCTCTGAGAACGCCTTGTGCAGTGCTTCTCAATTATTTTCTGTGATGCCCCCTTTCGGAAGAAAGAGCCATTTCATGCCCCCCTTTGCCCAGTGCGCGACTAAAGTGTTCAGTGCACTTCGTATCATTTGCTTGTTGCTTTTTCCCTACACCATAGCGAATACTGTAGAGGATGTGCAATTACACTGAATTGTAGAATGGGATGGCAAAAAAGCTTGTTCCCCAGGGTTATATACACCCCCACAGCTCACACTGGCACAACTCACCAGGTGGGCATGTCCCACTATTTGAGAAGCACTGACCTCATGGAAGGTCACCTTTCCTCGCTGTTATGTGTAGCGTGCACTCACACAAAATCCTCTTCCTCCTCCTCCTCCTCCTCCTTCTCTGTCACGCACCACCTCATGCCTGCACATGTGACATCTTCGTGCCCACATGACATCTTTGTTAATTATCCACAGTTAATGATTGGAAGGGTGAGTTGACTTTGTTTATTCTTGTTTTATTATTTATTATTAATTAGTTATTTTATAGTATATAGTAATTTTTAATGGAGATGTTGGTAGATTTTGAAAAAAAGGATGGAAATGGTTGTGGTGAATACTTTCTTCAAGAAGAGACATGAGCATAAGGTGACTTATCAAAGCGGAGGTAGGAGCACACAGGTAGACTACATTTTATGCAGGCAATGTAATTTGAAGGAAGTCAGTAACTGCAAAGTAGTAGTGGGTGAGAGTGTTACCAAACAGTATAGGATGGTGGTGTGCAGGATGGCGCTAATGGTAAGAAAGGTGAAGAAGGCAAAGGCAGAGCAGACAACAAAGTGGTGGAAGCTGAAAAAGGAAGAGGGTCGTGTTGTCTTCAAGGAGGAGTTGAAACAGACTTTGGGTGGTCAATAAGTGATTCCAAATGACTGGACAACCACAGCAAGTGTAATCAGGGACACAGGTAGGAGAGTACTTGGTGTGTCCTCTGGAAGGAAAGTAGATAAGGAGACTTGGTGGTGGAATGAGGAAGTGCAGGCGTGTGTACAGAGGACGAGGTTAGCTAAAAATAAGTGGGACATTGAGAGAACCAAACAGAGTAAACAGGAGTACAGGGAGACACAGCGTAAGGTGAAAGTAGCAGTGGCAAAGGCCAAACCGAGGGCGTCTGATGACTTGTATGATAGGCTGGACAGTGAAGAGGGAGAAAATGATCTATACAGGTTGGCACAGCAGAGAGATAGAGATGGGCAGGATGTGCAGCAAGTTAGATTTATAAAGGACAGAGAGGGAAATGTATGACTGATGACAGAAGTGTGCTGGGAAGATGGAAAGAGTACTTTGAAGAGCTGATAAATGAGGAAAATGAGAGAGAAAAAAAGAGTAGAAGAGGTGACTGTTGAGGAGCAGGAAGTAGTAAAGATTAGTAAGGGTGAAGTGAGGAGGGCATTGAAGAGGATGAAGAATGGAAAGGCAGTTGGTCCTGATGATATACCTGTGGAGGTATGGAAGTGTCTAGGAGAGGTAGCAGTTGATTTTCTGACAAGAACATTCAACAAGGTCTTAGAGAGTGAGCTGATGCCGAAGGAATGGAGCAGAAGTGTGCTGGTGCCCATTTTTAAGAACAAGGGAGACGTGCAGAGTTGTGGCAAATACAGATGGATGAAGTTGATGACCCATACAATAAAGTCATGGGAAAGAATAGTGGAAGCTATACGAAGGGCAGAGGTCAGAATTTGTGAACAACAGTTTGGTTTCATGCCAAGAAAGAGCACCACAGATGCAGTGTTTGCTTTGAGGATGTTAATAGAGAGTACAGAAAAGGTCAGAGGGAGCTGCATTGCGTCTTTGTGGATCTGGAAAAAGCATATGACAGGGTGCCAAAAGAAGAACTGTGGTATTGCATGAGGAAGTCTGGAGTGGCAGAGGAGTATGTTAGAGTGGAGCAAGACGTGTATGAGAGTACATGAGAGTATGAGAGGGAGAGATGTAAGACAGTGGTGAGGTGTGCTGTCGGCGTGACCGACAAATTCAAGGTGGAGGTGGGACTGCATCAAGGATCAACTCTGAGCCCCTTCTTGTTTGCGATGCTGATGGACAGGCTGACAGACGAGGTTAGGCAAGAATCTCCATGGACTATGATGTTTGCAGATGACATTGTGATCTGTAGTGAGAGCAGAGAACAAGTGGAGGAAAATCTAGAGAGGTGGAGGTATGCCCTGGAAAGGAGAGGAATGAAGGTTAGCCTCAGTAAATCAGAATACGTGTGTGAATGAGAAGGACCCAGGAGGAACAGTGATGTTACAGGGAGCAGAGATAAGGAAGGTGGAGGATTTTAAGTACTTCGGCTCAACAATCCAAAGCAATGGAGAGTGTGGAAAAGAGGTGAAGAAGCGTGTGCAGGCAGGTTGGAATGGTTGGAGAAAATTGTCCGGTGTGATGTGCAATAGGAGAGTATCAGCAACAATGAAAGGAAAAGTGTGCAAGAAGGTGATGAGGCCTGCGATGTTGTATGGCTTAGAAACAGTGGCGCTGAACAAAAGACAGGAGGCAGAGCTGGAGATAGCAGAGATGAAAATGTTGAGGTTCTCTCTGGGAGTAACGAGGATGGCTCGAATCAGAAATGAGAACATCAGAGGGACAGCCCATGTAAGATGTTTTGGAGACGAAGTCAGAGAGGCTAGATTGAGATGGTTTGGACATGTACAGAGGAGGTATAGTGAATTTATTGGCAGTAGGATGCTGAGGTTGGAACTACCAGGCTGAAGGCCTAGAGGAAGACCAAAGAAGAGATTTATGGATGTGGTGAAGGGAGACATGAAGGTCGTTGGAGTAAGAGTAGAAGATGCAGAGGACAGGGTGAGATGGAGGCGGATGATTTGCTGTGGTGACCCCTGAAGGGAAAAGCGGAATGGAAAACAAGAAGATTTTGTGGGGAATATTTTATTGCAATTTTAACTGGCTTCCTTTTGTCAATCGGTAAATCTAAAATTTCTCTGTAGTAGCGGTAGTGTTGCTGTCAGGTGGGCTAACTTCATTGGGAAGAGGGAAGAGAAGGACACGGGCATTCATCTGCAATTTGGGGTCTGCCTCTATCCAAACGTTGGGTTCTTGAGAAGGTACCTGACCACTTGCAGGGAAATTATCATCTGCATCACAGCGCATGTAGATCTTTAATCGCCGGAATCGATCGAGCAAATTTTGTTGGGTCATGTAAGCATACAAAGGGTTGGCATTGTCCCAATGTTGCTTTAGTGACTTGCCATTGATACGTGGATTCTCAGGCCAACCAGTCGTCTTCGCACACTCAAGTAGTGTGGATTTTAGATGGTTCATCCAGGATATTCGCGGACGGGTTGTTTTCCTCACCCCCTGGGGCAAGTCCCATTTCCAGTTTGGCAGATTTTATTACCGGAGGGAGGCTGACTGGGCTGCGGAAGTGCAATATCTATATATTTTTTCCCGTTCGGTAACCCAGTAGTAAACCAGCGTCGGGGGGTCAGCCCTAACTGGGTGATGTACGTTTAGTTGAGGGAAAAGTCCCCTATTCAGGCCGACCACGCGGAGATGTACATCATCAGGCCATTATTATTATTATTATTATTATTATTATTATTATTATTATTATTATTATTATTATTATTTTCACATGTATATTTTTAATATCTTAGGTCAAATATATGTGTTTGTGTCAGGTTAATTTTGTAAGTCAAGGTCCCACACACACACACACACACACACACACACACACACACACACACACACACACACACACACACATGCAGAGCAGACTCATATTTCCAGGTATCCCTTGGTCGAAGTCAGTCTCACCAGGGAAAATCAGCCCAAGGGAAGCTCCAATCGATCATATCGACTTAAAAAAAAAACAAAAAACATGGCCCAGTAAATCATGGCGAGTAAGAGAAGAGGGAAAAATAAGGGTCATGTTTTAATAATCACTGTTTCTCCCAGTAATGAGATTCTAACGGAGCAGCTGGAACTGATGGATAGATCGAGCTGATGCGCTTCCACTTTACTGTAGTATTAGATAACTGTCTTTCCCAAGCATTCAGATCAATAATGTATGATTTAAAGTGTTTGTAGCGTAAACAGTTTGTAGGTACAAATCTAGTTTATGCATAACTTATAAAATGTAATAATTAAGTACGTAATAATTGGTGAATAAGGATTACTTACTGTTTTACAATATTAAATGTAATGCACCACGGCTTAGCAGAGCTGAGGTTTGAACCTACAACCTTCTGACCAATAAAGTCGAGACACAGGTCGGACTCGAGACGAAATGAACATTACCTGACAGCAGAAATCACAAGATGACACATTTTCCAAGCGCAGTGTATTTAGATTATGTAAGATGTCCATCATTACAGGAACACCTGCCCATGATCCCCAGCATGCATTTTCATCACGACCCGATGATGCAAGTCTGTAAATATCAGCAGAGAAGTCCCAATTCCTGCTCAGGTTCTGCCTAAACCCATGTACTGTATCTGGAAAGACTGTGCTCTGACTTTCCTCTGGGACCGCATGTGGTGCATATGCATGAAGGTATAGAGGTGCACATTGGGGATTTGTTGTGTACATGATGTAGAAATTATTCTTTTCGTTCGAGAGATAATATTCACAGACTTCCCTCCCAGTACACTAACTGGGTTATCAGAGGCCGGCCATGTCTCTCATTGTCTATAGTGGGAGGTTCATGTAAAAGAACCATCGCTGGCTTTCATCAAGAGGAACTGCATAGCCATCAGTGTGTTTCTTCCCTGCAATGGCCTGGCGTGCTGTCCAGTGGCCTGGTGTGCTGTCCAGAGTGCCCTCACCCAGAGTCGGCTGAGATGGGTGCCAGCCTCCCCGCGACCCTAATTAGGATTAAGCGGTTCATAAAATGAATGAATGAATGAATATTCAGGGACTTCAGGTGCCAGAACTTATTACATTTTAATAGAGTCGGCTTGTTGACTTGGACCAAGTCTAGATATAACTCTGTAATGGTGTTACATATCCTAGAAGAGCACGCCTGAGTATTTCCTGATCGAGGCAGAGTGTTGTATCCGGACACTGTTCCAGTTCCTGCCACCGGTGGGATACAACTGTGACGGTTCTGGTTTCTGCTTCTTCACTTCACTGCACAGTTTTCCTGACAGATTGAGGTCAGCCGTTGTGACTCAGCCATTTAAGCACACAGCCACCCCCCCCCCCCCCCCCCCCCAAAACAAAAGAAAAAAAAAAGGCTGACCTTGCACTTAAAGGCCTTTCACAAAAATCCCAATCCCTGTATTGTGCACGTTTTCAAGATTCCACAAAATATTTACATTTACAACATTTTGCAGATGCTTTTATCCAGAGCGACCTCCAGAAGAGCTTTAACATCTCCATCAGCCAATATATTCTGATACTGGATATTAGAACACGGATAACTATGAGTTTGAGAAATGTTATAGTTTATAGTTCATGTTATAGTCTCAGTATCATTCACTTTACAAACTCTACTCGAAATGGCTTTTCTGGGCCGATCAGCATCATATTCTTCTGTGTGTATTCCTTCGCGCTCGGAGAACGCCTTGTGCAGTGCTTCTCAATTATTTTCTCTGACGACCCCTCTAGAAAGAAGAAAAAAACGAAAACATTTCACGCCCCCAGCGCCCTGCGTGCAACTATAAATCGTGTTTACTACACTTCATATCGTTTGCGCGGTGCTTTTCTCCTACACTATAGGCAACGCACTGAGAGTGCCACTGCCACCTACTTTAGAGGATGTGCAATTACACTTAATTCTAGTATAGTATGGCAAAAAAAGCATGTTTCCCAGTGTCATACTCCCCATCCCCCACGGCACCACACAACCCCACTATTTGAGAAGCACTGGCCTTATGGGAGCTCAACATGAGCCTTTCCTCGTTTTCATTCAAAATTCTCCTCCTCCTCTGTTACATACCTCCTCCTGCATGCCCACATGACATCTTTGCCATAGTCGATTATCGGAAGGGTGAGTCAACCTATTGTTTATTCTTGTTTTATTATTACGTATTGTTAATTATTATTAATGTTAATCTACATGTATTATTATTATTATTATTATTATTATTATTATTATTATTATTATTATTGTTTTCACATTTTTATCTTTAATATATTCAGTGAAATATATGTGCTTGTGGCAGGTTATATGAGTTTGGGAGGGGTTGGAACGGATTAATGGTTTTCTGTTATTTCTTATGGGAATAATTGTTTCATTTAACGGACTTCTCAGCTTACGAGCTCGCCCTCGGAACGGATTAAATTCTTTAGCTGCGGTATCACTGTACTGCCAAAAAGGTACGTTTTCAGCCATCGTTTAAAGACACCCCGTGACTCAGCTGTCTGGATGTCTAGAGGAAGCTTGGAGCCAGAGCGGAGAGAAGCTCAGATGCATTTTTCGCTTGTCCCTTTGGTAGAGGGTGGGGCCAGTCTAGCAGTGTCAAGGATCTGAAAGATGCAGTGCAGAACATACAATCAGAACATATTTTGAGGGTTCTCTCCACTGAACCGTTTAAATCCAAACCCTGGTGATATTTCTGAGTATTAAAATAGTAGTTCGCGACAACAGTGGGTTTATCTGGAACTTCTTTGTCAAAACAACCAAAAGATGCATGTGTGGTAGAATGTGAGCTGCGTCTCAATGCTTACTCAGAATGATGATATGGCTGCTTTCGGTTTGAAAAAAAAAAACATGTCAGTATTTGTGTAAGCAATCTTTGTGGTATTCAAAGTCAGGTTACATATGCAGATGAATTCGTTATCTGGGCTCGTTATTTTTCCTGCAGGTTATTCACAGCCCTGAGTTTAAGTACAAATTTACTTGGCCGGGATTTTTAAAAGCATTTATATAGTTGTCTTTACATATACACACACACTGGATTTTAAGGGAAAACAATTGTTTTTGTCAAAATAATATGGTAAAAGCAGATGTAATAAATATATATAGTGGGACCTCACTTTATGAGTCTCACCAAATGAAAAATGCAAGTTACGAAACGCATTTTCCTAAAATTTTTGTTTCTGTATACGAAACAAGTTCACGTTACGAAAGCGCCTTCTTAAAAATTCAAATGCACCATTCAAACATTAAAACGTGCCATTCAAACATTCAAACAATGCACGAGCTGCTCTCCCATCAACGACGTTCAAACATCCCGCCTCGCTGGCCTCCCATTGGCTATCTCCCAGCACCTCCCATTAGCTATTATGGAGCTGAATCTACCACGATGTTTTTTGTGTAAAGGACAGAGTTACTGTTGTTTCATGCTTTATTTCTTGACTCAGGTTCTTAGCCTTCCATAAACATTTGTAAGATTATAACTTTGCTAAGAAGACATGGTCAACACACATGCACGTGCACACACACACACACACACACACACACACACACACACACACACACACACACACATACACACATGCGCGCGTGTGATTTCCAGTGCAAATGAGAAGAAGAAACGGGCTTGAGTGATATCGTAAAGGAATATGGCCAAACCCGTCTACCATCGATACAATATTGAAGCAGCCGGTGGTCTTAAAAGGTATGCTTTCATAATTTTTTAAATGGTTTAAGGGGTAGTATTGGGAGCCTTGGAATAAATCACGCGTTTTACATGCAAAATGCAGTTCAATTTATGGAAAATGCAGTTTACGAAAAAGGCTCTGGAACAGATTAATTTCGTAAAGTGAGGTACCACTGTATATATTCATGAAGGGCATTAACGCTCGGTCATAGCATGTAATGTAAATAGAGTCATTGCTCCAGTTGGTCCAGTCGAGGCTCAGCAACATTAATGTGGTAATAAAATGAAGCAGCTGGTGATCTGAATGTACTGAATGAGCAGGTTATCACATCAATGACCTTCTTTCTTCCCAGAGGGTTCAGATATAATTTGCGCACTCGAATAATGGTGGTTCAGGGAGCAGAAGGAAACATTTTCACATATCTATTGACTCAGAGAGTTCTGCTGTTAGCTCTATTGAATGTTTTCACGAGAAGACTTTCTGGAAGGGTTCAGTTTCCCCCTCATCGATTCAAGACATCGGGGAGAAATGAGATGGAAATTGAGGCACTGAGATCAAAAATAGTGTAAGATGCATTTTGTGAAATGTGACTTATGGGGTTTTTGATCTCAGTGCCTGAATTAATGTAATATTGCTGAAGTTCCTCAAAACAATGATATGATGATTACGTGCTCTAGGCAAGGAGAAAGCCGGAACAACATATTAGGGTGTGGGACTTTTTTTTTTCTTGTATCGGGCAGTGAATGAATGTATTGTTTTTGTTTATAGATGAAGGTTCAGTGAAGACCAGATGATATTTTAAGAGGCCAGAGTACATAAACATTGATGAATAAGTTGATTATAACTCAAGTGCATCACGTTTGCATTGAAGCATGGATTGTTCTAATTGTTATTAGTCAGATTAGCGACACTTCTGTCATACGTTTGAAGTTAACTTGTCAGTCAACATTCCGCACAAACACAAACAGGAAGATTAACATAAAACAGTGTAATTAAAAAATAAATCAAGATTAAATGAAACTAATAAGTGACAGTAGACACACACACACACACACACACACACACACACACACCACACATGCAGATGTGCACACATATGCAAACACACACACTCGCACACACATAAACCCACAAACATACAGACATGCACACACACACACACACACACACACACACACACAGACACATGCACACACACACGCACACACACACACACACAAACACTCACACACATAAACACAAAAAAACAAACACAAACACACACGCACACACGCACAAACCCACAAACGCACACACAAATCCACAAACACACACCCACGCATGCACGCACGCACACACACACACACACACACACACACACACACACACACACACACACACACACACACACAGACACATGCACACAAACCCACAAACATACACACACACAAAGGCCAAATCCTAATTAGAATTTTTAATGTTTTTATTACACACAAACCCACAAACGCACACGCACACACACACACACACACACACACACACACACACACATACACACACACACAAAGGCCAAATCCTAATTAGAATTTTTTATGTTTTTATTATTGTGATTATTCCAGGGCTGTACACTGGAGTCGTGGTTAGCATAGTCACCTTACAGCAAGGAGGTCCTGGGTTTGAGTTTCCAGGCCTGGTGAAGGTGTTCATGTCTGGAATTTGCATGCTGTCTCTGTGCTTGTGTGTGTTTCCTCTGTGTGCTGTGGTTTCTTTCTATAGTCTTCCGACATGCACTACTTTTCTGTTCCAAAATTTCCCCTAAACTTGAATGTGAATGGTTGTGTTGGTCTGTTGGCTCTGTGATAGATTGCCTGGTTGTTCAGAGACCTTCATCTGACCCTAGTGGGACTAACTGGTTCCTCAAGTTAATTGCTGTTTCTGTTTTGTTGTTGTTGTTGGTGGTGGTGGTGGTGGTGGTGGTGGTATCCCAACTAGAATTAAAAAAAATTATGGAATAGCATTTGATCCAGCACAAATCATTTTTAATTTTCTTCTTGAATTATTATTATTATTATTATTATTATTATTATTATTATTATTATTGTTATTATTATTGTTGTTGTTGTTGTTTGTAGTTGTAGTAGAAGTAGCGGTATTAATAGCACTGCCATTGAAACATAATTTCTGCATCCAAGTTCTGAAATGATAAACGAATGAAAAATGTTGAATTTCCTGAGAAAACAAAGTGCAATGTGAGCAAAGAAATGTTGAAGTGATAGTTATACAGAATGTGCAAATCCAAACTAGCAGGAAGTAGAACATTTAGAAATATGGAGTCAAACATTTGTGAATGCCCAGAATCATGTGCTCTGGCTGTACTTCCTCTTGTTCATGCCCCTCCCCCATTATATGCCAATCTTATCATTGCGATTCAGTGCTGCACTTTTCTGTAAAATATGGATCAGATTCTTTTTGATTCTGTTGTGACCTTGACTCCACATTTGCCTCCGTGTGTTTGTGTTCTAAGCCCTGATGACTACCACTTTTGGGGAAATGAATAAAACGACGTGGCATTTACTTCCACCTCATTTCTCCTCGTGTTGAAAACACGTCCCTGTGTTTTAATTTTCTGAAAGGACATCAGTCCGCCTGCGGAAGCCTCCATCTCTGTATCAGAGCACTGTAAGATTGGATGGGGCTCCATGTAATTGGAGCCTTTTTGAGGTGAGTTCATCCATTACTGTCACAGCAGGGCTTAAGATTTGCAATAATGTATTAAAATCAGTAACATTCATCAAAATGAGGCAGATAGGATCAAAAGACGAGACATTTTAATGAACCAGAAAACCAGGATAAGGAAACAGGAAACATTACATCAAGTTTTCAAATGTTCTTGCTATACTATAGAACTTTTGCGACCTGCCAAACTTTTGTCATCATTGTCGTATTTCAAATAAAGCAAGCGGTAAATAAAAATAAAGCTCTTGCTAAATGCCTGTGGAACACCTGGACCATAAGCATCACTTTGATTTTAATAATAGGCTCAATTTATGCTGGGAAGTGGGAATTTTCGAGTTCCCAAAAGGAAATATGAACTGCAACACCCAGTGATACCACATTCCGAACTCTAAATGTTTTTCATACCACCAACCTCAAAATCCAATATCGCTGCTCTGCATGTCAACAGAGTGGAAGTATCTTGTGTACAGGCACTATCATGGTCTGTCACAACAGTCTGTTAGACTTAACTATGAGGTGTATAACAAATAATAGCCTGCTGAACACTGTGATCAACTGTGATCAGAATCTGGTATGTTTGAGACCCGTGTGATAAACAGGAATAATTCAGACTCTTGGATCAATCGGGTTTGTGAATTCCACGTATAGATACAACCAAAAGTGATCGATCATCGTTTTGGAAACTTGGTGGCAAAGAACATGATGAAAAAATTGCCGACAACGGAAGGGCTGTTCATTTATCATACATTTTCTGTCCCTGCTTAACGCTAATTGGGATCGTGGGGAAGCTGGCGCAACATCCCAGCCCACTTCGGGCGAGGGCAGAGTACACCCTGGACGGCTCGCCAGGCCATCGCAGGGCAGAAACACACTGATGGCTATGTAGGTCCTCTTGTCGAAAGTCAGCAATGTTTTCTTTTACATGAACCTCTCACCATAAACAGTGAGAGACATGGCCTGCCTTTGATAACCCAGTTAGTGCACTGGGGGGACAGTGACAACTCGTGGAGAGTCCCAACCTTAGGATCAGTGATCCTTCACCACCAAGCCACCACTTCCCCAAATGAAGGGATGATTTATTTATTTGGGTTTTTTTCCCGCCAGATCAACTCACAAAGGCCAAACGACTGACCATCAGAAGCTGAGAGCTCATTAACCCAGAGCGTTTCCATCTGTACTGGATTCCATGTTGAATAAAGCGCTAAGTTCTTTTACTGTAGTGCATCTTGCTGATCCCCCAAAGCAGAGAAGTCCATATTGATCACTTGAATCTTCACAGCTCTTCATTCAGAGAATCATCTCCATTTCTCCTTCTCAATTCTTTTATTAAGTAAATTGCCGGTAGACTCTGGAATCTCATTATTGACTGCAGGTTAAATGGATGCTTAATCAGATTGACCTATTCGTCAAGAGTTTGGAACAATTATGGTTAGTGTTGAAATAACAGACTATTTGGAGAGCACAAGCCTATTCAGTGTACATGAATCATTCATTTATTTATTGATTCATTTTCCAAGCTGTTTAATCCTTCTAGGGTCACAAAGAGGCAAGAACCTAGCTCAGCTGACATGGAGTGAAAGCAAGGTACACCCTGAACAGCTTGCAAGTCCATAATAGGGTCAGTACAAACATCTATTTACTCTCATGTCTCGGGGCAATATGGGACAGCCGGTTAGTCTGATGTGCATGTCTTTAGAATGCAGGAGGAAGCCCGTAGTCCTTGGAGGAAAGCATGGGGAGAACATCGATACATGACAGAGAAAGGCTCTTGTCAAAGCTGAGACCCAGGATCTCATTGTGAGGTGGATGTGCAAATCACAACGCTATGTTGCCACCCCTATATGAACCAATATGTCAGAAATCACCATTTCTCACAATGTTAAATAATCCTTTAAAAATTCATGAATTCAGAATTTTATCCAAATCATTTTCAAATTTCTTTATCGTCCTTTGGTAGAAATTTAATGCAAAGCTGTAATCAACTTTTGAATTAATCCTGGGTACCAAGTCACAGGGTTATCGGCCGGCAGTGAACATAGATGCATTCATTTTCTTAGCCGCTTGACCCTTTCACACACAAATTATTTTTTGCAGATTAAAAAAAAATAAATAAATAAAAAAAATCACTAGTTTTTCTGAATCAAACGACCTAAGGAAACACCCCGAACACATTTCTTTCAACAAAATTATAATAACACTAATAATAATAATAATAATAATAATAATAATAATAATAATACTCACAAATTCGTGATCAACACAATCCTGCACATTCAAGGTTGTCTTACAGCACGTGAGACCAAGCTGTGTTGCATCAGGTGACATCAGAACAAGTATAAATAGGTTCCGAACAGCAGCAGCACTGAGTACAATGTGTCTAGTACTTAGCATTTTTGAAAGAGGACCATATGGTCCAACCAGGTATTAAAGGGTTAATCCTAATTAGAGCAGTGGGGATACTGGTGCCCATCTCAGCCGACTCCGGGTGAGGGCAGAGTACACCGTTGACAGCTTGTCAGAGTGTTTCAGGACAGAAACTGCTGTCCCCCCAGTGACAACCGCTGACAGTGGGGCTTGAACCGCCAACCTTTGGATCGGTACTCCGGTACCTTGCCACCGGGATACCACTACTAAGCAGTGAACATTTTAGGGTTAAAACAAAACAGGGAGTAAATCGAAAGAGTTCATGACAAAATCATGAATAATGAATTTTATGCCTCGAGGTCCTGCACCAACAGTCGGGTACGTTGAAGGAATTGCTGAACTCACTAAACCCGTGGCGCATATACAGCAGCTGCACAGAATCCTACAACAATAACACTTTTTCTCTGAGTGTATTTGCATATATTTGTCTATTTTTGATCTTTTTTTTTCCCTATCTTGAAACGGAGTAAACAAACTGCGCGCTTGAGCTTCAAGCCAGTAGAATAATCGGCTTCACACCGCCCGTCTTATCTCATGCTCGGTAAAGTGAGGTAAGCTTCAGACTGCTGCACAAGCCCAGGCTCCTGCTGCAGTAGTTTGTTTTGGAGCACAAGTACAAGATTTGGAATGATAGGCATAGATCTCCCGAGCAGTGGGGGACAGGGGCTGGGGGCTGGGGGGAGAGGGTACAGTCTAGAAAGCAGAAAGTAAATTCAAAATCAAAACTGTTTCTCTAATATTTTACAGTTTGTTTTTCAAAATCAACTGTTGATAATCAGCATGGAACGTGTTCTTCATGATTTGTTTGATTTCTACCAAGTAACTTGCTTCAGTCCTGTCAGGATCAAGAGAAAAACAAACATGACTGTGCAGATGTTCAACACCATCCACTTTCAGTTTTAAAGGTGCATCGATCAACTCGTTCATATACTGATTCTTTTCAGCTGACTCTAGTCTTGAGGAGGCTATCGCCTATCTTGGCTGGGACTGTAGCCCAGATGCTAACCACGATAGCGTACCACATGTTTTCGATGTTGAATAAGAATACGGAGAAACACATTTGCTTTAGGAATAATATCAACTGAGATAATTCCTCAAGATCGTCACAATTACATTAAATTTCTTCAAGATCATCACGATTCCCTCCAAATTCCACCAAGACCATCATGAATCTATTAAGTTTCTTCAAGGTTATCTGGATTCCAGCGATTCCCCCAAGTTGCCTCAAGATTGTCAAGATCCCGTTAAGTTTCTTCAGGATCATTATGGTTCCGCCAAATTCTTCTAAGTGCCATCATGAATATCATGATTCCACCAAATCTCCTCAAGGTCATCATGATTCCCTCAAGTTTCCTTCAGATCATCACAAATCCAGTAAGTTCTCACAGGATCACTGCGATTCAATCCCCCGGCCCCCACGCTCATCACGATTCTCTCCAGTTACTTTGATTGCGGGCGTGGTGCCCCAGTATAAACCAAGGTTTGATTACTCGGCACTACCTTTTGACTTCCACGTTAATTTTAATTAAATATCTCCTCAGGTCAGCTCCTGGATCCTGTTCCTCTGCCTGTTCCTGCACTTCACAGTGAAGGTCTTCTTCTTTTCCTTTTGGCTTCTCCCCCTTTTTTCAAGGGGTCGCCACAGCGAATCATCTGATTGGCATGTTTGATTTGGCATAGGTTTTAATCTTGGATGTCCTTCCTGACACAACCCTTTAGCAAGGGACAGAAACACGCTGACGGCTTTGCAGCTCCTCTTTACAAAAGTCAGCAATGGTTATTTTACATGCCTCTCACCATAGACAGTGAGAGCCTTTGATAACCCAGTTAGCTGCACTGGGAGGGACAGTGACAACCTTGTGACAAACCATCTCAATCTAGCCTCTCTGACTTTGTCTCCAAAACCTCTAACATGTGCAGGGCTAAATGCTAGAAACAAGGTCAAAGCCACTAATACTTACTTAGTGCCTGTCCTTTCTTACTCTTTTGATGTTGTTGATTGGACAAAGGACAACATCATGGGTCTTGATCGCCTTACAAGAAGGATCATGTCTGACAACCGAGCTCACCACCCTCATTCCTCTATCAATCATTTATATTTATCAATCAATTCCGGAAGACGAGGTTTGATTAATGTGGAGGCACTTCCTGATCGTATTTTATTGTGGACTTTTGAACATATTTATTTAGCTGATGAAATGTCGTTTGTGTAATGAATTTAGTGAAACTGTCCAACACCTTGTCAATGGTTGTCCTGTTTTGGCACAAACGTCTTATCTGAGAAGACATGATGGCATGGCATGTTCCTTTTATTATCGTCTCTGTCATGTGTGTGGTTTTGACTCAGAGGTCCATCCATGGTACGACCCTGATCATGTCCAGGGCGTCATGGAAAATGATAATTTCAAGCTTCTTTGGAATCGGCCCATATACAGCCTGAGGAGAATTGAAGCCAACAAATCTGATCTTGTCCTTTTTGATAAATCCAATGGAATTGTTAATATTATTGAATTTTCTGTCCTTTTTGACAGCAATGTGATCGACAAGTTTCAGGAGAAGCATGCAAAATATGCGGAGCTTGCTTTTGAAATGTCTCGCTTGTATCCAAAGTACAAAGTCGTCCGACTCCCCATTGTTCTTGGGTTTGGTACCTCCTGATCTATTAACACAGATCAAGAGTGTGCCTGGGTTTGGTACCGGGAGCACAGACATTCTGGCAATCTGGGCAATGCAGAAGGCTGTAGTGTTGGGGAGTCTCCATGTTCTCCAGAAAGTTCTTGGTGGGTTTGATTCGGCAGTGCTTCCTGGGAGAAGTCCCATTCGCTGTCTGGGCTGCGTGTGGAGAGGGTGAGGGCCCTGAGCTGATGATGAGCCTAACCAGCCTGACTGTGCAAGGATCACCCGATCCCTCTCTGCTGCATATAAATCTTTACTGTAAATAATAATCTCTCTCTCTCTCTCTCTCTCTCTCTCTCTCTCTCTCTCTCTCTCTCTCTCTCTCTTTGTCTCTCATTCTCTTCTCTCTCTCTCTCTCTCTCTCTCTCTCTCTCTCTCTCTCTGTGCATTTGTCTGTTTGCCTCTATCAGTTTCTTTCTGACTCTGTCTATATCGAAATCTCTCCCTTCTCTTATTTGTCTCTCTATTTGTGTCTCGCTTTGCTTGTCTCTCTTTCTGTCTATCTGTCTCTCTCGGTCTTTCTATGTTGGTCTATCCCTCTAACTGTCTATCTGTCTCTCTATGTCTCTCTATCATTCTGTCTATGTCTGTCTATCTGTCTCTCTATCTGTCTGTCTATATGTCTATCTGTCTCTCTATTTATGTGTTTGTCTATCTGTCTTTATTTGTCTCTGTATCTGTCTGTCTGTTTCTCTATCTTTCTATATGTCTCTCTGTATGTGTCTCGATCTGTCTCTCTTTGTCAGTCTATCTGTCTGTCTATCTGTCTCTTTGTCTGTCTATCTGCCTATCTGTCTCTGTCTATCTGTCTCTATATGTCTCTCTATCTCTTTCTATATGTCTCTCTATCTGTTTCTATATCTGCCTTTCTATCTGTCTCTATCTCTTTCTATCTGTCTCTATGGCTCTCTATCTGTCTCTCTCTGTCTGTCTATTTGTCTCTGTCTCTCCATATGTCTGTCTATCTGTCTCTATCTGTCTGTTTGTCTGTCTCTTTATCTGTCTATCTGTCTCTATCTGTTTCACTGTCTGTCTGTTGGTCTATCTGTCTCTATCTGTCTCTCTATGTCTTTCTGTCTTGCTCCCTGTCACTCTCTCTGTCTTCATGTCTATCTATCTGTCTCTCTGTGTTTCTCTATTTGTCTGTCTGTCTATCTATCTGTCTCTATTTGTCTCTCTTAATAGATTGCACAGATTTTGCTGAGACTAGCCACCAGCATTTTAACATTAACAACTTGTGTGATCTTTTTACTAAATGTAATGCTTCAGTAATCCTGTAGTTTTTAAAATATATTGAAATGTTTTCTAAATTCTGAATTTGTGGTATAGTTAGCATAAATTCTATTGCTCGAGTGCTGCAATTCCGCTTAAATAACAACAGACTTTTACTGTTGGAAATGTATGGGAATGCACATCCTTAGCCAGACTCTTTTTTTTTAATATTACTTTTTCATCTTTCAATTGGGTTTCACGCGAAAATTGATTGTTTGAAGAAAATGATTTGATTTATCTTAGCTTCAGTAATCGTTTGCGATTTGCAATTGAACTCTTAGTCATTGTACTTAATATCAAATAACCATGTTTGGCACAATATAACACACTATATGTGTTGAAAGTGCCGTTAAACTTCATTCATTCATTCATTCATTCATTCATTCATTCACTCTATCTGTCTCTCTATCTGTGTATCTATTTGTCTCTCTATCTGTCTATCTATATGTCTCTATACCTGTCTGTTTGTCTATCTGTCTCTTTCTGTGTCTATGTCTCTCTATCTGTCTCGTTATCTGTCTCCCCATGTCTGTCTATCTGTTTCTCTATCTTTCTGTATGTCTATCTGTCTCTATCTGTCTCTCTTATCTGTATCTATGTCTCTCTCCATGTCCATCTCTATGTCTCTCTTTCTGTCTCTTCATCTGTCTTTCTATGTCTCGCTATCTGTCCTTTTTTGATCCGTTTTCCTCTCTCTGTGCTTCTGTAAAGTAATATAATACATTAGTATGACATAGTGTAAGCCTGTGATTTATAAAGTTATAACATTTACCCGCACCGCTGAGACAGAAATGAAAATGAAATGACTTTCTGACTAATCAGATTTGAGAATTTAACAGGAAAAGAGAATAAACAAAATAATTTATTTCATTGTATCTGATCATCGGATGATGAGAGCTATACGTCTTCTTCTGGCAGATTCAATAACAATAATAATAATAATAATAAAGACTTTTGCTAATCGATGCTTAGCAATAACACAGAAAGCCCAGAAGAGCAGTAGAGCGCTGAAGCACCGCGCTTCAAATGTTTATTACTTCTTACATCCAAATCTAAATTCAGGCCAGGCAACATTCCAACATGGTTTAATCATCCAATTTGGGACTGGTGCTTCTTAAGGGACTAAAAACCCTGTGCCTGAGACCACAAGTTGGTGAGCCGGTTGTGTTAACACTGTGAGAGGCGTGACCCCTGGAATGAGGGTTTATTTATTTATTTATTTATTTATTTATTTTTCCTTGCCATTGAAGACTCTGATCCATCTGCCTGCCATCTGTCTTTGATCCGTAGATCTGTGCCGGAGAGCAAGATGCTGATGCTGCTATGCTAATTCTGCTGTGCACCAGTTTAAAAAAGAGGTGATGAAATCCAGACATACAACTCGCAGGCCTATGTCCCTCCATGCAGGCTGTCAAAATGATTCGAGGGTCCAGGTAACAACAAGGACTTGTTAAAACCTTCTGGATATCAGATGTGCTACAAAAAAACATTTGAACCGTATGGATCACCAATCTTGGAAATACTCTGAAGAAAGTGGTGTTGCTGGTTTGATGCTGCCATGGAAACAATTGTGTGTGTGTACACGAGGTGACTTTTTGTTTTTGTTTGTTTGGTTGCTTTTTTGTCGTTTTTTTTTCAAAAAGCATCATAATATACTGAGGGTTTTCAAGTCAGTACATATCAATAACACTTGAAACGACAAAAAGAAATAATTTAGAATTTTTTTTTCTCAGAGACAACAGGTTTCTGTGGTGAATCCATAATCTGTCCTAGACATATTGCCAGTGATGTGAAATACCACATCCTGGATTTCAACTGTAATTTATTTTTAGAAAGCAAAGCCCCCTGACTGTATTATTTTGACGTAAAAATGTTCAAAACTCCTCCGTAAAAATGCATTTCAATAAAAAAGAGACATATTTAACATTTTAGATCAAAGTTTTTATTTATTTATTTGTTTGTTTATTTGTTTTATTTCCAGGGGTCGTCACAAACTTGCTCTATGAGCTGCCGTCACCAGATGACCATTAGCAATATACAGTGTTACCTTGACTTACGAGTGTCTTTTATAACGAATTTTCCATGATACGAGCTTCGATCCCACCAAAAATCCGCCTATCCAACCAGTAAATTTTGATTTACGAGCTCTGCTGGGGAAATAGCTTTTCTGGGCTGATTAGACTCATATTCTCCGCGTGTATTCCTCTGTGCTATGAGAATGCCTTGTGCAGTGCTTCTCAATTATTTTCTGTGATGCCCTCTATAGGAAGAAAAAAAAACATTTCACTCCCCCCAGCGCCCAGTATGCAACTATAAATAGTGTTGACTGCACTTCATATCATTTGCTCATATCAATTGTTTTTCCCGACAGCATAACGCGACAATGAGAGTGCCGCTGCCAACTACTGTAGAGGATGTGCACTTACACTTAAATCTAGTACAGTATGGGAAAAACACATGTTCCCAAAGGGCAGACGCCCCCCCCCTGGCATCACTATTTGAGAAGCACTGGCCTTGAGGGAGCTCACCATGAGCCTTTCCTTGCTGGCATTCGTAGAGTGCACAAACACAAAATTCTCCTCTTCCTTCTCTGTTACGCATCACACCATGCCTGCCCACGTGACATCTTCACGCTCACATGACATCTTCACACCCACATGACATCTTCGCTGCAGTCGATGATCGGAAGGGTTAGTTCAATTATTGTTTATTCTTGTTTTATTATGATTTATTATTAACTATTATTAATGTTAATGTACATGTATTATTATTATCAAATATTTATTGTTTTTAGGAGTTTATCTTTAATATATTAGGTGAAATATAAGTGTTTGTGTCGGGTTATATGAGTTTGGGAGGGGGTTGGAACAGAGTAATTTAAACCTGAGGACCTCAGGTTACATCACTGATGATGTGTTCAGGAGCATCCTAGAGATGTATCATAACAATCACTTAGCTGGTGAAACCAGTGGCGACCAGGAACAGACTGGTTGACAACCAAGAACAGAGTGGTGACGACTGGAGAGAGAGTGGACAGCACTGAGAGACGGCAACCGGGGTGGGGAGGGTTGGGAGCCCGAACCGCATCTTCTGAGATGAGGAAACCCAACGAAAGCTATGAATCGACTCATGGAAAGACACCCCCAGGGATGCCCGAGAGGGGGGGGAGGATGAGCATCCCAACCAGACGGACTGAGGGTTAACGAACATTGGCAATGGACAATCGAAGACGAGTGTGAAGTGCAGATGTAGAAAGGTCTGCAAGAACAGCCGAGGTCTTAAGATTCATCAGGCCCGAATGGAGTGTGTAGAGGGAGAGCAAGCGCCACAACGCACAGGGAACACACCTGGT
>CM045736.1:5048390-5055890 GCA_024760905.1 Plotosus lineatus | reverse complement strand
GAGAGACTTCAAACCTGTTGTGGAATGAATTCTGATGGTGTTTTCTGCTGTTGGAGATCATATACCTGACGGTTCTTCTGCATCCTGTGATGATAAGATAAGATAAGATAAGATACAGCTTTATTAATCTCACAATGGAGAAATTCACTGTTACAGGCTCTTGAGGTACCATCAGTAGGGGGTGCAAAAATAGATACAAATACAAACATACACACGTACATATATATTATATAAGTAAATAAATAAGTAGATACATAAATAGTATAAATTAATAAACAATAAAAGAAAAGAATGGAGCAACTTTATAGACTGGCCTATATTAAAGTGTAATGTATCTGAGGGCAGAGATGGGTTGATATGGTTCACAGTCAGTGGGGTAGATGTGGTTGATTAAAGTGCGCGGGGGTTTTTATTGCACATAACCGGTATTTTCACAGACAGTTACAAAGTGGCGTTGTACAGTCTGATAGCGGTGGGAATGAACGACCTGCGGTAGCGCTCCTTCCTGCACTGAGGATGCCTCAGTCGTCCACTGAAGGAGCTACTCAGCTCCTCTACAGTCTGGTGCAGTGGGTGATAGATGTTGAACAGGATGGATGTGAGCTTTGCAACTATCCTCCTCTCACTCACCTCCTCCACAGAGTCCAGTGGGCAGCCGAGGACAGAGCTGGCCCTCCTGACCAGCTTGTTCAGTCTCTTTCTGTCCCGCTCTGTGCTGCCTGGGGCCCAGCAGATGGCAGCATAGAGGATTGCAGAGGCTACCACAGAGTCATAAAAAGTCCTGAGCAGAGGTCTGCATACGCCGAAGGACCTGAGTCTCCTCAGAAGATGGAGGCGACTCTGGCCCTTCTTGTACAGGGCGTTGGTGTTGTGGGACCAGTCCAGTTTATTGTTAAGGTGAACACCCAGGTACTTGAAACTGTCCACTGTCTCAATGTCCTGTCCCTGGATGTTCACTAGTAAGTGTGTGTGTGTGTGTGTTTGAGTGTTTCTCCTGAAGTCGATCACCATCTCCTTCGTCTTCCTGGTGTTCAAGCACAGGTGGTTGCGCTCACACCAGTCCACGAAGTCAATGATGACCGACCGGTACTCCAGCTCGTTCCCCTCAGACACACGGCCCACGATGGCGGAGTCGTCCGAGAACTTCTGGAGGTGGCAGCTGTTTGTGTTATATATGAAGTCCGAGGTATAGATATTGAAAAGGATTTTCTGCTGATGTGTGAATTCTGTCAAAATAAGTCCTTGAGTGGTGGAAACACAATACTGTGGTGAATACTATCTTTATATTGGTTACAAGGGCATTCCGGACCCAGTCAGCTGTTTCAGTGGTTGGCTCTCCTCCCTTGAGTATTGCCAGTGTTTCCCATTACCCCTGAGCTATGTCTGTATGTCTGTTGGCTACCGACATCGCTGAGGGTTTGCCCGTGTGGTCACCATATTCCTTCTCAGGATGAGTGTTGTTTCATTCATCATTCATTTTCTGAACCGCTTAATCCTAATTTGGGTCGTGGTAAAGTTGGCACCCATCTCAGAGTACATCTTGGACGGCTCTTGCTCCTCTTTACGAAAGTCAGCAATGGTTCTTTTACATGAAACTCTCACCACAGACAGTGAGAGACATGGTCGGCCTTTGATAGCCCGGTTAGCTGCACCGGGGGGACAGCAGTGACAACCCGGTATATAGTGAGGCATGAACACCCAACCTTGGGCTTGGTCATCCACCACCCTGCCACCGAGCCACCACTGCCCCTGTGTTGTTTAAAATGTTTCAATGGCCTTAGTGGAAACGAATATTTAGTAGGTTTTAGTTCATTTCAGCTATCAAAGCTTTTTCTGTAAGCTTGAGCCTGGAGTCTGTTTCATTAATAAGGTATTCACACATGTGAGCTTTCCGATTACTGAATGTTTATTTATTCAGACCACTGTGTGTAAGGTCATAGTAAACCTGAATGTTTATGAATAAACAAACCAACATTACTTGATTGATTGATTGATTGATCTCTGATATTTTCTGTAAATAGTAACCAAAGCTCATACCAGTCTCCCCCAGAGGAGTCATTAATATCCTGAACTGCTTAATCATAATTAGGGTCATTGGGAGACTGGCACCCATCTCAGGGGACTGGGAAAGGGCAGGGTACACCTTGGACAGCTCACCAGGCCATTGCAGGGCCAACACCCTCACAGTCATTCGTACTCACACTCAGGGATGACTTGGAACAATTAACCTGCTGTGCATACTTTTGGACTGTGGGAGGAAACCGGAGAACCCAGAGAAAACCCACATAAGCATGGGAAGAATCTGCAAACTTCAGACAGAAACACCCGAGTCGGGAATCGAACCCAGGACCTTCTTGCTGTGAGATGGACATGCTAACCACTACCCCACCGTGCCACCTCTGTCAGAAGATGCCTGCATGAATACGGGTGTTCCTAACAAAATGGCCTGGCTGGGCGTAAATTATGAAACGTTGCATTTCGCTGATGTCAATGAATTATTTTGTACCTGTCTCTTTTTATGAATGTAATTCATTCTTACATAAAGTAAGATGGGTGCACTTTCTGTCTGCTAGATTTATTTTATTCGAGTTTTATGCAGCAGATATTCTTTATGACATGCACAGCTCATTAATTAATGTTTCCCTGTGTGTGATATTACAGGCTGCAAACCTCTTTCCAATATTTTATAAGGGTATGAGATCAAATACCACAACAAAATGTAGGGGCTTTCGTTGTTATTGTTGTTTGTTTGTTTGTTTGTTTGTTTGTTTGGTTTTGTTTTGTTTTTTTTGTTTGATTTTTCCGAATGTTTTTGTGGAATCTGAGCATTAGCGTCTTGTACGTGTCCAGAAAAGTGAACAACTCTTTCAGGTGTGATGAAAGCGAAATCCTTGTAATATATAACAGTAAATTATTCAAGCAACAGACCCAATAACTTTATTTATTTTCCTTTTCACCAAATGTGTATCAGTAAATTCATCCTGCACCCACAGGTAGATTTGAGAAGAAGTGGAAAAAAAGATCATTTCTGTGCTGCAGATTTTTTTAAGAAGCAGAAATCTCATGATTATCACCTTCTGCCCTGCATTGAGAGACACTGAAAAAAATCCTAAAAATAAATAAATAATCCCACAAACATTTTGGAGGATGTGATTATCTTTAGCTGATGTCTGATATATTTTTAAATCTATATACCGTGGTACCTTGACTTATGAATTTAATCCATTCCAAGGGTGAGCTCGTGAGTCAAAAAGTTTGTTCGATAAAACAAAAATTCCCATCGGAAATAATAGAAAACCAATTAATCCACTCCAACCCCCTCCCAAACAAAGATAAACATATAAAAACAATAAATAAGGAGAATATTGTGTATGTGCAAGCTTCGAATGAAAGTGTGGAAAGGCTTGTGATGAGCTCTCTCAAAACCAATGTTTCTCAAATAGTGGGGCGGTGAGCCAAGGGGTCGTGTATGACCCTGGTAACCAAGCTTTTTTGCCATACTATACTAGAATTAAGTGTAATTGCACATTCTCTACAGTAGGTGGCAGTGGTGCTCTAACTGTGTTCCCTCTGGTGTAGGGAAAAACACTGAGCAAACAATATGAAGTGAAGTAAACACTATTTATAGTCGCAGAGGGCACTGGGGGTCCCGCTTTTAGGGGGCGTCAAAGAAAATAATTGAGAAGCACTGCTCAAGGCGTTCTTGAAGTGTGGAGGATTACATGAGGAAGAATACAAGGCTAATCAGCCCGAAAAAGCCATTTCCCCAGCAGAGCTTGTAAATCAAAATTAGCTGGTTGGATGGAGCAGATTTTTGGTGGATCGAAGCTCATATCATGGAAAATTCATTATAAAAGACCCTCGGAAGTCAAGGTAACACTGTATGTATAATATACATATATCGTAAGTTTCAATGTAAACGGTGACTTCACAGTTATAGCTTCACTTTTATTTATTTATGTCTTTTTTCTGTGTTTATTAATTTTTAATTTTCTTTGTTTCAATACTTAATTCTGATTGGTCAATTAAATCACTGCTTGGGCTTTAATTCCTTTATATATTATTTTGATGTCTTTGACATATCTTTCGAACTAAACTGAATAAATGAATAATCATCAATACAGAGTCTGGACAGATGTAATTAAACCTTATCGATTTCAGAAAGAATATTTTCTGACTGACGAAAAAGTTTGTGTCTTGCTGCTTGGCCATCATCGTATTTTTGATGAAGATCTTCACTGTTAAATGTTTCACCATGAACGGTGCAATATTCAAATTGTCAGCTGTTTGGTTGAACTAGTTATGCAAGCATGCCTTGCTCTGCAGGAGCTCAAGAACCGTCAGATTTTCAGGGAGGTCAAAAAAGTTCAACAATGAAGGGAAGTCCACCACGGATCCACCACCTGGTCGACCTGGACCATCAGAAAGATGCCTTTGTTCCGTAAAGACGGCAACTGAGAAAAATACCCATTCCAAGGCCAGAGACATTGCAGAAGACATTGAAACAAGCCCCAAAACTGTGACGTGCCATCTTCAGCAAAAGCACCATTATGGCCGAGCAACAAGACGCAAACCTCATCCTCACCAGAACATATTAATTCTGAATTTTTTGTATCTATTTACTTCAGTGCAGTTTCCGGAGGAAGCACTGGGATCATCATCATCATCATATCCCCGTAGGGTAGTGTAGCAATTGGTGTCTTCCGGAGAAGATTAAAGTTCGGGAGAAGATTAAAATTAGATGCGGGAATGCTTGCCACTTGTCCCGAGAAACACGCTGACGGCTTTGCAGCCTACTCTTTACGAAAGTCAGCATTGGTTCTTTTACATGCCTCTCACCATAGACAGAGATTGACATGGCCCGCCTTTGATAATCCAGTTAGCTGCACTGGGGGGACAGTGTCAACCCTTGAACCCCCGACCTGAGGATTTATTTATTTATTTAAGGGACAATGTACAGGAACATTAAGCTCATAGAGACAGAGATATACTGTACCAGATTAGAGCTTAATAGCTAGTTTCCATCTGTAGTCCCTAATTTAGAACGGCCAATTAACCTACAGTGCATGTCTTTGGATTGTGGGAGGAAACCGGAGCACCCGGAGGAAACCCACACAAGCACGGGGAGAGCATACAAACTCCACACAGAAACGCCCAGGCCGGGAATCGAACCCGGGCCTTCTTGCTGTGAGGCGGACGTGCGAACCACTACGCCACCGTGCCGGATCAGCAATCCTGTGACCTATCCATTAGACCGCCACTGCCCTAGCACTGGGATAATCGAGAAGAACTGATCGTCTCTCTGGGCTTATTAAATGACCATGAGAAGCTTGCTGAACCAGAACCCTTAATGTATTCTTTTATTTTCTGAACCACTTAATCCTAATTAGGATTTCGAGGAGGCTGGCGCCCATCTCAGCTGACTCTGGGTGAGGGCAGAGTACACCCTGGACAGCTTGCCAGGCCATCACATGGTGCAAACACGCTGATGGCTATGCAGCCCCTCTTGATGAAAGTCAGCAATGATTCTTTTACATGAACCTCACACCATAGACCAGGAGTTGGGAACCTATGGCTCGCGAGCCAGATGTGGCTCTTTTGATGACTGTATCTGGCTCTCAGATAAATCAGGTGGCCTTTCTTAACAGAATAATGACATAATTTCATAATAACATAATTTCACTGTCATTTAAATTAAAATACAAAAAAAAATACATCAAATAAAACAAAAACAGAGGAATAAATCTCACAAAGTGCAGGAAAATCTAGAGAGGTGGAGGTATGCCCTGGAAAGGAGAGGAATAAAGGTTAGCCTCAGAAAATCAGAAGACATGTGTGTGAATGAGAAGGACCCAGGAGGAACGGTGAGGTTACAGGGAGCAGAGAAAACGAAGGTGGAGGATTTTAAGTTCTTAGGCTCAACAATCCAGAGCAATGGAGAGTGTGGAAAAGAGGTGAAGAAGCGTGTGCAGGCAGGCTGGAATGGTTGGAGAAAAGTGTCCGGTGTGATGTGCGATAGGAGAGTGTCAGCAAGATTGAAGGGAAAAGTGTACAAGACGGTGTTGAGGCCAGCGATGTTGTATGGTTTAGAAACAGTGGCGCTGAGGAAAAGGCAGGAGGCAGAGCTGGAGGTAGCAGAGATGAAAATGTTGAGGTTCTCTCTGGGAGTAACGAGGATGGATAGGATCAGAAATGAGTATATCAGAGGGACAGCACATGTAAGATGTTTTGGAGACAAAGTCAGAGAGGCTAGATTGAGATGGTTTGGACATGTACAGAGGAGGGATAGTGAGTATATTGACAGTAGGATGCTGAGGTTGGAACTACCAGGCAGAAGGTCTAGAGGAAGACCAAAGAAGAGATTTATGGATGTGGTGAAGGAAGACATGAAGGTCGTTGGAGTCAGAAAAGAAGATGCGGAGGACAGGGTGAGATGGAGGCGGATGATTTGCTGTGGCGACCCCTGAAGGGAGCAGCCGAAAGTAAAAGAAGAAGAAGAAGAGGAATAAATCTCACGCATTTAAATCAATACATCTATTTTCAATGCCACCTCACTGTGGCATGCAGCAGAGAGCCAATCCTTTCTGTACGCCAGTGTGTGGGCGGGTCCGAAACCTTGAAACCTAATTTTATTGGGTTGTAACAACAGCAACAGACTGCGCGTGTTGTTTTTGAGTAAAGAGGTAAATTTCCTCGTTTTTGATCAGCTCATTTGCATGAAGCCAAGCAAAGTTGATTGCCAAAACTTGGGATGCGCTTCCTGTCACATAAACACTGCAGCGTGTGAGTCTTGCAAAAGTCGCATTAATAGTAAGAAATACTTTTCTTATTCATAAATAACTTCGTTATGACCATGTTGTTTAAAATAAATTCAGTCTTATTATACTCTCAAATTATTGGTCTTCTTTTTCAATTTAGTTGTATTCAGTATATTATTATTATTATTATTATTATTATTATTATTATATCAGTAGAAGTATTTTTTTGTCATGATGGTAGTAGTATTTACAATCTAAACTACAATAGAGTAAAAATAAAGAATAAAATTAATCTTGTTGTCTGTCTGTCTTCCTTTCGGCTTTTTCCCTTTTACTCGGGAGTCGCCACAGCGAATCATTTGATTCGCACGTTTTGATTTGGCAGAGGTTTTTACGTCGGATGCCCTTCCTGTCACAACCCTTTTAGCAAGGGACAGAAACACGCTGACGACTTTGCAGCTACTCTTTACGAAAGTCAGCAATGGTTCTTTTACATGAACCTCTCACCATAGCATAGACAGTGACAGACATGGCCCGCCTTTGATAACCCAGTTAGCTGCACTGGGGGGGGCAGTGACAACCTTGTGGAGAGTGGGACTCGAACCCCCAACCTTTGGATCAGCGATCCAGCGCCCTATACCACTAGACCACCACTGCCCCCTAAAATTAATTTTGTTTATATGGTAAATTTTACTGTACCCTATCTGTTCATTGTGCTCTGTTTGTTTCCCCGCCCATTCAA
>CM045736.1:4993390-5043390 GCA_024760905.1 Plotosus lineatus | reverse complement strand
CTTTGTGCTCACAATGACGGCAAGACGGCTCCTCCATCTCGGCACGGTGGAGATATGAGCATGGTGGCGTGACTGCGGAGCAGTGTAGTGAAGGCATTCTGCGTTGACACGCTTTACATTGTGTAGACGTGACAATGTTTTGATATCATTCATATCGACCTTGTTCCAGGTAGGTTGAAGTAAAACAATTGAATGAAGAAATTACTTATGATGAAGTGGGCGAAAAGTAAAGTAGGTGCAGCAGTAGCATATGACTGACATGCGAGTATTGACTGTTCATTGTGTGGGCGTGAAGTTTAGCAACATGGATGACATAAATAGATGAAGGAACTCGACAAACTCGAAGTAGACCTGCCAGCTCAGAAGAGGAATAATGCAGATTCCAGACAGGGAAGGGTGGGAACTGTCCCACAACAAGGGAATACATTTCACTCTTAATTTGGAAGGACATTGGAATTTCTTTACCCTTGTCTGATAGGTGAAGGCGTCATCGTTCAGAGAGGAACAATGAGTGAAGACAAGTCGACATGTGTAAATTTCCCTCTGGGCTTAATAAAGTGTCTGTCTGTCTGTCCTTCTGTGTCTCTGCCTATTTGTGTCTCTGTCTGTCGGTCTGTCTTGCTGTGTGTCTGTTTGCCTGTCTATGTATATGTCTGTCTGTGTCTGTCTATCTATCTCTCTCTCTCTCTCTCTCTCTCTCTCTATATATATATATATATATATATATATATATATATATATATATTCAAATCTATCTATCCCAATGTTTGAAGGAGGGAGATTTTATCTTTGTCTGACAATATCTGAGAGTTCAAACCACTGTGTTGCCATCAATGATTCCAGAATATTAAATAATTTGGTCTCTCTCTCTCTCTCGCTCTCTCTCTCTTTTAATTAGCACTTGACTTTAGATTTCTGGAACTTTCAGCCTCATAAGGTCCTAACAACCATTTCCTTCAATACAGTGGGTAATTTTCAATCTATTTTTCTATCCCCACTTTGCAAAAGTCATTTTATCGCCAGGGCAGTGTAGGAGTACCACTTGGTCACATACTAAGCCCCTTTTCAAGTTGTCAGTTTGAGTTAGACTGTTGCTGGTTGCTCGCCCTTGTCACCCCTTCAGAGACCCTACAGGACAAAAACTTGGCGAAATTTGCCTGTATGCTGAACATCAGTGTACTGCTGAGAATGTTGAGTCAGGAATGTAATACCATTTTAATAATAGAGCTGTGTGTGTGTGTGTGCGCACGTGCGTGCGTGTGTGTTATGTACACTGAGCAAAGAAAAAACTTCTCATAAATAGTGTTGTACTGGTGGATTGAATGATTTATTCTGCTGAATTTTGGATACTCACTTCTCATACCACATGCCTGTAAGATGACACTATCTCAGAGTTACTCCACCCATGAGTGACCTAATGCATAACATTTCAGTTGGTCAGTCAGCGTGACCAATATTCAGGTAATCCTTGCACCAGGGCCAATAAAAGGTAACCTCAAAATGTGGATTTTTGTCAGGAGTCACAAAGGCACAGACAACACGAGTCATGAGGGAGTGTCCCAATCGCATGCTGGGATGTCTGTGATAGCAGTGCATCATTCCTCCATCAGCCTGGCAGCACTGTGAATCCTCCACATGCCTGATGAACACATGTGACCATGCTCGCACATGTGGTGCCTACACCTCCATGTTTATGATGGCAGAACATTCCAAGTCCACCGTTGAACATCTTGTTTAACTGCATGTGTTAGAGATGTATCGCTTTGCATCATGCAGATGGTGGACGCACACAGTACCCAGTGCTCTGAACTTTTCCCACAAGCCCCTGGTTGGTTCAGGCTTTAAAGATTCATGAAATATGAACAGGAAATTGCCAGTCATGTTTCTTTTGGTTCCGGATGACGGCAAAACTAAAATAAATGTTTTTTTGCAATATGTCCATATTGGCTAAAATATTTTTTTGAGGAAAAAAAAAAAAAATCAACCTGTTTATGTTTCTGTTTACTGTATGTGTATATACACACAAATAAAAAGCATAGCTGTTTCTGTGGGGACTTAGGTAGAAGATGATGGACCATAATGCAGTGCTTGAAGCAGCAGTGCTTTACAGATGCGACCATCACCGATACGGTTACAATAGCGCCGGAAAGTTTGTGAATTTCCTATTTTGGCATCAATGTGAGTAAAATATAGATAAAGAAAAGAGAATGAACTGAACAAGAAGAAAAATTCATGAGCAAAAATAATCCATAATGCACCAACGAGAGTCAAAAGTATGTGAACGTCCCGCGTCAGCCAGTAATCTGAAGAAATTCGAGCGAGAGTTGTTTTTAACCGGCGGGATAAAACATGTGACTCTGGCTGCCAAAAGTGGATGATATATATACCAGGTTCCTTGCATGCGATTAGAGAACCTGTTTGATTTTGATTCGCTGTGAGGTTTGTAGGACGCCTGGCTTTACTTTGGTTCTTTCTATGATTAGTCTCTTTTCCTTCTTCTTCTTCTGGTGATTGCTCCAGTTGAATTCCCTGTAGGATCCTATCATGTATTACTTTCACGTAGTACAGTTTTATTAGGTCATCTGGGTAACTTGCACCTGCTGTAAGAAGAATACTGATTATTCCTCCTGTACCTCGTTGTTTTGCATGCTGATGGTCTGGAAGTGTGAAGTGTTGGAGCAGAGCCGGTGTCCGTGAGCTTGTGTGCTGGAGTGACTGAGTTGTGCTGCTCGAGGGTTTCATGCACATCATGAGCAGGAAGCACCACAGTGTATTTTGGTGTGGGGGGTATTTGTGGTTGTCATTTAACAGATATGGACTGTTGTAAACCCCCCCCCCAAAAAAAAAAAATAAATAAATAAAATAAAAATAAAAACAAAAAATATTTTTGAAAATCAACCTTGTGGACAGTTTTATCCTGAAAATGAATGCAAAGCAGTTATTTAAGAGAGCCGGGTTAAGCACCATGTCTTACCATGTTCTTGTAACAACCATCAGCAGTGTGTTTGCGTGCGTGTGTTCGCATGGTGTTTTCATTTAAAACAATAAACAAACTTTCTTGGTTTAATTTTGTCTCATCAAAATTTCGAACTCTCTCTCTCTCTCTCTCTCTATATATATACATATATATATATATATATATATATATATATATATAAAAAAATTAATGTGTGTGTTGCTTGCAAGCGATACTTTCTGAAGGTGGAGTTCCCGGAAGATGGTGTCTTGATGCTCACAGTCATGCAAGTCATTAATACATTACAGCCAATCAGCATCAACACGGGTTTTCTTCAGGGAACAAGAACACATACTAGATGGGACATGGGGCAACCATTCAAGTTCCATGTCTTTGGCGCTCCAGTGAGGCTCCCTGCTGTAAAGTGAGGCTTTCAGTCTTTGAGTGAAAGTAACACAGTAAAATTTGAATACTTTTTGAAGGGAAGACATCCGGACCTCAATGCTCAGGCTACTGCCCTTCCAACCCAACCCCTGATCAGGCATGAGCAGATGATGATGATGATGATGATAATAAATTTTTCATTTCATGAACTGCATCACCACATCATTGCAAAAATGTTCTTCAAATCAATATTAAATAGAGTTGCTACATCAACCAGAAAACCCCAACTCTGCGTGGATCAGCCTGAAAGGTCGTCTCGTTCCATGAAGCTCACTTTGAAAGGAATGGGACTGTGACTGTAAATCCCTGAAGTGGAACTGGCCAGAGAGAGAGAGAGAGAGAGAGAGAGAGAGAGAGAACAAATGTATGTTAAAAGGGAATGGAATTCTGTGTGTGTGTGTGCAATGGCTGTGATTTCCGCTCTCCTTGTTTGTTTGCGCTCAGCCTCAGTTATGTTCCGTCTGCAGAATGCCCCCTGAGCAATGAATAATACCAGGGTGAAACTTTACTGCATAAAAAATTAATTCTTTGCCTTTTATTCGGTCGCACTAGGGAAGGGAACCATGGACAGAAGGTACGGACTGTGTGTCCATTTACAAGGCGAGTGAAAGTTTGTTTGGGGGAAATGCGGTAATCGAACATTTTCCCCAGAGAGTCGTGGAATATTCAAGTGCTCAGCCTGACATGAGGATTGAATTTATCTGTTCTGTGCCATTCTAATAGAAATTTTACTCGATTTAATAAAGAGATGGCGGGAAGGGACGTTTATTTGTATTTTAGAAGAAACAAACAAATCAAGTGAAAAGAAAAAAAGAAGCAGCAGCGGTGCAAAGGGACTCGGGGAAAGAGAAGCTGTTTGTATTTCTGTTGAATGCATTATGCAACAGTGAAGTGATGTGTGAAGTCGGCTTGTTGTGCACTTACGTTTGCTCCCTTTTGTCAATAGAATTAAAAGTGCACTGCTTATTTGTGTTATATATGGCGTAGTTAAAGGAAAAACAGATGAGGTGGTGTGGGGAAACCCATGAGATATCCAGGCAGCGGTATCCGAACTACCTTCAGTACGATAAAGGTTTTCGCTGCACAACGGAATAATTTCTGTATTTTATTGATAGCCGACGTCCTGCAAAAATTGTGTTGTTTCGGGGGCAAATCTATAAAAACAGCTAGCTTGTTTTCGGGGGCAGTCAAATTCTATATCCAGGAATTCTTAAAGGATTCTTCAACATTGACAGAGAGGACAATTTGTTTGTGACCTTTTTGAATAATAATAATGTTGGGGAATTGTTGGACTTGGCAGAGGTTTGCACTCTCCAGCCACTCGATTTTTTTTCTTTCATTTTATTCAGTTTTATTTTTAAGCACAGTTCAAGTTGTAGTGCTCTGATCATTTAATGCGAGTGTAATATTTGTTCTCCAGGCTGTAAACATTCCCTGGAGAAATAAGTGTACCTTAGTTAACGAGTTTAATTAGCACGTCTTCAGGACTTACTGAACAGCGGTACATTAGGCAGGCATGAATACATTTTTGTAAAACTATAGTACTTACTGCTGGTGCAGTTAAAAGGTAATATATCCTTGACCGCTTAAGGAAGCACAACATATCATATGCGGTGTTTCCCTTTAGATGGGAGGGATGATGCATCTCTGGTATTAATCACTGTGGTCTGAGCTAATAATAATAACCGTCAGCGAGCTTGTGTGTTGAATCTCCGGCCTTATGATGCTTTACAGATGGTAAGATGAAACGTTCAGGATTCTGTGGCCCAGGTTAAAAGTGTTCAGGGGAAGAGTCAAATACAGCGATACCATCATCTCCTTTCGGCTGTTCCCTTCAGGGGGTTGCCACAGCGAATCAGCTGCCTCCATCTTACGCTATCCTTTGCATCTTCTACTCTTACTCCAACTATCTTCATGTCCTCCTTCACCACATCCAAGAATTGTCTCTTTGGTCTTCCTCTAGGCCTTCTGCCTGGTAGTTCCAACCTCAGCATCCGACCACCAATATACTCACTATACTCACTATCCCTCCTCTGTACATGTCCAAACCATCTCAATCTAGCCTCTCTGACTTTGTCTCCAAAACGTCTTACATGTACTGTCCCTCTGATGTGCTCATTCCTGAAACTATCCATCCTCGTTACTCCCAGAGAGAACCTCAACATTTTCATCTCTGCTACCTCCAGCTCTGCCTCTTGTCTTTTTTCCCAGGGCCACTGTTTCTAAACCATACAACATCGCTGGCCTCATCACCGTCTTGTACATTCTTGCCGATACCTTCCTATCACACATCACATCAGACACTTTTCTCCAACCATTCCAACCTGCCTGCACACACTTCTCCTCTTTTCCACACTCTCCATTGCTCTGGATTGTTGAGCCTAAGTACTTAAAATCCTCCACCTTCCTTATCTCTGCTCCCTGTAACCTCACCGTTCCTCTTGGGTCCTTCTCATTCACACACATGTATTCTGTCTTACTGAGGCTAACTTTCATTCTGCTCCTTTCCAGGGCATACCTCCACCTCTCTAGATTTTCCTCCACTTATTCTCTGCTCTCACTAAAGATCACAATGTCATCTGCAAACATCATAGTCCATGGTGAATCTTGTCTAACCTTGTCTGTCCGCCTGTCCATCACCATAGCAAACAAGAATCGCTCAGAGCTGACCCTTGATGCAGTCCCACCCCCACCTTGAACTCTTGTGTCACACCGACAGCACACCTCCCAACTGTCTTACGTCTCTCATACATGTCCTGCACTACTCTAACATACTTCTCTGCCACTCCAGACTTCCTCATGCAATACCACAGTTCCTCTCTCGGCACCCTGTCATATGCTTTCTCCAATTCCACAAAGGCACAATGCAGCTCCTTCTGACCTTCTCTGTACTTCTCTATTAACATCCTCAAGGCAATCACTGTGGTGCTTTTTCGTGGCATGACACCAAACTGTTGTTCACAAATGCTGACCTCTGCCCTTCGTCTAGCTTCCACTATTCTTTCCCATAACTTCATCGTAAGGCTCATCAACTTTATCCCTCTGTAGTTGCCACAACTCTGCACGTCTCCCTTGTTCTTAAAAATGGGCAGCATCACACTTCTCCATTCCTCTGGCATCCTCTCACTCTCTGACCTTGTTGAATGACAGTAGTAGCATGACTTACAAAATTAATCCATTCCGAGGGCGAGCTCGTAAGTCAAAATGTTTGTTCACTAAAACAAAAATTCCCATCCGAAATAATACAAAACCAATTAATCCATTCCAACCCCTCCCAAACTCATAACCTGATACAAACACATATATTTCACCTAATATATTAAAGATAAACATGTAAAAACAATAAATATTTCCCAATAATACATGTACATTAACATTAATAATAATAAACAATAAGTCGACCAACCCTCCCGATCATTGACTGCGGTGAAGATGTCACGTGGGCTGCTAGGAGGTGGTGCATAATAAAGGAGGCGGAGAATTTTGTGCATGTGCACACTGGGAATGCCAATGAGGAAAGGCTTGTGGTGAGCTCCCACAAGGCCAGTGCTTCTCAAGTAGTGGGCCACGCCCCCTGATTCCGGGGGGGGAACCTGGAGAACATGCTTTTTTGCCTTACTGTACTAGAATTAAGTATTTATTTTTATTTATTTTCTTCTTTGAGGGAGCATCACGGAACATAATTGAGAAGCACTCAAGCAGATATATCAGCTCGGAAAAGCCATTTCCCCAGCAGAGCTCGTAAATCAAAATTTTGCTGATTGGATGGGGCAGATTTTTTTGTGGGATCAAAGCTCGTATCATAGAATATTCATTATAAAAGACACTCGTAAGTCAAGGTACCTCTGTAATAAATTGTACAGCATCATATTCTTTTTCCTAGCAAATCCAACTGCACTGAGTTTGGGGTGAAATGATGTCACATGGCATTAGTACTTTAATATATCCATTTATTGGCATTGTGTCACGTCCGCTTTAGTGATGGAGATGTACAGCTGAGGGTGATTTGCTTCTCTTTGTCTTGGATGAGCCATGTGTTGAAGTTTTGCTCTTTGCTCTCACCAACTGCTTGAGGCCATATGACAGTGCAGAGCTTGCTAGTGGGTGGAAAATGAGCTTCACTGATTATTTAAGGAGTAGCAGAGTTTCGCATTTTGAAATTTACTGAAAATAACAGAGTAACGGAATACAGATCAAAAGTGAAGCTTAAGTTTGTACATTTCTTTGTGAATGTCTGTCTTCCTTTCGGCTTTTTCCCTTTTCCTCGGGAGTCGCCACAGCGAATCATCCAATTCGCACATTTGATTTGGCAGAGGTTTTTACGTCGGATGCCCTTCCTGTCACAACCCTTTTAGCAAGGGACAGAAACACGCTGACGACTTTGCAGCCTACTCTTTACGAAAGTCAGCAATGGTTCTTTTACATGCCTCTCACCATAGACAGTGAGAGACATGGCCCGCCTTTGATAACCCAGTTAGCCGCACTGGGGGGGGGGACAGTGACAACCTTGTGGAGAGTGGGACTCGAACCCCCAACCTTTTGGATCGGCGATCCAGGGCCCTATGCCACTAGACCACCACTACCCCTGTACATTTCCTTGTGAATGAATCTGTAAAATTAAAATGTCTGTTTGTTTATTTAAACTTATTCGGATTTGTTAAGAGCTCAGCTTGTTTGTTCGCTTCACCATTTTAACACCTATTTCCTGAATGGTGCTGGAAGATGGTGAGGCATTTGGCCTTTTCCTCATTGCAAAGCTGTTGACGGGGTAAAAAATCAGACGAAACCGCAAAACATAACTGCTCTGAATATTCAAACTTAATCACGCCGCAAAACAGGATGCAGCTTGGCATCGGCTGTGCCGTCTGTAATGATTTGTGGTCGATTAAGTAATTTGATTTGACCATATGTCATCAGATATTCGCCACATCTGTCAATTTAACAATTTAATTGTATTTTTTTTTCTCCCCAAAGCAAAGCAGGCAACGTCAGGCGGTGCTGTTAGCTTTTCATGACATCAGTCTTAATAAAGCACACACTCCAGCACAATGGAAGAAGAGTACCTGTTGTGAAGGTGACTCAGGAGATGGGGAGAAGAGTCATGGCAACCAGCTGAGTCTGTGTATATAAGAGCAACAACAACAACCGAGGTGTAAACTGACTCAAAACCACATCATCATCTCAATACCCACTCAGTGCTCAGGATTCTTAAATAATCAGTGCTTAGAATCACAGGTAAATCACAGCTAGGGGATCCTCAACCGATGTTATGACACCATGAGGTGAATATCAAACATGAGTTATTTAATCCACCTGATTTCAGGTGATAAAAACGACCCATTAGCTCAACACAACAAGACAAAGCAACTGGAATCATTTGTAGGATGTTGTACGCTGATACGGCTCTGAGTGGTGCGATTAGAAGGGAGGGCGGAGACTTGTCCGTTTTTCTGTAAAATCTTTTGACTTTATCAAAATAAGAGTGACTTTATATTTTGTCTATATATTATACAGAAAGCCCCCGCTATTCAATGATGATCCCGGAAATCCACGAATTATTGATACGGTATTAAAACTCTATGTATGATGTTATATACGCTAAAATCTGCTTGTTAAACACATTCTATAGACAGTCTTACTCATCAATACAGTAATAATGCAGTAAAAAGTAGTAATGATTCAGTAAAAACGTTTTAATTTTATACTGTGATAATATTTATGAATAAATAAAGCGCTTTGGCTCCTTACCATAAGCTTTAGAAGATGCAGGGCGTTTGCGTGACAAAATAGGGCTTAAATAATCATTAAAAAACACATGGAAAAAATACTTTGCAATTCAGGCAATCACATTGATAACTTGTGCACAAAGGAGACAAAAAAGAGGTGTACGCATCATCTGCAACCGATCAGCAGGAGGGAGAAACAAAAGCTCTCAGCCATTGGCTGAATTTGAATCACGTGCCAGTAATGTCATGATGACGCAGATGTATAATTGGCCGGGGCTGCCGCTAATTCAGTTCTTCTAAAATAGTGGGGTGCACCCCCCCCCCTTGGTCGGCGTGGTGTGATGCCAGAGTGAGTGCGTATGACCCTGGGAACATGATTTTTTTGCCATACTGTACTCGAATTAAGTGTTTTTTTTTTAAATTATTTCATGTTTTTTTTTTTAATGTTATTAAAGATACAATATTTTACAGAGGTGTATTCATAATTTTTTATACAAATAATACTATGTCTAGTCACATGCGGGGCACTGGGGGTAGTGTGAAGTTTTTTGTTTGTTTGTTTGGTTGGTTTTCTTTCTACAGGGGGCGTCACAGAAAATAATTGAGAAGTACTGCGGTAATTTAAAAATATTATGAAACAAAAAAACCTTTTGAAAGCAAAATCTGCGAGTATGCAGGGCCACGAACAGTGAACCGCGAATGGGCGGGAGCTTACTGTATTCCATGACCTGCTGAGATCATGACGCTGTATCTCATGACTCTTCATACTCCACTCGTGTCCATCTTGTTCATTTTCATGATCTGTTGGTGTCTGTTTTCATACTTCATGTGGCAAACACAGACAAGTGTCTGGATCGGATGGAACATCCCATTTGAACAACCAATTAAAGTGGTGCACCAGAGCTAACTCTTGGAAAGGATTTTGGAATGTGCAGAATCCTGTTGGGTGGTCTGATTGTTTTCTTTCATTCGATGCATCTTTCTCGCTTTATTTTGCTTTGAGTCAGATGAGAAAGTTCACACATCCTGGTTATGTTCTGTGAAACACATGCATCAGCCATGAACATCATTAAAGTTAGCTCAGGTGCTGTAGAGGTGCATTTCGATGCTCTGTTATCATCGGAGACGTGATATGACGTGACATATGACGTGCAGCATCATGAACACGGGTTGAATTAGCGTGCAAGTTTCCCAGTTATGTTTGTGAAAGATATGCTTTAGGAGGTCTGTTTTTTCCGTTGAGATGAAGGGAACCTTGTTATCTCTTTGACATGGTGTGAACGCTGTTAGACGACATGTCCGTGTAGACCGAGGTGATGTTCTGTTTCTGGAGTGTGAAGGCACCACACTAACAGGTTTATATTTCACCATGGACTCACTCGTGTATGTAAGAGATGCTGGAGTAAAGCACACTCTCTGTAATCCAGTGTTTCAAAGCACGCAGCACAGTAAAAGCTCTCGACTGAATGCTAAAGTGATTATTTGCCTGCATACGTGTCAGGAAAACATAACGGAAGCGACATGAATGAATCCACTGCAGATATATGGGCCTTCACAAGGAGCTTCTCATCAGTCAAGCACAAATAGTTTCGAAGAAATGTTTCTTCATTGGAATTTATACATATTTATTTTGGGTGTAAGACATATCTCACTGAAATCTATAGGAAAATCTCTCGATGTTTAAAAAGGTTAGAAAAGGACTTGAGAGAATGTGAGGGATGAAAGCCATAGCCATCCCAGGAGTACTGGGTGCTCTCGGCCTGTTCAAGAAAGGAATGGAAAAGTACACCAACGATATACCTGGTAACATCAGAATACACACGCCGCAATGCTCGCGTATTAATGACCTATTGCTGCTGAATGCTAGCCCAACATCTACAGGCACCACTTGGCCTGATGACTATGATAATAATAAAAATAATTATTATTATATTCGCAATGATAATAATTTGAATATATTAGTTTGAATCTAAATTATACATTTATAGATGAAATTAAATAATATATAAATATTGACTATATGTGCATGCATACATTTGGTGTAATGTATTATGATGAATATATTATAATTAAGGCCACTAAAATATACATGAATACATAACACTCCTACTGATGTTGAGTTTAACTCTGTGTAATATAGAAAAGAAAACCAATATATATGTCTTCCTTTCGGCTTTTTCCCTTTCGCCACATCGAATCATCTGATTCGCACGTTTGATTTGGCAGAGGTTTTTATATATATATATATATATATATATATATATATATATATATATATATATAATAATTTTTTTTTTTTTTTAAAGGAAGCTAATTATTTTTCAGGGACAGCGCAGCGGCTTCGTGGTTAGCATGTTTGGGTCGAAGTCCATTCAAGGGCGTAGCTATGTGAAGTTTGCATGTTGCTGCTCTGATTCCATGTGGTTCCTCTGGGTACTCCCGCTCCCTCCACAGGCCAAAGACATACCCAAAAAGTTAAGTGGCAGTTTCAAAATGCTGCTGGGTGTGTGTAAGTGCGCGCGCGCGCGCGTCTGAGAGAGAGTGCGCGCGCGCACGTCTGAGAGAGAGTGCGAGTGTGCGTCTGAGAGAGAGTGCGAGTGTGCGTCTGAGAGAGAGTGCGAGTGTGCGTCTGAGAGAGAGTGCGAGTGTGCGTCTGAGAGAGAGGTCGAGTGTGCGTCTGAGAGAGAGTGCGAGTGTGCGTCTGAGAGAGAGTGCGAGTGTGCGTCTGAGAGAGAGTGCGAGTGTGCGTCTGAGAGAGAGTGCGAGTGTGCGTCTGAGAGAGAGTGCGAGTGTGCGTCTGAGAGAGAGTGCGAGTGTGCGTCTGAGAGAGAGTGCGAGTGTGCGTCTGAGAGAGAGTGCGCCACACAAGACGCCTGAGAGAGAGTCAGTGTGCGTCTGAGAGAGAGTGCGAGTGTGCGTCTGAGAGAGAGTGCGAGTGTGCGTCTGAGAGAGAGTGCGAGTGTGCGTCTGAGAGAGAGTGCGAGTGTGCGTCTGAGAGAGAGTTCGAATGTGCGTCTGAGAGAGTGAGAAAGTGTGCGCGTGAGAGAGTGCGTGTGCGCGTGAGAGAGTGCGCGTGAGAGAGTGCGCGTGAGAGAGTGCGCGTGAGAGAGTGCGCGTGAGAGAGTGCGCGTGAGAGAGTGCGTGTGAAAGAGCGCGCGCGTGTGAGAGAGCGAGAGAGTGTGCGTCTGAGAGAGTGTGCGTCTGAGAGAGTGTGCGTCTGAGAGAGTGAGAGAGTGTGCGCGTGTGTGTGGGAGAGAGAGCGCTTGGGAGAGAAGCGCTGCGGAGAGAGGGCGCTGGGAGAGAAGCGCGCTGGGAGAGAGGAAGCCTTGTAGGGGAGAGGGGAGAAGAAGCCTTGGGAGAGGGGAAGGCCTTGAGAGAGAAGCGCGTGAGAGAGTGTGTGCGAGAGGCGCGGGTGTGTGTGTGTGTGTGAGGGCGCGTGTGTGTGTGAGGGCGCGCGTGTGTGTGAGGGCGCGCGTGTGTGTGAGAGAGCGCCAGCAGGTGTGTGTGAGAGAGCTGGCAGGAGAGAGCGCCACACAGCGAGAGAGAGCCGCCACAGGTGAGAGAGCGCTGGCAGTGAGAGAGAGCGCCGCCTGAGAGAGCGCCTGCCTGAGAGAGCAGAGCGCTGCCTGAGAGAGCGCTGCCTGAGAGAGCGCGCGCGTCTGAGAGAGCGCGCGCGTCTGAGAGAGCGCGCGCGTCTGAGAGAGCGCGCGCGTCTGAGAGAGCGCGCGCGTCTGAGAGAGTGAGAGAGTGTGCGTCTGAGCGAGTGAGAGAGTGTGCGTCTGAGCGAGTGAGAGAGTGTGCGTCTGAGAGAGTGAGAGAGTGTGCGTCTGAGAGAGTGAGAGAGTGTGCGTCTGAGAGAGTGAGAGAGTGTGCGTCTGAGAGAGTGAGAGAGAGCGCGCGTGTGTGTGGGAGAGAGCGCACATGGGGAGAGGGCGCCGCTGGGAGAGGCACACTGGGGAGAGGGCGCTGCACAAGTGAGAGTGTGTGCGAGAGGGCGCGTGTGTGTGTGTGCGATAGAGGGCTGGTGTGTGTGTGTGTGCGAGAGGCGCGGGTGTGTGTGTGTGAGAGGGCGGGTGTGTGTGTGTGAGAGGGCGCGTGTGTGTGTGAGAGGGCACGCGTGTGTGTGAGAGGGCGCGCAGTGTGTGTGTGAGAGGGCGCTGCAGTGTGTGTGAGAGAGGGCGCCGCGTGTGTGTGAGAGAGAGGCACGCCGCAGCAGGTGTGTGAGAGAGCCGCGCAGTGTGTGTGTGTGTGAGAGCCGCGCAGCGTGTGTGTGTGAGCGCACAGTGTGTGTGTGTGTGTGTGAGAGAGCGTGCGTGTGTGAGAGCGCGCGTGTGCGTGTGTGAGAGCGCGCGTGTGCGTGTGTGAGAGCGCGCGTGTGCGTGTGTGAGAGCGCGCGTGTGTGAGAGCGCGCGTGTGAGAGAGCGCGCGTGTGTGCGTGTGTGTGTGAGAGAGCTTGTGTGTGAGACAGAGCGCTAGTGTGTGTGTGATATAGAGCGCGCGCGTCTGTGTGAGAGCGCGCGTGTGTGTGAGAGCGCGCGTGTGTGTGAGAGCGCGCGCGTGTGTGTGAGACAGAGCGCGCGCGTGTGTGAGAGAGAATGTGTCTGTGAGAGAGTGTGTGAGAGGAAGAGAGAGAGAGAGAATGCATAGATATACGGTTTACTGAAGAGCTACTTTGTTGTTTTTGCCTGTGCCATGCACCATGATTAATAGGGATATGACCTTTGCCCCCTTCACCACCATATATTTGATGTCTTCTCTTCCCATTCATGAGATTGTTGTGTGTGCGAGAGCAGAACAGACGTCACTAATGTATTTTGCGTCATTTTGTTCACCCCCCACACACAGGATGCTTGCCATTGTGAAGTATTTGTATTTAGCTTTGTCCCCATTCTCCTTCTCTTTCTTGTAACCCTGCATGCACTTGAGTATGACTCAGGTGTGTCTCCCCTCAAACCGTTTCTTTCTCTTGAACTATCTGTCACATCCCACTGTGCCCAGCCCCTGAACTCTTAGCACTGAATGGATGACCTTTTCACGCAGTCGCCTGATCGGTCTCATTTGTCTTATCATTACTCTGAAATCTGTCAGTTCGTTCCTGACCTCGTTTGTTACATCGGATTACCTGAACACTGACACCGACTTCCACTTTCCGTTTTTTTCTTTTTTCCCTTTTATATTATTTAATCATATCTCAGCCTGACTGCAGGGGGGGGGGGGGGGGGAAAGCGGGACAGAGGTTTGCTAATGAACAGATGACAGGAAATGATGGTGATTTGGACATATTTCAAGATTATTGACAGCAGTCCAAACAGACTGCAAACGGTGCTTGGCACAAATAACAACAGGAAGTGTCAGAGCATCATCCTGCACTACAGATTACCTGTGAAAGCCTCATACACATAAAACCTTGGTCAGTGTTTACTGACAACTTCTTTTGAAATAGAAGAAAAATGAATTTCCATGTGTATGATGGATCGACGAATGTGGATTGTTCAGTCACTGGAGATGGCAACGAACATAACTGTGGACACCCGTTAAGCCAGAGCTAAAATAATGATGGGATGTCTCACGTCATGGGATAGACCATGTCATGATGCTCTTACAGGGGCCGGACCCAAGTCCCTTTGATGATGTCACAGACTGACACACACAGTGTGATGCTACCACCTTGTAACATCGCATCCATGGAGCTTTCTGCACCGCCTTTAGTTAACACTGAAGCGGTTGAATTTTTTGTGTTTGTGTGTTCTATGTGTACCGCTCGTACTCTGTCTCGCATTTCTCACTGTTACCGCAATAGAAACCAATTCAACGTGAATCATGAATCCATAAACTGACATCATGCACAATTTACACATTCACGTTACTGATATAATTCCCTTTGTGTGATGTGCTGTATGGTAATTCTAATGACCTGCCATGCCTCTTCAGCATCTTTTTTTGATTGGATGAGTAAGCAGCGACTGATGGTAGGATTGCTGCTGCTATGGTGCCTGTAACTTTCAGTTTCTCTGGCCTTTTTTCTCTGACCTTTCTTCCGGTGGATCTGGATCAATTTGTGGCTCTTGTTGATATATATATATATATATATATATATATATATATATATATATATTTTTTTTTTTTTTTATGTCTGTAGGATGCGCTGATCTCTCCTTGAGCTCTGTGTGAATGTCCTTGATCTCTCATTGTGATCTCTGTTTGAATCCATTTGATCTCTTTGTGGATTGAATTGATCACTTTGATCTCTCCGAGAATATCTTCAATCTTTGACCTGATCTCTTTGATCTCCTGAGGATTTCTTGAGTCTCTCCACTGATCTATTTGATCAGTCAAATATTTTTATTTGTTATTTTTGAAGCAGCTGTGTTGGTTTCCTTATTCTCTCGAAATCACATTCAGCCAGAAATGACATGCCTTATAAGTCTGATTTTGGGTATTTAGTGTGAAATGTTCAGATTCTTGTACACTGTCGTGCTACATGTTTATTTAGTGAAATTGAGTGTATTTCTTGTTCTCCCAGTGGGTCAGGGCAGAATTGGGCCCACTGCTCTATCCTAACCAGTTATCATAAGACACGACCAAATTAAGGAATATTCGTTTGATCTGAAGCCAGGAAACTCTTATGTATAGGATACAACTTAATATTCAAGTTGTTGAAAATGTTGATTGTTCATTTTGACGCATGATTCGTCTACTTACTCACTAGTCATGTACAGCTGTATATTGTTATTACCATGTTTGGCATGAAATGATATGATTCCTCAAGTCGACATCTTCTGTTGTTTGTACGCAAAAGTCTGGGCAGTGGCTCTGGAGGTCGCAGTCGTTCCTCAACATGACCTGCAACTGCTGAAGGGTTTGTTGTTCTACAAGGACATCAACAGGGACTGGGCAAGGCAGCTCTTACCAGGCTGCCAGGGCACATGTGGTACCTCTCAGAGGAGCTTGTTGTTCTGGCCCTCTTTGACCAAACCCCCGTGGCCACTCTGGAGGAGAAAAGGCAAATCCTCACCTCGGTACTCACCACGGTGTGAGATGAATATCCAGCAAAGTGCTCAAAATTGCCCAGCTAAGTGGTCATAATGGTTCTTTCAGAAGCTAAGGTATTGTCTTGTGACCTGCCTGGACCACGAAGACTTCCGGGAAGCGGTGGCCTTTATGCAAGGGATAGTGGTCATCAACGACCATGTTGCCCTCATTTAGGAGTAAAACTGTAAGTAGCTCAAGGTGCACCTGCAATTTCTCCAAGTTGTCTCGAGTCATTGTGCAGAGTTCCTGGACTTGAGACCATTGCTGCTGATGTTGCTGGCTTCGGAGGTTTTTGGATCGCTGAGGGGCACATGCAGAATTTCAGAGCCTTCTGCATGGAAAGATTCTCAGCTTGTGTTCTTGGAAGTGAAGTGATGCTTCAGTTTTGTATCAAAATAGACTGCAGTACATCACACTCACTTTCCATTGGACGAGAGTCGATAAAACCTGGTAGAAAGACATTTTGTCACGTTTTTTTATAGTTTAACAAATTTTATGTTTAATATATTTTATTCATTTTTACTTTCGTTTACATTTTATCCGTATTCACCAATATACACTTATATATTTATTCGGGCAGTGGTGGTCAAGTGGATAGGGCACAGGATCGCTGATCCTAAGGTTGAGGGTTTGAGTCCCCACAGGGTTGTCACTGTCACCCCAGTGCAGCTAACTGGGTTATCAAAGGCGGGCCATGTCTCTCACTGTCTATGGTGAGAGGTTCATGTAAAAGAACCATTGCTGACTTTCGTAAAGAGTAGCTGCAAAGTCGTCAGCGTGTTTCTGTCCCTTGCTAAAAAGGGTTGTGACAGGAAGGGCATCCGACGTAAAAACCTCTGCCAAATCAAATGTGCGAATCAGATGATTCGCTGTGGTGACTCCCAAGAAAGGGAAAAAGCCGAAAGGAAAAGAAGACGACGACACTTATATATTTGTTCCTCGATAAAAAGTGTCCTACACAAGGACCTTCAGGGTGAACCTTTCAGGTGAAGGAGGGCGGGGTAATTGTTCGATTTGGGGGGGGATGGGTATTTTTAAGGAGAGTTTTCTCAACTATTCCAGTGATGTTCAGAAGTTGGAACCACCCTAATGACCCAAACAAAACCTTAAAGCTCATATTTGCCAAGTTTTAAATCGTGCGGGATGAGATGACGGAGGGTTTTGATCATGGAGCCCCTGTATGGGCATGAATGTGAGTGCATTCAGGAAGCTGTAGTTGTAGAGAGGGATATTTATTTTCAGGTCGCACTTTGTTTCCTGGTTCAAATGGCAACTATTTTGGTATTTCCGCTAACCCGGCATATGTTGTCGTGCATGTGTGTGTGTGTGTGTGTGAGGAGCGGGCTCGCAGCAGGGCTCGTCTAATCGCAGAGTTGATGCAAGCTGACAGTTTGATGAGCCCCAAATCAGTCAGGTACAAATACACACCGGTCTGTCAGTCATTAATGACAGCTATTAGGTTAGATACGAATACACACTTCCCGCCATGCGTGCTCTGCGGCTCGCTCTCGACGGGGCTGCGCATTGAAGCATTGTCATCCATCATGTTGGTGATATTTCCATCAGCTGCTTCAGTCCTAAAGATCAAATGTAATTGTAGCTTTCATAATGCAACACTTAGGTCTGTGGTTTTCGTACAGATCCACTTGCTACCCGGATTTCTCGTACAGTAGTTGAGCTGAGGCCTTTTTTTTCTTTTGAGCCTGGAGACATTTCACTGCTCTGAGACATGCAAGAACATATTGGCAGTTTATGATTACATGCAGGTTTAGTTATTATAGACTATATAAGCGCATGAGGACACATTTCAATTTTGTATTTTATTTTATATTTCTATGCTTTAATACATATAATGGAATGCGTAATTTGGCAAATAAAGCAACTTGGTTTGAGGTAGAAGATGATTTGCATAAAAATGAAACAAAAACCCAGAAAGTATTCGAAAGAAAGGTGTGTGTGTGTGTGTGTGTGTGGAACTTCTGCTATTGGTGCGGGGGAAAAAGTGTCTCACTGATGTACAGTACTGTGCAAAAGTATCAGACACAATGGAGGCTGCTGGGTTTTAACGCAAATAAAAAGGTGAGTGTCGGAGTCAAAGCTTCAGGAGAGCAGGAGATTGTTCTACATGATACTCAATAAAACGTAAAGCTCACGACCTTGTAAAACTGAGTCTGAGACTGTTTTTACACCAAAGAGACTTCACACCAAATGTTGACCCCTTTTTGAATTAATACAAGTATACCTTGACTTAGGTGGTTTCGACTTGAGTCATTCTCGATTATACGTCGGTTTTCAAAAAAAAATATGGAAAAAGAGAAAAATAAATAAAAATAAAGTTTACATCATTACAATCATATATATTATCGTAAGCTCTAGCTCATTTGTGGTTCATGGTTTGCAGCCCCGCATACTCGCGGATTTTGTTGTCAAAGGCATTTTTCATAATGTTTTTAAGTTAGTGCAGTGCTTCTCAACTATTCTCTGTGACACACACTTTAGAAAGAAAAAAAAAAAAAAAACATTTCACACTCCCCCAGCACCCCACCCGTGAGTATAAATAGAGTAATCTGTCGATTAAATTATGAATACACATCTGCATAAAAATTTATTTTTATTAACATATTTTAAAAAATAATAATGCAAGAATAATAATAATAATAATAATAATAATAATAATAATAATAATAATAATAAAAAACAAACAAACAAAAAAAAACACTTAATACTTGTACAGTATGGCACAAAAGCATGTTCCCCAGGGTTATACGTGCCCCCATGGCATCATCACCCCCCCTCCCCCCCAAGAGGGGCGCACCCCACTATTTGTGAATTAGCAGCAGCCCTGGCAAAGTATACATATGCATCATCGTGACATTACTAGCACATGAGTAAAATTTAGCCAATGGCTGAGAGCTTTTGTTTCTGTCTCCTGCTGATTGGTTGCAGATGATGTATACACCTCTTTTTTTTCTCCTTCACACATGTCATTGATTGCTAAGCCTTATGATGTCATGAAAATGCACTGCATCTTCTCTCGCTTCTGTTAAGGAGCCTAAGCACTTGATTTATTCATAAATAGTATCACAGTACAAAATTACAAAGTTTTTACTTAATCATTACTACATTTTACTGCATTATTACTGTATTAATGAGTAAGACTGGCTATGGAATGTGTTTAACAGCATATTTCAGCATATGTAATGATCAGACATAGGGTTTTAAAACCATGTCAGTAACTCGAAGATTTTGGGATCCACGGGTGGGTGGTGGGGGTAATCCCTGCGAATAACGGGGCTTTCTGTATATTATATATATTTAGTATTTTAAATATTACGTGTGTGTGTGTGTGTGTTTGTGTCTTCTTTTCCTTTCGGCTGTTCCCTTCAGGGGTCGCCACAGTGAATCATCTGTCTCCATTTCACCCAGTCCTCTGTGCTGTCCCTCTGATGTGCTCATTCCTGATCCTATCCTACCCTATCCTCGTTACTCCCAAAGAGAACCTCAACATTTTCATCTCTGCTACCTCCAGTTCTGCCTTCTGTCTTTTCCTCAGGGCCACTGTTTCTAAACCGTACAACATCGCTGGCCTCAACACCATCTTGTACACTTTTCCTTTCATTCTTGGCCGATACCTTCCTATCACACCGGACTCTTTTCTCCAACCATTCCAACCTGCCTGCACACGCTTCTTCACCTCTTTTCCACACTCTCCATTGCTCTGGATTGTTGAGCTTAAGTACTTAAAATCCTCCACCTTCCTTATCTCTGCTCCCTGTAACCTCACCGTTCCTCTTGGGTCCTTCTCGTTCACACACATGTATTCTGTCTTACTGAGACTATCCTTCATTCTTCTCCTTTTCAGGGCATACCTCCACCTCTCTAGATTTTCCAGCGCTTGTTCTCTGCTCTCTCTACAGATCATAAGATACACCAATATATAAGAAAGGGGATCGTACAGAGCCAGGCAATTACAGGCCTGTCAGTCTTACTTGCATAGCATGCAAAATACTGGAATCTATCATAAAAGACAAGCTTGAGTCATTTCTTGAGCATAATAACATCTTGAAGGATAGCCAACATGGTTTTCGCAAGGGTAGGTCATGCCTGACAAACCTTTTGGAATTCTTTGAGGAGGCCACAAATACTTATGATCAGAGTAGGGCCTATGACATTATTTATTTGGACTTTCAAAAAGCATTTGATACAGTACCACATGAGAGACTAATTTTTAAAACGAGGTCAGTTGGAATTGTAGGAGGTATTCTGGAGTGGATTAAGAACTGGTTACAGGACAGAACACAGAGAGTTGTGGTTGGAGGGATTTCATCTGAGCAAGGAATTGTGGGAAGTGGAGTCCCTCAGGGATCTGTGTTGGGACCCTTGCTCTTCCTCATCTACATTAATGACCTTGATAGGGACATTGAGAGCACATTGGTGAAATTTGCTGACGATACTAAATTGGGCGGTTTGGCAAATAGTCTGGAGTCTACTAAGGTTATTCAGGACGATTTGGATAGACTTCGAATTTGGGCAGATACATGGCATATGAAATTCAATGTCGCTAAATGTAAAGTTCTACATGTAGGGAATAAAAACATTAGACAGGAGTATTTCATGGGAGGTTTAAAACTAGAATGTTCCTCTCAGGAAAAGGATCTGGGTGTGATGGTTGACCAGTCCCTCACTGGTACTAGCCACTGTGCGTTAGCAGTAAAAAGGCACATAGGATGGTGGGTTACATAGCCAGGAGTATTGAGTATAGATCTAAAGATGTTGTCCTTCTCTTGTATAACACATTGGTTAGACCACATTTAGAGTATTGTGTACAGTTCTGGGGACCATACTTGAAAAAGACATCGAGACTCTCGAAAAAGTTCAGAGAAGAGCAACAAAGCTAATTCCGGGTATAAAAAGGAATCCTATGAGGAGAGGCTGAGGATCCTAAACCTTTTCAGTCTTCAAAAAGGAGAAATAGAGGAGATCTGATTGAGGTCTTTAAGTATCTTAAGGGGATTAATAAAGTCAACTATGCCCGATTACTTAGGCCAAGTTCTGTAAGTAGAACTAGGGGTCATAAATGGAAGTTATTTAAGGGTAAATTTAGCACAAATATTAGGAAATATTTTTTCTCGCAGAGGGTAATTTCAGTGTGGAATAGATTGCCTAACCACGTTGTCGAAGCAGAAACCTTACAAGTCTTCAAAAGCAGACTTGATCTAGTGCTGGATACCATCTAGTCATGAAAAAAAAAAAAAAAAGTGCGTCTTTAAGGTTAGAGTGTGCGTCTTTAGGGTTGGAGTCACTTTGGAATAGGACAATGGTGAGCTTAGTTGGGCTGAATGGCCTGTTCTCACCACTCATGTTATGTTATGTTATGTTATGTTATGTTATCATAATATCATCCGCAAACATCATAGTCCATGGAGATTCTTGTCGAACCTCGTCTGTCAGCCTGTCCATCACATCTTTCCCATCTCTATTTCTCTGATGTGCCAACCTGTATAAATCATTTTATCTGTCCTTACTGTCCAACCGAGCATACAAGTCATCATAGGCCTTGTGTTTGGCCTTTGATACCGATACCTTTGCCTTACGCTGTGTCTCCCTGTACTCCTGTTTACTCTCTTCGCTCATCGTTATGTCCCACTTCTTCTTCCTTTGTACACACTCCTGCACTTCCTCATTCCACCACCGAGTCTCCTAATCTTCTTTTCTTCCAGAGGACACACCAAGTACGAGACAGGTAGGAGAGTACTCGATGTTTCCTCTGAAAGGAAAGAAGATAAGGAGACTGTAGTTGTCCAGTCATCTGGAAGCACTTCTTGAACACTCAAAGCCTGTTTCATCTCCTCTTTGAAAACAGCACAACACTTCCTTTTTCAGCTTCCACCATTTTGTCTTCTGCTCTGCCTTTGCCTTCACCTTCCTCACCATCAGCGTTATTTTGCACACCACCATCCTATGCTGTCTGGCAACACTCTCAACCACTACTACTTTACAGTCACTGACTTCCTTCAAATTATATCGTCGACACAAGATGTAGTCTACCTGTGTGCTCCTTCCTCCGCTTTTCAGGATTCAGAATTCAGGATTTTTAATAACTATTTGTGTTTTTTACATACATAGGAATTCTTGTGTGCTTGATCATGGAATCAAGTTACAAACAGAAAGAAGGCTCAAATCAACAACACACAAACTGCTATAAAATTTGATACATTTTATAATACATTTAAAAAGACCTCACACAGACCCAGTAAACAAAATAATAATAATAATAATAATAATAATAATAAAAGTAATAAAAGTAATAAAATGCTTTTTTTAAATTATTATTATTATTATTATTATTATTATTATTATTATTATTATTATTATTATTATTAATAATAATACAATAAATAAATCAGTAGATAACCACAGTAAATGAAATTGCACTCATATTATATTGATATTTATATTGCACTATGCCCATTGTTTTGTTGAAAAAAATGAACATCTATATTATCTGAGTAAACAAAATGGCTGCAACTTCAAAGTTTGATGTTCTCCATTCTCAGTACACCAGAGTACACCAGGTTTATTTAACGAGAATCCGCCTCTCTTCTGCTGCGGGTCTTGTTACTAGCTGCTGCGCCCCAGTCCTCCCTGAAGACTGTGTAGCCAGCTGGTGTAGTCGCCTCATCGGGTGTACTCTCCTCGAGCCATGTTTCATAGAAACGCAGCATGGAGCAGTCCTGTAGATCTCTCTGTGCTGCAATCCGAGCATGAAGCTCGTCCATCTTGTTTCGCATAGACTGAACATTTTCAAGCAGTATGACCGGGAGTGCTAACCTTCCACTACTAACCAAGCACCGGGGTCATCGTTCAGCACCTCCCCACCTGACTCTGACTCTGCCTGGGTTTTTTGCTATCTGGGGTGCGGGTAACATTGAGCTGCGGTGGCATATTAGCTCAGGATAGGAGATGAGCGTGCTCAGTTCTAAATGTCCAAAAGAACTGTGCTCTCATAGCTGTACTAGAGTCGCATGGTCATAGACGAGCATAGTGCAAAAAAACAAACAAACAAAAACAACACATAAAACAAACAAAGAAACAGTTTAACGGCGAGAAATCCGTGTCATTGCCCTCTCGGGAGCGCCATCGTGGAGAGTCATTTATTAATTTATTATATCATGACTTTTATAAGTCATCCTCTGCTCCTGTCTCTTCTGGAAGAAAGTATTCAGCACAGCCATTTCCATCCTTTTTGCAAAATTTATCAACATATGTCCTTCTGTGTTCCTGTCCTGGATACCAAACCTGCCTATGACTTCCTTGTTCCCGCTGCTGCCTGCACCACCATGTCCATTGAAGGCTGCACCAATGACCACTCTTTCACTTCTGGGGGTACTCTGCATCACTTCATCTCACTCACTCCAAAATCTCTCCTTCTCTTCTAACTCACATCCTGCCTGGGGGGCATAAGCACTAACAACATTGAACATCACACCTTCAATTTCTAACTTGAGGCTCATCACTCTCTCTGACACCTTTTTTAACTCTAAGACATTCCTGACCAACAACCCTTCCTTCAAGATCACCCCTACTCAATTTTTCTTCCCGTCCACACAAAGATAAAACAGCTTCTATCTATCTATCTCTCTCTCTCTCTCTCTCTCTCTCTCTCTATATATATATATATATATATATATATATATATATATATATATATATATTAGTCCTTCTCAAAAAATTAGCGTATTGTGATAAAGTTCATTATTTTCTGTAATGTACTGATAAAAATTAAACTTTCATATATTTTAGATTCATTGCACACCAAATGAAATATTTCAGGTATTTTATTGTTTTAATACTGATGATTTTGGCATACAGCTCATGAAAACCCAAAATTCCTATCTCAAAAAATTAGCATATCATGTTCAGGTAGTGTAAACGAGCTATTAACCTAATCATCTGAATCAACCAATTAACTCTAAACACCTGCAAAAGATTCCTGAGGCTTTTAAAAACTCCCAGCCTGGTTCATTACTCAAAACCACAATCATGGGTAAGACTGCCGACCTGACCGCTGTCCAGAAGGCCATTATTGACACCTTCAAGCAAGAGGGTAAGACACAGAAAGAAATCTCTGAGCGAATAGGCTGTTCCCAGAGTGCTCTATCAAGCCACCTCAGTGGGACGTCTGTGGGAAGGAAAAAGTGTCGCAGAAAACGCTGCACAACCAGAAGAGGTGACCAGACCCTGAGGAAGATTGTGGAGAAGGGCCGATTCCAGATCTTGGGGGACCTGTGGAAGCAGTGGACTGGGCTACAGGTGCCGCATTCCGCAGGTCAAGCCACTTTTGAACCAGAAACAGCAGCAGAAGCGGCTGACCTGGGCTACAGAGAAGCAGCACTGGACTGTTGCTCAGTGGTCCAAAGTACTTTTTCGGATGAAAGCAAATGTTGCATGTCATTTGGAAATCAAGGTGCCAGAGTCTGGAGGAAGACTGGGGACAAGGAAATGCCAAAATGTCTGAAGTCCAGTGTCAAGTACCCACAGTCAGTGATGGTCTGGGGTGACATGTCAGCTGCTGGTGTTGGTCCACTGTGTTTTATCAAGGGCGGGGTCAATGCAGCTAGCTATCAGGAGATTTTGGAGCACTTCATGCTTCCATCTGCTGAAAAGCTTTATGGAGATGAAGATTTTCATTTTTCAGCACGACCTGCACCTGCTCACAGTGCCAAAACCACTGCTAAATGGTTTACTGACCATGGTATTACTGTGCTCAATTGGCCTGCCAACTCTCCTGACCTGAACCCCATAGAGAATCTGTGGGATATTGTGAAGAGAAAGTTGAGAGACACCAGACCCAACACTGTGGATGAGCTTAAGGCCGCTATCGAAGCATCCTGGGCCTCCGTAACACCTCAGCAGTGCCACAGGCTGATTGCCTCCATGCCACGCCACATTGAAGCAGTCATTTCTGCAAAAGGATTCCCGACCAAGTATTGAGTGCATAACTGAACATAATTATTTGAAGGTTCACTTTTTTTGTATTAAAAACACTTTTTTTTTTTAATTGGTCGAATGAAATATGCAAATTTTTTGAGATAGGAATTTTGGGTTTTCATGAGCTGTATGCCAAAATCATCAGTATTAAAACAATAAAAGACCTGAAATATTTCAGTTGGTGTGCAATGAATCTAAAATATATGAAAGTTTACATTACAGAAAATAATGAACTTTATCACAATATGCTAATTTTTTGAGAAGGACTAGTATATATATATATATATATCTAATATTATAGGTAAATTTGGCCTAGCCTATTCTAGGCTAGCCTAGAGACAAGCTAATTTTATTGAAGTTGTTTTGACATCTCTCCTGGAATGAATTAACGATGTGAGCTGAGGTATACCTGAACTTGTATATAACATACACGTTATTTTATTTAATGATTCTATGTAGACAGGAGGTGTCTTTGTGCTACATCATTCAAAAACATGGAGTACAAATCAACAGGTGGAGTCCCACAGGACAAAAAAAAAACCCACAAATAAAGTTAATTCAGATAAAAGTATATACATATGTATTGATTTACGGGAGTTCCCATAAAATATTATTTGTTTGGTGAACATTTAAAAAAAATAAACAAATTTGCTATAAAGCTTTTTTTTGTTTGTCTTGCTAATTTACTGTTGAAATGCACCATGTTCTTCATAATATTGTGAAAATCAGCACAACAGGGGTTGTGTGATGTATCTATGTGTTGGTGACCCGCTCCGGTATCACAGGAGTTAGGTGCCGAGATCGAGTTCTGAGTAAATTGAGGCGGGAAACCTGGGTGAAAGTGCGACGTCGCCAAAAATCCATCATTCAAAGTAAAATCCAAACATTCAACGTTCAAAGAAACTGCGGATAAGCACCGGTATGATGAGCCTCTCGGCTCGGGTGTAAAAAGCCCAACAGACTTCGTGTTTGTTAGAATACTTGATCCGAACTGGTTAGTTAAGGCATGTAGCAGCCTGCTGTGTCACGGAGCCAGATCATTAGAGCATGGAACAGACCACTGCTGTAGACCACACCATGAGTGGAAGCCAAAAAAAATCAATTTCAAGTCAATAAAAAATTATATATATATTGTGTGTGTGTTAAATTGAAGGTCCAGCTTTCCCTTTGACACGAGGCATCGCCTTTCATAAAATGGCACTTCCTCAGAAGATCGAAATATAATTTTTAATCTGTTTATATTGCAGAAGTGAGTGCATGAGTTACCGTGGAAACCAAAACATTTGGAAAGCAGAGCATTATTATACAGTAAAGCTGTGATTTAAAGTAGAAACTGTTGTCAGATTCACGTTCCTGGAAAATCAATACCCTCGGGGAGCTGATTATAAAACCAGGCTTAATGCTTGGTGGGTATTATTCTGAGAAAAAAAAAGAGGAAGGCAATCAAACTGATAGCAGGGTGGTGTAGCGGTTAGAACTTCCAACTGACTGCAAGAAGGATATGAGCCTTGGTCATTGAGGGCATTTCTGTGTAGAGTCGGCATGTTCACCTCCCACTGTCCAAATGCGTGTACACTAGGCTAATTAACCGATACATATGAAGAAGGAGATCTGGTTGTAAATATCCCGCCACACTAATTAATGCATTGAACCCATGATGACGTGGTAAAAGGGTTCAATAAATGAATAAGTCAATGGTCTAATTTCTTGTGATAGCTGTAGACGTTGTAGATATCTGGAGAAATCTCAAGTCTCAGCAAAGACTTGTATTTCTGTTATGCCAGTGATGTTGGACATGAAATTAAATCAAAACAAATATTTCTGCGTAATACTTCCTCAGTTATTATCCTATCTTTTTTGTTTTCTTTTTTCTTTTTTGAGTGATTAATTTAAAATTACTGAGGGGGCTGGTAATCTTTGGTGAGGTAAATATCGTATTTTCCTGACTATAAGTCGCACCTTTTTTTATACCTTGGCTGAAGGTGCGACTTATACTCCAGAGCGACTTATATGTGAAATTATTACATATTCATTCATCATAATAATAGTGAACATAATTTCATATGTTTATTTTTACACTCACAACCGCAAGAAGGCAACAAGAGGGCAGAAAAAGGAGATTATTTTAACTGCAATAAAGCAAACAAAAAAAGTTATTCATGGGGTAAAAGCTAATCACAGGCTAAAAGCTAGATGGCCACAGCTAGAAGAACGAAAAGTGGTGTTTTTTCTTCTTTATCAGACATTTTTTGGCCAGTGCGACTTGTACTCTGGAAAATACGATAAGTGCTGACAGATTATACCCCACTGATGAGCTACACTGAGTAACTGCACACTGATCATCCTGATGCTGTTGTACTCTCGACTTTCTGCCATCATTTCCTCCAATTATCTCTTTCAGTCATTCCAATGATCTCGTTCCTTCCAGTGATCTTTTTCAATCCTGTTCCCTCTGTGAATCAGTCATCTTCCACGTGTCGGAGCAATGGGAGGGGTTATGAAAGTGAGTGACGAGTCTTACAAGGGAGAGGCTACAAATCAGGTTGCTTCCAGCACTCAGCAATCTCAGTCTGTTAATACCACAGAGTCTGAGCATGGATCTCTCTTGCTCTCTCCCTCTCTCTCTCTCTCTCTCCTTTGCTCACTCAGTCTCACTGTGCTCCTTATCTTCGTTTCTCACTGTTCCCTTCTGTGTATTCCCCATCAATCCTCTCTCGCTCTCTCTCTCTCTCTCTCTCTCTCTCTCTCTCTCTCTCTCTCCCTCTCTTATAGGGAGGAGCAGGTGTAGTCCTGCATATCTCTCTCTCTCTCTCTCTCTCTTTCTCTCTCGATCTGATCATCTCCTCTGCTGGTTCCCTCTCCTGGCATCATCAGCTGCTGCTGCATGCGTATCGCCGTTCGTTTTGCAATGACATCGTCTTAGTCCTGGGACAGAAAAACACAACCAAACAAATAATTAGGAAGCATCACATTCGGACTGGATGTCGGTGTTGGATAAAGAGCAAATGAGGAAGACCTGAGCTTATTTATTCATTTATTTATTTATTTTTTGCTCTCCTCCCTTATTCATTTCTCTCTCTCTCTTTACTCTCTGTCTGGAGCACCCTCCCTCCCCCCTTCCTGCTTCTCTCACTCCCTCACGCTGCGTTTTCCCTCCCTCCCTTCTCTCTCTCTCCCTCTTTCTTTCTTAGTGGCGGAATGTAGAGGAGGACTGAGTGTGTGCTGGTTCACCCCGTGCTGCATGTACAGCGGCGGGACACGGCTCGGATGCTGCTCAAGCAGGAGAATGGATTTATCGTCCCTGTGGATTTCATTTCACGTTAAGCGCTGACCTTCTCTGGCTTTGCCGTCTACTCCTGCTTGTTCTGTGGCTGCTGAATGTGTTCTTTTGGCTCCAGTGTATTGAGCGCGTTTTGGGCTTCTTTCCACTTCCATGCAGATGGTATCTGGAGGAGGCTCAGCTCTGGGAGGGGATGCTATGAATCACAGGTGCTTTACCCGAGGGTCTGAATCCACGGGATATGCAAAGCTGAGTCAGCGAGTGCTAACGGGAGCCTGACAGAAGTCACAGAACGAGACCGGGACCGAGCCTGAAGAAAAGACAAGGAAAACAGTGAGGTCGTTTGAGAACTGTCTGCCGTTCTGATAGATCTTCAGCGATCCATGACATCGATGGATTGTTTTATAGGTCAAATTAATACCTGATCTGAAAGACAGGATTTGAGACGTGGTAACGCAAGAGTGTGCTGCTGCACCGGGCTCCGCCGAGCTTCTCCTCACAGACGCATCTGTTCTCTGCATTCCACCCTTCTCACTCCACCCCTCCGTCCGGCGGCTCCCCTTTTGCTGTGCCGATTCTGTTTGCCCTTGGATCCAGAGTCCTAAGCCCATCTCCTCTCACCTGCTTCTGGAACAGGTCAAAAAGGATCATCTCACATTGGATTCTGACAGCTCTGGGTTTTTAACCTCTGGAATTCTACTCTGTGTGTGTGTGTGTGTGTGTGTGTGTGTGTGTGTGTGTGTGAGAGTGTGTGTGTGTGACAGAGAGAGAGAGAGAGAGAGAGAGAGAGCTTGAGTGTGTGTGATTGCATTTGCGGCACCGGGTGTCTGTGCTTACAGGAGAGATGGTTTTGTGTCGTTGGTGAGTATTTGCTTCTAACGTGCATTCCAGCGAGATTTCTTGATTTTCTTTTCTTCTTCTTTTTTTTTAAACCCGTGATTCTCAATGCCATGAGCTATCCTTCTGTGATCCTTCTGTGCCTGGTGAATGCCCGTCCCTGGGCTTAACCAGCTTTAAACCTGGGGCAGAATGAGCGAGACTTCTGGAGCTGTGACCTCCTCAGGGGTGGTGATCCTGGAGGAGCCTGAGGTTGGTGGAGCTTCCGGGGGCCGTCAAGGCGGAGAGCGTGCTGGAGCTTTTAGGTGCACCTTTTGGCCAAGACAGCAGACTTGGCTTTGTGTAGTACCCCTCCTGATTGGCTTTGTGGGTCTCGGCCTAAGCCTCATGCTGCTCAAATGGATTGTCGTGGGCTCTGTGCAAGACTATGTACCCACAGACCTTGTGGATGCTAAGGGTATTGGCCAGGATCCAATTTTCCTATCCAAGCCAAGTGTTCTGCCCAAGGGTCCAGACAGTATCACTGCTACGTCTACCACCACTGCTACCACCACCATAACCTCGACCGTCTCCACTATTACCACAGCAGTGAGGGGCAAAACCCGACCAGCAGCACCTCCGAATAACAACTCGAATAAAGGAGGCTCGTCTGGCAGCCAAGTCACCCAAAAGACCATCACCACCACAGCTTCTGGAACGGCCTCTCCTGGGCGGATATCCACCTCCACCCCATCTTCATCCAAACCCACCGTCCTGAACGACTCAACCCGTGAGCACTCCACAACGGATAGGCCAGTCAACACGCCAGCTCGAACCCATATTACCCGCAAAACACGTGAGTCCTGTGATCTCTGAATGTTCCCTGCTGCTCTGTCCATCGTCAGCTTTGATCTGTCAGTGTTGAGTTGTACATCATGAGGTTTTAATTGAGGGCTCTCATTTTGTTTTGGTTGCCTGATAACGTGGCACTTAAAATCACCTCATTTCAAATGATCAGGGTTCGCAATGAGTAACGTTTCCTCCCTTTGTTTGATTAGATTTGTTTGATGGATGTTTTCATCTAAACCATTTCACAACTCAGACATATGTCTCACAATAAAAACATGCATGTGTGTGAAATGAAATTCCATCCTGTTGCCACATTGAGAACAGACTGAACATCAGCTGTGTTTGGAACCACTGGAGCAGAAAGGGATAAGGGCCTTTCCCAAGGGCCCAACATTGAAAGCCTTGTGCTGCAGGGATTTCAACCCCTGGCATTGAGGTCACTCGCTCGAATCCTTAACCAGTGAGAGCTGTCTCTGTTCCAAAACTTTATTCTATTTCTGTTGTAAACTTAATTCTGAAGGCTCGAAAATAGACTTTCACGTCACAGACTATCTTATCTTTCACTAATAGAATCGACTCTCGGATACTGTACATGTGTTACAGGTGGAATGAGAATTTAATGATGAGAAGCCAGACATAGAATTGATTTGGTGTAGTTAATGCAGACATTTTGGCCCCTGGGTCCTAATGTATCTGTAGCCATAATATAAAAAATAGAATAACGAGATGTTTACATTTGAACTTGTAGCTGCATGTTCTGAAGTTTTCTCACTATCTTTCTCTCCAGATGGTGAATTCTGAACACTAAGTTGGGTTGAACAGAACAAAAGCAACAGATCAGGGGTGCACTGGGTTTATTTCCACTTTGCTTACTCATCACAGGGGGAGGTTTTAAGTGAATTAATCAGAAGCCAGAAGCCGGTTTTGATTAATGCAGTAATGTACAAAGTGAAACAGACTGAATACATTATACGCTTTAACGAATAATGGCCCATCAGTCGTAAGAACTGTGTGTTGGTTTCAGTGCATCTTTTTGAGGTGCAACTTGTGGGTAAATCAACAATGATATACGTACACAGATGTATATAAATATTTTAATATTGAGCGGTAACTTGACTTACGAAATTAATCCGTTCAAAGGGCAAACTCGTAAGTCAAAATGTTCGTTCGATCAAACAAAAATTTCCATCGGAAATAATAGAAAACCAATGACTCCCTTCCAACCCCTCCCAAACTCATATAACCTGACACGTACGCATATATTTCACCAAATATATTAAAGATGAACAAATAAAAACAATAAATATTTCATAATAATATTACATGTACATTAACATTAATAATAAATAATAATAAAACAAGAGTAAACAATAAGTCAACTAACCCTTCCAGTTATTGACTGTGGCGAAGATGTCACATGGGCACAAAGATGTTATGTGGGCAGGCATGATGTGTAATGTCACAGAGAAGGAGGAGGAGGAGCAGGAGCATTTTGTGCATGTGCACACTACGAATACTAGTGAGGAAAGACTCATGGTGAGCTCCCACAAGGCCAGTGCTTCTCAAATATTGGGGCATGTCCCCCTCGGGGGGGACCCGGGGAGGAGTTGGGTGTGTATGACCCTGGGGAACATGCTTTTTTGCCACACTGTACGAGATTTAAGTGTAATTGTGCATTATCTACAGTAGGTGGCAGTGATGCTCTCACTATATTTCCTGTGCTGTAGGGAAAAAGCACCGAGCAAACGATATGAAGTGCAGTAAACACTTTATAGTCGCGCACGGGGTACTGGGGGCGTGATTTTTTTTTTTTTTTTTCCTCTTCGTAGAGGGGCGTCACAGAAAATAATTGAGAAGCACTGCACAAGGCATTCTCAAAGAGTGGAGGAATACATGCGGAAGAATATGAAGCTAATCAGCCCAGAAAAGCCATTTCCCCAACAGAGCTCGTAAATAACAATTTTGATGGATGGATCAGATTTTTGGTGGGATCGAAGCTCGTGTCATGGAAAATTTGTTATAAAACATGCTCGTAAATCAAGGTAGTGCTGTAAATAAAATAATTGAATTAACATATTTTTTTATTTGTTTTTGAACATGTGACCATTATTAAAAACACGAATGTATCCGTAGATTTGATCCGTAGATCCGTATCAGTAGATTTTCTGACAAGAATATTCAACAAGGTCTTAGAAAGTGAGCAGATGCCCGAGGAATGGAGGAGAAGTGTGCTTGTGCCCATTTTAAAGAACAAGGGAGATGTACAGAGTTGTGGCAACTACAGAGGGATCAAGTTGATGAGCCATACAATGAAGTTATGGGACAAAATAGTGGAAGCTAGCCTAAGGGCAAAGGTCAGCATTTGTGAACAACAGTTTGGTTTCATGCCAAGAAAGAGCACCACAGATGCAGTGTTTGCTTTGAGGATGTTAATAGAGAAGTACAGAGAAGGTCAGAAGGAGCTGCATTGTGCCTTTGTGGATCTGGAGAAAGCATATGACAGGGTGCTGAGAGAAGAACTGTGGTATTGTATGAGGAAGTCTGGAGTGGCAGAGAAGTATGTTAGAGTGGTGCAGGACATGTATGATAGCTGTAAGACAGTGGTGAGGTGTGCTGTCGGTGTGACAGAAGAGTTCAAGGTGGAGGTGGGTCTGCATCAAGGGTCAGCTCTCAGCCCCTTCTTGTTTGCTATGGTGATGGACAGGCTAACAGACGAGGTTAGACAAGAATCTCCATGGACTATGATGTTTGCAGATGACATAGTGATCTGTAGTGAGAGCAGAGACCAAGTGGAGGAAAATCTAGAGAGGTGGATGTATGCCTTGGAAAGGAGGGGAATGAAGGTTAGTCTCAGTAAGACAGAATACATGTGTGTGAACGACAAGGACCCAAGAGGAACAGTGAGGTTACAGGGGGCAGAGATAAAGAAGGTGGAGGATTTTAAGTACTTAGGCTCAACAATCCAGAGCAATGGAGAGTGTGGAAAAGAGGTGAAGAAGCGCGTGCAGGCAGGTTGGAATGGATGGAGAAAAGTGTCCGTTGTGATGTGTGATAGGAGAGTATCGGCAAGAATGAAGGGAAAAGTGTACAAGACGGTGATGAGGCCAGCGATGTTGTATGGTTTAGAGACAGTGGCCCTGGGGAAAAGACAGGAGTCAGAGTTGGAGGTAGCAGAGATGAAAATGTTGAGGTTCTCTTTGGGAGTAACGAGGATGGATAGGATCAGAAATGAGCACATCAGAGGGACAGCACATGTTAGATGCTTTGGAGACAAAGTCAGAGAGGCTAGATTGAGATGGTTTGGACATGTACAGAGGAGGGATAGTGAGTATATTGGTCGTAGGATGCTGAGGTTGGAACTACCAGGCAAAAGGCCCAGAGGAAGACCAAAGAGAAGATTTATGGATGCGGTGAAGGCGGACATGAAGGTCGTTGGAGTAAGAGTAGAAGATGCAGAGGATAGGGAGAGATGGAGGCAGATCATTTGCTGTGGCGACCCCTGAAGGGAACAGCCGAAAGGAAAAGAAGAAGTATCCAGCGTGGCCAAACCAATTGTCCCCACTAATACTTTGTTGATTTCCTTTCACCTTGATTACAGTGTGTCGTTACCATGGCATTGTGATTTCAGCGAATCAGGTTGAGACTCACTAACATTATGTTGCAAAAAAAAAAAGCTAAATGGCCTGTCAGTGGACTTGCCTGTTGGAATGGATAAAATAAAAGTTGGGGATCAAATAATCAACGTGTGGCTTCACACATGAACTGGCACCACTGAGTCCTGGCCGATTGGGATGTGCGGGAGTGGGTTTTTCCCCTCCATTATTCAATATGTCAGTGAAAAATGAACCAAACTCTCGATGGGAGTAAATACTGTAATGTTGCTGAAGATTGTTGAAACAATCCCGTGGTGGTGATATGCTGTACTTAAAGATAAAAGTGGTCCAATAAAACATGAGTGGGCATGAATTTTTTTGACGGGTCAATGAAGACGATTGTTTTCAATATTGTTTTAGTCACTATTACATGCTACAAGACAGATGTGTGTGTGTGTGTGTGTGTGTGTGTGTGTGTGTGTGTGTGTGTGTGTGTGTGTTTACATTTATAGCATTTAGTAGTCGGTCTTATCCAGAGCAACTTACAATTATCATTTTTTTATCCAACTGAGCAGTTAAGGGCCTTGCTCAAGGGCCCACCAGTGGTGATTGTGGGGACTGAGCTTCGGAGCAGCAACCCATAGCCTTGTCCACTAAGCCACCACTGCACATGTATACTGTGTGTCTTCACAAAATTTATCCTCCGAGTTATTTGAGGATCCCATCAGGCTTTGCAAGTGCTTGCCTGAGTGGCCAGTTCCTGCTGACTCGTATCCGCCCGTGATGTTTGTGATGATGGCTCACTTTTGTGTCGTATTCCTGCTGAAACTAGCCGATGTCAGTCCTGCTTCCATAATTTATCCGATAATAGTCCAAAATGGCAGTCGCTAACTATTTCATGAAAAAATTCAATTTGATTAAATGTGGAAATTAGTGTTTCCATGGTAGAGTTTGGCATATGTCTCAGACACGCCTATTAAATCTGGTCGAGACAGACAGAAGCGCCGCAGAGATGATGCCAAAGATGAAAGCTTTTCTCCCACAAAATCTATAATGAAGTCTTCTCAGATATTTATAAACTATCTGATCAAAGAAGCATTTGAATGCATCATTTCTCCCCTGATGACCACAAAATCACAGCCTGTCATTGAAGAATGTTGGAGCATCTGGAGAAGCAGACAAAAACTGTCCTCCATGCCATGCAAAAAGTCTCATTTTAAAGGATTACGCCAAATATCTGGTCCATTATCTTCAAGCAAATAAAAGGATAAGGAGTAAATCTGCTGATACCTTCTGTCCTTCAGTCACAGTGACGTGCATCACTCATCATATCTCACATGTCTTTGTGGACCATTGGATGTGCCGCTCAGGGATTTGACATCAGTCGTCTTATTTAACGTCTTGGCGTATAGCTAACACCAGACCGTGGGAGGTGAGCGCTGAATTCTAATGATTCTGAGAACTTAAGCTTGGATGTTATCACCCTCTTGATGCAGCTGGAAGGATCTTTGGTGTTTAGTTTTGAATATTTGATCTGTGGGTCTCTCTCTGCCTGAGCCTGAATCACTGGCACTTTGTGAGATTACTTTGCTGTGTCTGTGCTTGATCCAGATTAATTTACCATAATTCCTATGATAGGAGGAAGTGCAGCAGTCCAAGAGGGAATTTAATCCACTACCATGTCTGCTTGAGACCCGATCGGGGGGAAAAATTAAGATTCCTATTTTGGAACTGTTGTGGACATTTTATCCAGTCGAATTATGATTTTGTGTGTGTGTGTGTGTGTGTGTGTGTGTGTGTGTATAAAATTATATCCATCCCGCCCTGCTGGCCTCCCATTGGCTAGGAGGGATGACGCAGCTCCCTCTCCCATTGGCTATCTCCCAACATCACGCCCCGCTGGCCTTCCATTGGCTAGGAGGGATGATGCAGCTCCCTTGAGCAGCAGCTTGTTTCATGGAGTTCTTCTGAGTGTGCTCATTGCAACTTTATTTTTTGGCTCAGGCTTTTAACCTTGCATAAACATTTGTAAGATTATAACTCTGCTAAGAAGACATGGCCAACGCCAAGTAAGTACCTTAAAAGGTATACTTTTCTTCTTCTTCTTTTCCTTTCGGCTTTTCCCTTCAGGGGTCGCCACAGCGAATCATCTGCCTCCATCTCACCCTGTCCTCTGCATCTTCTTCTCTTATACCAGCCACCTTCATGTCCTGCTTCACTACATCCATGAATCGTCTCTTTTGGTCTTCCTCTAGGCCTTCTGCCTGGTAGTTCCAACCTCAGCATCCGACTCCCGATATCGCCACTTTAAAAGGTCTGCTTTGATCATTCTAAAAGGCTAGTATTGGGGGCCTTGGAATGACTCACGTGTTTTACATGTAAAATCTGGTTCTACTTACGGAAAATCCAAGTTCCGAAAGAGGCTCTGGAACAGATTACATTCGTAAGGCGAGTACCATTGTAGTTTTGAGGGGTTTTTTTGTTTTTTGTTTTTTGCATAATCGACCTTGTTTTGTGGCATTTTCCTGAACTTTTCCACGATTTTCCTTAATTTCTTTCTTTCTTTTTTTTTTTTTATGAATATTTTTGAAAAACCCGTGATGCACTGAGGCGGCAGAAACTGAAGCACAAATTAGTGAGGGATCACTGCGTGTGTGTGTGTATATAGATCCTCGTTAAACGTGTGTGTGTGTGTGTGTGTGTGTGTGTGTGTGTGTGTGTGTTTATACAGTACTATGGTATTTTGAATCGCATGTGCAAATCTGTTGTGAGGAATTTATTTTGTAAAAGCCTCCCTGAATCAGATCCACACATCGATCGTTGGTGGGTTTTTACTTTAAAGATGAATATGAACCATTCCTACCGAAGTCCTCTCCAGTACACAGAAGCATTGCAGACATATGGAGTCCATTTATTTATTTAATATTTTTAGACCCTTAACTTTCGGTTATAGGATAGTGGTAGTCTTGTGGTTTCGGGCGCTGGATCACTGATCCTAAGGTTGGGGGTTCAAGTCTCACTCTCCAGAAGGTTCTTACTGTCCGTCCCTACCCCCCACCTCCCCACCCCCCATCTCCCCACCCCCCATGCAGCTAACTGGGTTACCAAAGGCCGGCTGTGTCCTCATGTAAGGTTCATGTAAAAGAACCATTGCTGACTTTCGATGAGAATAGCTGCATAGCCGTCAGCGTGTTTCCGCCTGCGATGGCCTCGCGAGCTATCCAGGGTGTACTCTGCCCTCACCCGAAGTCGGCTTTGATGGGTGCCAGCCTCCCCGCGTCCCTAATTAGGATAAGCGGTTACAGAAAATGAACTGAACTGAACTTTCGGCTCATCTGAATTATTTAATGTCAATCCTGGAGTTTTATAAATGTTTCTTTGTGATGTCTTTATTAATCATGATAAGAATTTTAATTTTACTACTTTATGAATTTAATTTGCAGCTGATTAACCTCATTTAGCATTTGATGACAATTATTTAAAAAAAGCCTGCAGGTTATGCTTTCACCTTCAGTGTGTCTCATATAATCCATTATTATTAAATGTATTTCATCATTCATTCAGATCACGACAGCTACACAATGATCTCCAGTGGTGGGTCAAGCCCCCATGCAGACGTTATGGATGGTTGGTACACTGTGTGTGAGAGATGGTTGAACCCAACAAATCAAATTCATGCTCTCTATATGAAATCAAGCTTTTAGTTGAGATTTCTCAGCTGATAAACATTTAATTGAATTAAAATATTTGGAGTTTGGATAAAATGTCCTTGAGTTGGCATGATAGGGTCGTGGTTAGCAGTTATCACAGCGAGAAGGCCCTGGGTACAGGGTCGGTCTCTCTCTCTCTCTCTCTCTCTCTCTCTCTCTCTCTCTCTCTGTTCTAAATGTACTGCTGATAGCATGGCATCAATACTGTATATCATTGCATTACTCGGCCCTCGTCGTCTCACAGGGATGTGTAAGCTCGTCAGCTCTTCCTGATTAATGGTGCTGCTCCAGTTGGTAAACGCCCATGTCGATGGCTCAGGGCATTTGCATTTTCTAAGCACTTCAAACAGGACTCAAGGTCATGACGGAACTTGATAGAAAAGGGTTTACTCGATCCATACGCTTATTTTAAGTGGTGTTTACTCCTTTGGAAGGAGTCTAAACAAAATTCTATCCAGTGTTGGATTAATGAATGTTTTCATGTTCGAGATCATGAATAATGCATGCAGCTGTTCATTCAGGAACCAGGAACCAGGCCTGGGCGATACCACCTGAAAATGATATTGTGATGGATGCAGACTTTGACACAATAGCAATACTTTTTCATGTTTATTGACGAAAGGTCATAATGGCGCAGGCCCGGTTTTTGCATGCATACAGGCACTGGGCAGCCAGGGGGCACTCATATGCCTTGAGTTTTTTTTTTTTTTTTTTACTCCCCCTGATGATTATTACAGTTTTGGTTGAATGAAGTTTTGTTCATGTCACACACACACACACACACACGACCTTAGTCTGCTCCACTGTCTCCCACTACTTCCCAGAGTCCGACTGTAAACACTCTTAATAGTTTTAATTATTTATCTGTTCTACTCGTCATGCTACGGTACATTATATGCATTTCAGTGACGTGCTCATGGAGATAGGATTGCTGCAGCTACCTGTTCAGTTCCAGAGTAAAGTTGACATTTCTGAACAATCATAAGAGTCAGTTGACATTTCATTTCTCTAAATATCACCCAGCGCTTACATGAAGCATTACTGTATAATTCCAGCTGTTCATCATTTCACAGATCTGTACGGATTACCTACTATCTTGGAAAATGAGTATGTAGATACGTTTTGTATGATGACTGACTTAAACACGACAAAAGGGATGTAACGCGGTCTAACACCAGGTGAGGGTGGAGGTGTTAATATTCCCACCTGAAGTCGTGCAGATATTGTATTCCTTTTCTTCTCTTAAGGTTTACAGAATTAAAAATAAATAAATTAATGCAGCCAAAGCTATCTATTCTGATGATGTTCCTGTGGAACAGAACCTGTTGGGAAGTGGTGTAAGATGTCTCAGGGTGGTGGTGGTGGTGTCTATGACATCACGAGTGTACGGCGAGTGGAGTGAAGTGTCTATTGCTTTACAGGACTATTTTATAATGTAAGATTTGAGAACTCCTACATTATAGTAATTAATGAATGAATTACGAAGTAGACCATTTCAGTTGACATGGATTGAGCACATGTAGGACTCAAAAGTGGTTGTGGGATGTGCCCAGATCTAAAAGTAGTTTCCTCACAGGTTGATCCTTAAACACTGGTTGGCTACATAAATATAGCATAGGCCTCCGTCAGTCCCGAAGGACTATGGCTGCGCTCTGGCCAGTATCCCGACTGGTGATACTCCCCAGTGCACAGAGCCTGGGTAGGGAGTAATGAGGGACAGGCTGTTACCCAAGCAGCAAGTCCCCTGTCTCGGGCGCCACCGAAGGATCCAATGGAAAGGCAAGTGCCGATACGACTGGGTTCCAGTGCCGCTGCAGGAGAGAAACTACGGTCAATTTAGAACGGCCAATTAACCTACAGTGCACGTCTTTGGATTATGGGGAAACCGGAGCACCCGGAGGAAACCCGCACAAGCACGGGGAGAACATGCAAACTCCACACAGAAACGCCCAGGCCGGGAATCGAACCTGGGCCTTCTTGCTGTGAGGCGGACGTGCTAACCACTACGCCACCGTGCCGCCTACGTAAATATAAACAAAGTTAAATTCTGAATAAAAGTTGAAGGATGATGCGCTGAAGGAACTTGATCAAACGTGTCTGCTTTTTTCAATACCATCTGCCTTGATGTGTCTGCACATGGATCTTCTCGCCGTTGCAGCTCCTGGGTCCCCTCACAACCAAAGCTCGAGTCCAGATTGTGATATGGGGGGTACTATGAACTTTTCAGCCCACCCGTGTCACACTAGCAATACACTGTGACAAAGACACAGAGGGACATGGAGTCCGGCCCCTAGAAGAACATTTCTAATTGGTATTTGATAGCTTTTGACTTTTCAGAACCACTGACAGTGGAGACTCCTTCTATGTGTTTAAAAAAAAAAAGAAAAAGTTGAATAAATAAACCTGCAGGGAAAAGTAAACTCAAAAGCATCTCGTAAAATTCAAGATATCAAAAATTTTGTGTCAAACCGTATCATCCTAATTTGAGTTAGTAAAGGGGCGGAGCCAAAAATCTTAGTTTCAAGGTGGTGAGCTGCCTTTGAAAGATCGGTTTCGGAATCTATTCCCTATTATTCTGGTCCCGAATGTGCGCTGCTTGATTCTGAATTCCATGTCCTGTCTATTTGGATCAAAAATGTCTTCCTAAAGCACCTCTGGACCGCATGGATTGATGGTATCTTCAGCTCCACTCAGCCTCTTTCAAGTCCTGAGGGACTTCATAATTATCTGAGGAAGCAGAGAAATACTAATCTGACGAAGCCGTGGCCCAACCTGACTCAATCGGAGTTGGCGTGAAAGGGCTTAGTTTGAACTTCATTGATCAGGGCACTTATCCGATACAATCAGCTGGAGAACTCGATCTGGTTCCCATGTCAACCTGAAGATTTGCGAGTCGGCTGAATACGGCTGACTGAATACTTTTTTTTTTCCCCCTTTTCAGAGCTGAGTGCCACTTGATGAAGTCGATCTCCCTCCTGTTTCATAGTGCAAGCTTGATGAGAATGATCGGATCCTCTTTCTAGGGATTCATCAATGTCCCGATACGTTCCCCATACCTTTGTGGTGCACTTCCCTTGCCTTGCCTTGCCTTGCCTTGCCTTGCCTTGCCTTGCCTTGAGATGTTTGTTGCTATTCGTCCTAAGTTCCTGTTTGTCTTGTTTGTCCCTCCCATGCTCACATTGGTGTTAATTTTAAAGATGGCTGTAAAAGAACCGAACTTCAGCTCTGTTCAAGCATATTTTCTTGACGAGCCTGTCTCCATAAAACTTAATGTCACCTTGATTTATCCTGATGAGACGTCCCGGCGAGGGGAAAAGCCCTTAAATATTAATGACGAGAAAGAGAAACATATTCAATATGTAGAGGATGACTTGAATAATTGACGAAGGCAGGCGCTGACAAATTATCCGTGAGGGTGCGTGGAAAGGGAGGAAGAATCGAGTGCGAGAAAAGGCACGGAGTAAAAGTAGGAACCCTTTGCTTGTTGAACGGGAAACATCTTGGCCACCGGAAGGCCTGTTTTCTTGGCATCAGGAATCCCAGAGAGATTTCCCAGCACTCCCTGAAGTTAAAACGATGAAAGGTTACTAAGTGGCTGAATGCGAGCTCTGTCTCCTCTGGTCAGAGGCACTTTGATGAAGAATTTGGTTTTAATTAAGATTTCTGAATGACGGGGCACGAAAGTACTCGCGAGGACCTCAGGGGACTCAAACTGCTGCTTTTTATTGAAATTTTCATACCGACAGTGAGTTTTTTTTTTTTTTTTTTCTTAAGTTTTATTATTATTCTCATCTTTATTTCAGCCTCTGTACTACCACATTGCTTTCTAATAACATTCTTCCTCCAAAGCATTGCCGTGGTGATAAATGCTAGTTCTCACCGCGTTCGCTTCATCGTTGTCTCTTAATCTGGTAAATTACTGAGTGGTCAGTGAACGGCGCTGTAATGCCACAACCAGCGTCTGTAATATTTCTGACAGAACAGCAGCGTGAGATGATCCACAGCTGTTTACTTTGCTGTCTGATGGTTAACGATGATGCTGTTGCATGTGAGCAGCGATTTTTGATGAATGAAACACTTCTGTTTGTTCGCGAGGTAACGAACATGTTTCTCCGGAGCCCAAATTAACAGCGGCCCTGGTAAAGACGTCGGAATTGAAGATGCATGTGCTGTTTCGAATAAAACAACACACTATTTATTCCTTGTGCCCAAGGCGACCTAATGCGGATGAAGCTTTGTCTTCATTAGCGCGGGTTTCATATCGGTTCCAGCAATCCGGGATCAAGATCCATCATATCGCAGATCATTACCGGCAATGTTTTATAATAGAGATTTTATTTGTTGCAATAATGCCCAGGCGTTGCTCATGGCGTCACATTTACTCGAGATTCATTTGCTGAACCGCTTAATCCAACTCGAGTCTGGAGTCTATCTCGGCCGACTCGAGGCAAAGGTGTGAACACCTTCACACTTTGGGGGGATATTTGACACAGACAATTAGGCAAATACTGTATGCCTGTCCTTGGACCGTCGAAGGAAACCAGAGTACTCAGAGGGAAACCGACATGAGCGCAGGGAGGACGTGCAAGCCCCACATGGAAACGCCTTCTTCATGAGTTGCTTCTTCTTTTTTTTTTTTTTTTTTTTTTTTTTGCAAGGCAGGCATTCCGGACCCGACTCCACCATGCCACCCTCCCAACTTTCAATTGAGTTAGAACTATAATGTTTCATGTTGACGGACTTCACACCCCTCACCAGTCCTGCTGCACAATATGCCTCGCACGCATCCCAAACATTCCCAGAATGAGTGTTTCAAGACGAGCATCAAATTAAATTTGTCTCCTAAGCCGAAACATCAACTCGAGCATTAATCCATGAAGTGAAGCTCGACAGTGCCAGTGCCTCTTGAAAGGCCACCTCCAAACTGTTTAACATCAGAGCATGAACACACACGGCATGTTTTATTTTATGGTGCTTGGGGCATATTGTGATGTGTTGCGATTCAGAAAAAAAAGCTGATGCACAACAACAAGAACAAAAACCAGCTGTAACTTTTCTGGTTGCTTGGCTGGAGCTCGGCCAGTTGGAGCTCAGAGACTTTATTAAACCAACAGATGCTACCAAGGTTGGAAGGAATGTGCACAGGCCAAGGATGGCTGGTCGGAATAGGACTTACGAATGAAAACCAATTCCATAGTCATGCATATTTTTATTGGGCGTTTGCCAGAACAACAAACACGTCACCAGGAAGACCCGAGAACCGAATAAAGAACTGAAGTGAAGGTTTATTATTTTTTATTTAATTCGGGGGGATAAGCCCCGCCCTGATGAGCCAGTAGGCTCGGGTGTAAAAAGCCCCCAAAGGACTTTTTATTTAATTCTTTCAGGGATGGCCGGGTCATGATGCGACTCCGACATCTGTCCATCAAATATTTCACATTTTTAGCCTCCATCAAGGAGGTTATAGCTTTTATTAGTTTTGTTTGGATGTTCGCGGGAATCCACAAACCTGAAAGTGTCGATGTTTATTAAATTTGTCACCAAGTTTTGAACAAGGTAGATTTTGAGATGATCTGGACCCTGGAATTCTTGAAAGGGTTCTTGAGTTACCATTGTGAGACAGAATGATGTTTTACAAGTGTGGCATTAAAGCAGGCCCAGCATGTTTTCCCCTGCTTGGTGGAGGTTTGCACTCTCTGGATCGGAAGATAAAAGCAGCAGGAGCTGAGGAGACTCACATATTCTGAATTGTTTAGTCTTATTCGGGTCGCAGGGAGGATGAGGCCTATCTCAACTTACAGTGGGTGAAGTCGGGTTACACCATGAACAACTTACAAGACCATCACAGTGCCCAGACACACACACACACACACACACACACACACACACACACACACACAGACACCTAGTGTGCACGTGTGACTTATAGTAATAAGCCACGTTGAAAGTTCCTGTCTCTTGGAGTCAACCATGTATCACAAACTACATGTCTCCATCATAGCCTGTAGCGTCTTTCCAAGTTCTTTTGTTCACATTCGCATACGTACGAGGAGGCCGATTGCACTTTCCCACCAAGTGCATTGGCCCAGCCTCTAAATACGCATGTGCCACAGTTCAAAAAGAGGCGGGTGGCTAGTATTGCACGTCATAGAGGGGGGTGTGTGTGCATTATTTTACCCCTCCCTGGTCGGTGGTGGTCATGTGATAGGGAGGGCAATACCTGATGGGTGGGAGCTGGATACGAATAAATTCAGAAGAAAATGAGGGAGGGTAAAAACAGTGACTTCTCAGATGTGACCACACCCACAATCACTAATTCGTCTGGTTTCTTCTTGGTTTTCAACATGGTGGCTCTGTGAAAGCTCACGTACGCTCTGTGCTGGCCCGTGTACAGCTGCGTCTCCTTCTCCGCTTTCTGAAACAGCAGTGAGTGATGCTTCGACTCCATCCTCGATCCCGTTGGTGCAGATGAACCTCCGCGCTTCCATCGCGGTCCATTCGTCAATTCACTGCTGAGGTCGATGATTGTGATTTTAATACGTCGACCACTGATGTCGAAACGGTGACCCGACCCGCTGCCCGTATGTCCCCGGGTCCATTTCTGTTCCATCCGGCTCCGACACATTGTTGATTATTTACAATCTGCTTTCAGTTGGTTGTTTAATTAACTGAAGCTCAGCTCAGTTAACTTTAACCCAGAATGCATTCTGGTAGCACAGAGTTTGTGGCACGGTTTTAATGAAGTCGCAAATCTTTCATCACAGCAGATTTGGTTGAGGATCTTTTGTGCAGTGCTGTAGAAAGAAAAGTAATGCTCGTGGTATCTCAAGGATAAAGGCGAGCACCTCTCAGGCTGAGGTAATGATTCGCTGTGTGGACTCTTGCCAAACAGCGAATCAGATTTAATGAGTGCGCTCTGATGAGGCGTGTTTCTCCCCCGAGTCGGGTGGAGGTGCTGCGCAAGTTTCTCCTTTCTCCTCACCTCACTTCTGAGAGGTAAACACAGGCTCTGTGTGTGTGTGTGTGTGTGTGTGCGAGAGTGTGCGAGAGTGTGTGTGTGTGTGTGTGTGTGCTGCTCAAGATTCTCCTTCTGAGAGGTAAACACAGTCTCTATGTGCGTGCGTTCGTCTGTCTGTGCGTCTGTCTGTGCGTCTGTTTGTCTGTGTGTGTGCGGGCGCGTGTGTGTGTGTGTTGCTCAAGGTTTCTTTCTCCTCATCTCACTTCTGAGAGGTAAACACAGGCTCTGTGTGTGTGTGTGTGTGTGTGTGTGTGTGTGTGTGTGTGTGTATGTGTGCGAGAGTGTGCGAGAGTGTGTGTGTGTCCTGCTCAAGATTCTCCTTCTGAGAGGTAAACACAGTCTCTATGTGCGTGCGTGCGTCTGTCTGTGCGTCTGTTTGTCTGTGTGTGTGCGGGCGCGTGTGTGTGTGTTGCTCAAGGTTCTCCTTTCTCCTCACCTCACTTCTGAGAGGTAAACACAGGCTCTGTGTGTGTGCATACATGTGTGTGTGTGTGTGTGTGTGTGTGTGAGTATGTGCGTATGTCTGTGCGTATGTGTGCATGTGTGTCTGTGTGTGTGTCTGTGCGTATTTGTGCGTGTGTCTGTGTGCGCGCGAATGTGTGTGTCTGTCTGTGTGTGTGTGTGTCTGTGCGTGCATGTGCGTGTGTGTGTGTATGTGTTTTCTATCTTGAGGAAACTGGTATATTAACATTTTCTGCACTGTGATCAGTTCATATCCTCGAATCTGGAACTGAAGGTAGCGATTCACGCAAAAATCAGCTTATCTAAGCGGACCAGCCTGTTGTACTGTCCACCAAATACGTCTCTGTGCGTCAGCTACGGGCCTGATAGTGTTGGCTGTTCAAGCTGGAAGTGGCGCTACAGCGTGTCAATTACACCGCATTACATCCGGGGTCCTCGACTTATAATGTCTCAAGGTTCCAGTGCTTGTGATATGAGTCATGAAAAATTGCCATTCTATCAGGAATCGTTCCCTTTGTGAGTGGAATATGAAATATAGACGATGACTCAGTTCTGTCGGTTTTTTATTGAGCTTTACGGCACTCCGGCCATTCCTGTGTTCTGTAGATAACACTCGAGTGGTGCTGACGGCTCAACAAACAGAGAATGCTGCACGGCTGCTGCGGGATTTAAAACCCTTCTTCTTTTTTTTTTTTTTTTTTTTTTTGGATTAGGACATAAGTCATGGACAGAGCGTCTCTCTCTCTCTCTCTCTCTCTCTCTCTCTCTCTGTCTGTATGTCTGTCTCTCTCTCGCAATCTCTCTCTCTCTCTCTATCTGTCTGTCTCTCTGTCTGTCTGTCTGTCTGTCTCTCGCTCTCTCTCTTTCTCTCTGTGTGTGTGTGTGTGTGTGTGTGTGTGTGTGTGTGTGTGTGTGTGCGCACATCCATTTCTCGGTTGAGTGTTTTTACAGGCTTTTGTGTTCCGTTTAGCGGCGGACGAGTCGTCGCCTTTTGAACTTCCTCCTCTCCTCTGAACGCTTGAATCTGACAGGTTTGGAAATGAGATTGTTTTGAAAATAACTCGTTCACCTCCTCTGGGTAAATAGGAAAACAATTGATGTGCGTGGAAGTAAATGAGCTGTAATGGTGGACATCCTGCGTACGCCCTGTGTTTACTTTTACCGTTCAAGTGCTCCGGCGGCTCAAAATACTTTTATTTTTTCCAAAGATGTTGATGATGAAGTTATTATTGCTACTGTGCACTGATAGTAAAATAATCTTCTTTAAATGTTTTGAATGAATTGTTTTGATGCTATTCATCATCACCACCTTGGGGGGGGGGGGGGGGGGGGGGGGGGGATCACAAGTTGTTTACCTGAACCATCACATAAGATCAGGTAAAGCATTCGTGTTGTACTTTTTGCTTTTCTTTATATTCAGATCCGACATCACAACACTACCACTGACATTTAATTAAAAGAAAAACAAAAGCACTGGGATGTAAATTCGGGTTTTGTGTGTGTGTGTGTGTGTGTGTGTGTGTGTGTGTGTGTGGTAAAATATAAATAAAACGGGTCTCACCAAGTTGGCGTTGATCCGGTTTGTTGTTCTCTGCTCATGAACACGAGGCTCCAGTCTTTATCTTGCAGAGTTGATTTGATTGCGGCGTGAAATGAACGGTTTTGATTTGTGTAAGTCGGTCAAGAATTTCAATGTGTTTTCCTGACTTTCGGAAGGAAATGCATCAACCTACGGACTCAAATTCTGGATCCTGTAAGTCAATGTTCTCGAAGTGTGGCATCAAAGCAGGCCCAGCAGTGTTTTTACCTGCTTGGTAGAGGTTTTCACTCTCTGGATGAGAAGATAAAAGCAACAGGTGCGGTGAAGACTTGCATTTGCTGGACTGCTTAATCCTGTTAGGACCACGGGGAGGCTGAAGCTTATCTCAGCTGATACTGGGTGAAGGCACAGGGTTACACCATGAACAACTTCCAAGACTGTCACAGGATCAATCCCCACACAACTATTCTTAATTCTACATCTGAGCAGAATCACTTTGTTACGATGTCGTGTTTCTTCTTGTTCCTCGACAGCAAGAAACTACATGGAGAATGCGGAATTATAAACGTTTCAGTCCGGATGGTTCGCGGTGGAAAAGTAATCGGCCGTGCCCAACCCTGGAGTCTCCTTCTACGAATAACACAAACATCCTTTCACAGCCTTCCGTAATCCTGCTAATGCTAAATCGGCGGTGTTGAGGGTTTTTTTATGATTTATGAACCCGAGACGTTTTCTTTCTCTCTATGTCCGTCTTCGTGTCCCTATCGGCACGGCAGATCTGTCACAAGGACTCCAAACCCGAGGACATGGCATAACACCGTGACAGTGGCCCAGCGACAGCCTCACAGCTCAGATGGCAGATTAAAAATGAGAGGACACACCTACGCGTGCTCACACACACACACACACACACACACACACACACACACACACAGGGCCTGACCTCTGAGTGATGCTGATGAATGGTTGAGCTGGCTGCTCTCAGCAGGTTGTATGATGCGTATACGTGATGAGTTTTGAAGCTGTATGTAGCGTATGTGGCGTGTTCCTGCTGAGATACGGGATTGAAAGCTTGTCAGTGTGCAAGCTGTCACTTTTCTGATACAGCAATTTGGGTTGAGGGTGAACCCGCTGGGGTTTCCATCTATTTTGAGGAACACTCCACCCTGAAACATGTCAAATGTGTTAAATACATAAATTGTTGATTAGCGTGCTAGTAGAAACTCGTGCTGGGTGAAGAACACATGCTGAAATACTTCAGCCAAAATCATTCAGCACAGCCACGTATGCAGTCCCACAAATGTAGCGAACTGGATTACGATACTCCGGTTCAATCGTTCAAACTCAATTTCCTGCGTTAAACTAAGATTACAGTGCAAGATCTCTTGTTCCACAGCCTGTGGCTTTAATTATATAGCAAACGCTGTCATTTAGATTAGATTAGCATTTTTTTTTGTCGCTCCCGCCACATAATGGGGGAGCTATTCGAATGGGCGTCGTCCGTCTGTCACACTTGGGTTTTCAGATGATGACTTTTGAATGCTTCCTCGGATTTTGATAAAATTTGGTATGCGGGTTTGCCTCCCAGGTATCTCGCCCAGGATTGGTGCACGCTAACATCCACACTTGATGAACGAGCCAGCGAAACTTAGTTTTTGGGTTTCCGTACAACAGCCTGAGACTGGAGACACTCGAGTGTGATTTTTTTTTTTTTTTTTTTTTTTTTTTTTTTTTTTGAGTAGCATCAGAATCACAGTTCATTCTGTTTCAGCCCAGGCCCCACCCACTTTGTGTTGATATCCATATACAGATATTTGGAATGCTAAACTGATTCCAAATGGTGTTGCATTCAACCCCAAAATGACAGCAAGTCACGGTGCCTTTCGGACTCTACCTAGGCTCGGTTAGGAAATCACGCCGATGTCGGAGCAAATGGACTCTTTCACAAATCTGACACTAAAAGAGCGAGTGAGCAACAGAAGCTGGAGGGTGAATCATTAAGAGCGGAGTTCATTTCCATCTCGGACTGTCAGGTCCTGAAGAAGCGTGCAGTGTGGTGGAGAATTCCTAAGTTTGCGAAGGTAACAAGGGGGATAGATGAGAAGAATAAGAGTACAGCCTTCGAATAATCAAAGGTTTTTCACACTGCCAAGGTGTCTGCACTTAAAGTTTTCTTTAAAGTTCTACATAGAACAGTACACAGTTCATCCAGAAACAAAACCATCCTTGGAATCGGTTCATCTGGAGGAACTCGAGGCAGTACAAGTTGTTCCACATCATCCTGCAGTCTGAACACAATCTGTGTCGAGGGGGAGGGCTTAGGCATGCGTCATAGTGTCCATCAGGGTTCTTCGGTCTTTGCATTGGGTCGTGCTCTCGCTTCCAGCTCGTCACTGGTTTAAGAATGACCGTGTAAATGTGTAGGAAAGGGGACACAAGATATCCCAGGGGCAACTTCTTCCCATTGCCTGTGGAAAAGTAGCTTCGGAGTTGTCAAGTTCTCAGCATGTCCGGCCGTGAGCAGTTTGAGATGTTTGTGCCTGAAAAGGTGTGTACTGTTTGTACTTCTTGGTTAAAATATAATAATAATAATAATAATAATAATAATGTTTCACAAGTTTTGAGGACAGGAAATATTCCATTCATAATTGTGTTCTCCAATTTTGTTTATTTTTTTTTTAAAACATTTTTATCCTTCTCCAGCATAAAGAGTAGTGGGGGGTGGTGGTAATGCCGCAGTTCAGGTTACAGTCCCCTGTATTTATGTGCAATGCAATTACTGCTCAGTGAGTTGTGGGACATTCAGCTCAAGGAAGTTCAGCTCAAAACCGTCCCTCATGATGTTCAAAATCAATTTTGAAGACATTGACTTTAACTTTATTTTAAGGTCAAACTGAGGTCTTTGCTGTGCATTAACTGATCCCCACGTTGATACAGAACCTTTATATTTTTAATACAGTCCATCTGGACACCCTTCGCATGAGCTTGATTTGTGTTCTCAATGACTTGAAGTCCTGTCTCAGTGTTCACAGGAATCGAGGTCTATGGATCTGCAGGAGTTCCTCGCCAATATCGTAACAAGATGTAAGACAAATTCATATTGCTTTGAAGAAATAAATATCCACAAACCCCACTACAAGCAGTTTCTGCGGTTGATCAAAAGTATTTTATGTTTAATTATGTAGCCAAAATTAAATCCCGATATGAACCAATGACTGAGAAATGCACCACATTCTTTGAAAAGCATCCGAAGGCCTCATGCCGCCGCCGCTGCCCAGCCCTCGCCAGATGTGTTCTCTGCACACTTCTGCTTCTGAGTGAAGTCTGACATTTTGAGAACACATTTATGTTTTTGTCAAATAAAATGCTGCAGAAAGCAGGAAACTGCAGAGAAATCTCGTCCTCCAGCCCTCAACACAAATGAATTGTCTGCACCCGTCGTATATTTAATAATAATTATAATAAATTCCATCCATAGATGTGATTATGAATGTTAATTGGATCGGATGATGATTGGATTCTAGCAGCTTAACAAAGTTTGATTACAATGAAATGAATAATTAAGTGGTTTTTCCCAACTAAT
>CM045736.1:4920890-4990890 GCA_024760905.1 Plotosus lineatus | reverse complement strand
AGCAGTGAAAAGGAAAATAGGCTCTCATGCTCATGGAACAGTAACATCTGTGTCTCATCCTTATCTCCATGACAGCAGGGAGGGCTGGAAGACATCAGAGAGAGAGCGAGAGATGTGATATATTTATAACGACAAATACCAGCAGTCCGGCACAGCGAGCCCTGATGGCCGATGTCAGGGAGGCGGGTATTGAGGAACAGCTTCCTCTCTACTGGAGATGGGTTTGCCAGGCTACAACCCACTCACAAATTAAGCCACAGGCTATAAAGCAACACTGTGATCATTAACACTCTCGGGATCTGCCCTCCTACCCTGGCATGCCCTGCGTTTATGCCTTACAGACCTTGCATTTAGCGCGAGTTTAATTTCCCACAGCACAGCTAAATTCTACAATCTGATTGGTCAGAAGGAGTTTTGAATATTTTTCTCATTTCTTCTGGAATGCCTCATTCACACAGAATCATACGGTGATTAACTCTGAGGATTAACTTGATCAGGAAACAACATAAGGTTGCATTTCTATTCTGTTTAATATTTAAGGAAGGAACAGGGCAGCGGTGGTCGGTTGGTAAGGTGAGGGGTCACTGATCCCAAGGGTGGGGGTTCAAGCCCCATTATGACCGGGTTGTCACTGCCCCCCCCCCCCCTTCAAATGCACTAACTGGGTTACCAAAGGGCAGCCATGCCTCTCACCATCTGTGGTGTGAGGTTCATATAAAAGCACCATTGCTGACTTTTGTCAAGAGGTGCTGCATAGCTGTCAACATGTTTCTGCCCTGCGATGGCCTGGCGAGCTGTCTGGGGTGTACTCTTCCCTTACCCAAAATCGGCTGAGATGGGTGCCAGCCTCGCCGTGATCCTAATTAGCATTAAGAGGTTCGGAAAGGGATTTAAGGAAGGAGTCTCAGGTTTCAGGACTTTTCATTTATTCGGTTTCATTTTTTCATGAACAGGTTGAAATTTTGTGATGAAGTACAGTGACCATTCAATCGAATTTTGGAGGTGATCTGTTGCGGAAATATGTTCGGAGAATATCTTCACTTGCATGAGAAACGTGAGCAATGTGGTGATGTGTACATGCAATGTCTACCAGCAATGACTGTATTTATGTAATGTATGTTGCAGTCACAGAGGACGTGTGAGCCAGAGATGTTCTTTGGAAAGTGAAATCACCTCTGTTTTAAAGTTCCAAACTTGAGATATCATGTGAACCTTTGAATTTCACCTGGATTTGACCCGAATAGAATCTTGAGGTTAAAGGCACGGTGTGCGCGCGGAGGGGGAGGGGGGGTTGGCTACCTGGAGACCAAGCCGGTGTGGCTGCGCCAGCTTCTGCGGGTCAGTGAAAGTCCCTCAAACCTAATGAGTGTGGTGTCACCCCTCACGAAGCCAGTTTCACGCACCCGTTATCCTGTGCTGAGGAAGTTCTACAGCCAGGTTTCGCAAGTACCCGCCTCTGAACCAACCTCAGGACAATCATCTGGGAGGACTGAGGGCGCACCCTTTCAGTACTGGCTCACTGTGACATGAGGACAGGAGTCTGTATGTGTGCTTACCTGCTACATATTGAGAATGTATTAAGGACACGGTTTGATGTTTACGTGAAAACATGTGAAAGAAAATATACATGCAAAACACACCTAAAACTGATGAGCAGGTTAAAAGTAGGCAGGTTCATATTATTGTCTTAAACATCAACTGTTTCTTCTATGGAGGTTATGTTTTTTTAGTGTTGGTTTCTTTCTCTTTTTCATTTATTTGTTTGTTTTTTTAGAAGCTTCATGCAAAAAGTTAGTCATGGATGGCGTTGGATTGTTTGGAGGGCTGTAATCTGAGCCTTGGTCTCAATTACATTTTGTTTGTGATCAGATCACATTCTGCATTCAGGATTTTTTTTGAAGGAGTCTTTACCATTGTATGACCCAACATGAAGTGTTGCTGAAGCAGGTTTACCTTGGTGCAGGCTTGCGCTCTTGTAGTTTTAGGCATGTGTTTAATACGTTGCAGCTTCAACAGCTGAAGCTCATCCACAGGAAGTAGAATTCAATAACTCTGTCGGGTAACAATGTTGGGTTTCGTAGCTTAAAGGTACGGTGTCGGTAAGGTAAGGTTGTTTTTGATCTAATGGGGAAACGTGGCGGTACGAGATCTAAACAGTTTTTAATTAAAGATTTCTGGATGAAAGATTTTACTCTTTTTGTCTTTTTATTGCTAAACCCAACAGGCTGCACTTTGGTGCAGTCAGCATGTCCGTCTCACAGTAAGAAGGTTTTTGGTTCGATTCCCACAGTCGGGTGTTTCTGTATGGAGTTCACATGTTCTCGTGCCGGCTTGGGCTTCGTCCAGGTACTCCGGTTTCCTCCCACAGTCTAATACACTTGCACAGTAGGCTAACTGGCTATTCCAAATCAACCCTGACTGTGAGTGTGAATGGTCGTATCTGTACTGGCCCTGTGATGGGCTGGTGAGTTGTACAGGGTGTACCCCGCCCTTGCTCTGCATTGGCTGAGATGGGTGCCAACCTTTCCGCAACCCTAATTAGTACGAAGCATCTTATAAAATGAGTGAATGAAATACTTAACTTTTGGTTCTGGGTCATCCAATATGCTCCACATGGAATCTTCAACGAGCACGAAACAAATTCCGAAACTTTTAAGAATTTACAGTTCCAATTCCATTAATGAGCAACAGGAATTCTATCCAGGGTTTCTGGGAAAAAGTGTGTGCGCCAGACATATGTGTTTGACCCTGAATCGTGGTTTGAACACAACGTGGTCTTGTCGGAATGCACAGCAGTGCGTAGACGATGCAAGTCGAATATGGTTATTATCGTAATGTCTCGCAGAAAAGCAGCTGGATTGCTAAATCCTGTGTGCTTTGTGTTTTAGTAAAGAGACGATGAAGTCATTCCAGGCTTTCTGCAGTCAAGTGCAGTGACATTGAGCAAGCTTTGGTACAGCTATAATCAGCATCGTGGACACTGGCCGTTTGTCCTCAGTGAAGTGGAATTAACCTGTCTGGCAGTGGAGGACTGTAATGGAGGGGGAGAGAAAGAGAGAGAACGAGAGAGAGAGAGATGAGCTTTCAGGCAGCAGGATGCACCTCTGTCACCGTGACTGTGCGATTGAAATGGCCTTGCCTCTGCTGGTGTGTGTGTGTGTGTGCGTGTGTGTGGTGGGGGGGTGCACATGTAAGGCCGCACAATGATGGGTGGACACAGAGGATGGCAGAACTCTCCCTGTGGCCAAGCTTTGCTGGTAATGGTGTGAAACGTGATATCAATCCCACTGCAGGAAATAGAGGAATAAGCAGTCTCGGGCCTTAATGCTGACAGAATCAAATGTGCTGCAAGGTGTGTGTGTGTGTGTGTGTGTGTGTGTGTGTGTGTTAATGCAGCTGCTCGACTTCACACACCCACATCTGGCCGCAGCATCAGGAAGCGATGCCCTTTAATCTTGTCGCCTTGTTTGAAGTGTGTGTTTGTGTTTTGAATTTTGATTCACATGAGCACTGGCTCCGCCTCCTGCCCTTTGCAATTAGATAAAATGAAACGAGGCTTCATGAATATGCGTAGAGTCAAAATAATCACATTTGTATAATCACTTATCAGGCGTGACATTCAGTGTTGTGTAATCAGCCGAATGAATGACAGGCTCAATAAAAATAAATGAGGGATGTGTAATATATTTGGTTTGAGGGACAATCTTACAGGAATCCCATAAAAGTGGAAACGTGGTTAAAAAAGCTGTGTGCGCGTGTGTGTGTGTGTGCACGCGCGGGCAGCAAGGTAGTCAAAGCCAGCATAACAGACAACAGTGGCGATCATTAGTGTTTGTCTGTGATGAAACCAAACACTCATTCGCGATTAATGAATCCATTATACTCTCTCAGCAAATATAATGATGAGGCAAAGCATGTTTCTGATTGCCTGCATGTTTGTGTGAACTCATCCTTGAACGTGTGCCGATGATGCTCATTTGAATAACTCGACCTCATATAAAAGGCCACTTGATATGCATATTAATTGATTGCTTTGCTTATGCAAAAGTTTTTAATAAGAAAGCAGATGTACTGTATATTTGCAGTCCACCTTTATAGCCTGATAAGCTCAGCTGCTGGCATCTGTACCAGTATATTAGTATTACGAAGCCATTAGTCTCTGGGGCTTAGCATGAAGCCTCGTTATTCTTCTCGAGCAGGACAAATCTAATTCCGACCTATTAGCAGCCCAGGCCTGAGTAAATTGGTGACCATTTAAATAAAATACAGGGGCATCATCCTACACAGTGGTTTGATTCGATACTCAGTGATAAGACATACGAATCTACTGTCTGAGCCAGAAAGAAATCAGCCTCAGCCTCACTCTGAAAGCACGAGCAAAAAGGAAATACATTGATGTTGCATCAGTAAACTTTTCTCCTTACAATGAGCATAAGTTAATGATCCATGAGGGGCTAAAAGGGCTTAACTGTACGAGTTCATTCATACCAACCATCCCTTAATTATATTATGATAACTTGGAAATTTTTCTGGAACGCATTGCCGGGAAGAAAAATACGGACCTCTTCTACCTCACCTCAAAAAAGCAAGTTTCGCCCATGCATACGATGTGAGCTCTCTCTTTTTTGCCTTCTGTGACTGGTTGAACTGGGTTTTTGTGAGCTGGATGTACACTACAAATTGTAAGCTGGGGTAATTGCTTGCTGTGAGAGGCTGCAACTTGTAATGAGCAGTGACTCACTGTCACATCATGTTAATCCAATCACCAGTTGTGCTTTTTTTTCTTTATTTTTTCCCCCAAACAACAGGAGTATTTTTTTCAAAATCAACAAAACAAAAATCCCCAAGCATTCAAGTGAGATTTTACAGGTTGTAAAATCCTCATGGTCGTGTGAGCAGCACCACTCCCTTCCACAAACAAACACATGTGCGAAAAACTCAATGCATTCTTTTCATTGGATGGCCGGTTACTTCATTGATGGCGGAACCCCAGACAGTGCTGGGGGGTGGGGGTGGGGGGGTTGTCATCTGGAAGTTGTGTGTATCCTTTTGATAGGGAATGGGATCTAAACACAGTCTAACACACTTGAAGGTAAAAAAGAAAAACTGATTTGATTTGAATCACAGGTCCCCCAAGGTCTGGAATCGGCCCTTCTCCACAATCTTCCTCAGGGTCCAGTCACCTCTTCTGGTTGTGCAGCGTTTTCTGCCACACCTTTTCCTTCCCACAGACGTCCCACTGAGGGGGCTTGATACAGCACTCTGGGAACAGCCTGTTCGCTCACAGATTTCTTTCTGTGTCTTACCCTCTTGCTTGAGGGTGTCAATGATGGCCTTCTGGACAGCAGTCAGGTCGGCAGTCTTACCCATGATTGCGGTTTTGAGTAATGAACCAGGCTGGGAGTTTTTAAAAGCCTCAGGAATCTTTTGCAGGTGTTTGGAGTTAATTGGTTGATTCAGGTGATTAGGTTAATAGCTCGTTTAGACTACCTGAACATGATATGCTAATTTTTTGAGATAGGAATTTTGGGTTTTCATGAGCTGTTTGCCAAAATCATCAGTATTAAAACAATGAAAGACCTGAAATTATTCAGTTGGTGTGCAATGAATCTAAAATATATGAAAGTTTAATGTTTATCAGTACATTCCAGAAAATAATGAACTTTATCACAATACGCTAATTTTTTGAGTACTAGTATATACGTGTGTGGGTGTATGTGTGTGTGTATATATATATAATGCTATAAATGCTTATAATAATAATTAAACATTAAAAAATAATCAGTAAAATGTAAAAATATATAATACACACATAAAGACGTGTGCGCACACAGATGCACACCTCATATAAAAATGTAAGTAGTTTTGATGGGAATTTTGGGTTATTTTTGTTTGTTTGTTTGTTTTAAGCAGGTATATATTTGATCTAATATTAAAGATAAACATTTAGAAAGAATAAATATGTAATAATAATAATAATAATAATAATAATGCATGTACATTAATAATAATAATAAATAATAATAAACAAGAATAAACAATGAGTTATCTAACCCTTCCGATCATCAACTGCAGCAAAGATGTCACGTGGGCAGGCATGAGGTGGTATGTAACAGAGGATAAGGAGGGGAAGGAGAATTTTGTGTGTGTGCACGCTACGAATGCCAGCGAGGAAAGGCTCATTGTGAGCGCCCACATGTTCAGTGCTTCTCAAGCAGAAAAAGCGCATGGTATGATGCCCAGGGTGGGTGGGGGGGGGGTTGTTACCCTGGGAACATGCTTTTTTGCCGTACTGTACTAGAATTAAGTGTAATTGTGTATCCTCTACAATAGGTGGCAGTGGCGCACTCACTGTTTTCCCTGTGGTGTAGGGAAAAAGCACCCAGCAAACGATCTGAAGTGCAGTAAACACTATTTATAGTCATCCGCAGGGCGTGAAATGCTTTTTAAGCATTCAACTCAAGTAGCTAACTTTAGCTCAACAACTAAGCTGAACCAAAATTACAGCTGTGCTAAGAAAGTTTATTTTTATTTTTAGTTTACAAGAGGCACACACTGATAGAATGTCTTAAATTTCCTGATGTATTTCCTCCCTTTTCTTGTAGCTTTTCCTGAATAAACCTTGTTTGTTTGAAAATGACCTTGTTTCCAATGCTAGCTTACAAGCTGCATTGTTGTTGTTGTTGTTGTTTATTGTGATTTTTCGATAAAACAAACGGAATCTCATGATTTGGTTTGGCTCCTGCTGCTCCTCCACCTGTATCATACATATTGCATTGACATCATATAATGGTGTTGATTGGTTCATGCTTTTGTTTTCAGTTTGTTCCTTCTTTGTTGATGTAAAAGTGAACAGTGGCGTATTCTGTATGCCCTGGGAAGCAGTATTTGGGTTATACTTAATGAAATATTCATCCTGTCCACAGTCCTAGTTAAGGATATGGTTTGTTCATCTTTATTTCTCTCTCTCTCTCTCTCGGTGTCGATGTTTAATGTCTTCATCTAGAAAGACAGGGCTGCTTGTGGCTAGTGGGAACTGAGATACAGATGCTAGCCTGATTGAAGGATTCCTCATCGGAGTTCAGTCTGACTCCAACCCTCAGAGACATCATTAGAGAAAGAGGGATGGATGGAGGGGTGGTGAGAGAGAAAGAAATGAGGCCTATAACTACTGTCTTGTCCACTTCACCACCTTCAGACTAACTGCAGAAATATTAAAATGTTTCGAGCTGGGTGCCAATGAGTGTTTTCGAAATTTATTAAAAGGAGCATTTGCATAAGAAAAGTGATCTTTTCATTAAAATGCCTGTGTATCTTAGAAGAGCTCATGAGTTTATAGAAATTTACATACAGTACAAGGAGACGAATCAGAACCGGGGCTTTAAATCATATAATCGGTTGGGCTTGTTAACCTTGCATCGGAATCATGTACACAACAGGTTACTTCCTTCAGCTATTCCAGGGAACCCCAAGACTTGGTTCCTCCAGCATGTTCTGGGTTGACATCAGGGTCTCTTCCCAGTTGGACATGCCTGAAACACCACACCAGTGAGGCGTTCAGGGTGCATTCTAATCAGATGGCTTCTCTAAAACATAGTGGAGCAGCGGCCCCACTGCAAGCTCCTCCCGGATGGTGGAGCTTCTCATCCTGAAATCAGCCCATGGAATCATTCAAACAAAATCTGTCAACTTGAGATTTCATGCTCAAGGAAATTACTCCAGAAATGTGTGTGATTAACACTTTACAACTTCTGTCCTCGACTTTAATAGCGCGAGTGATGTAACCGGAAAAACGCCAAGACCTCCCACCAGGGCACCATGTTGGAATAAATTAAAAATAAAGCTTAGTCACTTTGAAATGCCATGTATGTAAAGAGAGGCACAAAGGCAGCCAAGAATGGATGTGTTTGCATAATTGGCTTTTTTTTTTTTTTTTTTTTAAGTGGAGTTAGTCTCATTGAAGCGCGAGTGCCCTTGAATAAAGTAGAAAATTGTTTGTGCTTTCAATTGTCCTGTTACTCAGACGGTAATACAGATGCTTTCACTTCCACTGGTTGGACTCTAAGAGCTTTTAGTTATTGTCATTTTTTTTTTTTTTAAACTAACCTCAAGACAGGAGATCATTCTCGATAAAAGCTTGTTCGGGGAGGCGGGCTCTATTTCCGTCCCTTCAAAAAAAAAAAAAAAAAACAGTTGTGGGAGATTTTAGTCAGTTCAGCAGCAGAGGAAACCCGTGTGACAGGTTATACCAGGAAATCACCTTTCGAAGCCCAGCAATGTTTTCCCCTCTTTCTGCTTAATTTGTGGAAGAATTGAAGCTGCGAGGGAACAAACTTCTGCCGGCACAAACAGCACAGCTCTCTGCACTCATCCAGCCACAGACTTCATTATAACCAGGCTCATGATGCTGTTGCCATTTCTGCATTCCTGGGATTTTATTCAGTGAGAGATGACCATCTGGTTTTAAAATATGATGCGTACGTAGCTCTCTGGATGGTGAAGACTTATCGGTGGAGGGATATAGGATTTCATAGCAATACCAATGCAGTGGTGTTCTTGAACCTGATTGGTCAAAAGTCATTTGTTGATTTTCTTGATGGAAACTTGAATTGGATGCATCTCTAGGTTTGGTTTGGGTTTCTTTGTAAGATTCACACTATTAAATGTGACCTCAATTGGTGTGAGAAAGAGCATTGACAGATGGGTATCTGAATAACATGCCCAAATTTTATTAAATTCTTATGTCAGACGATGACACATTTACAAAAGCCACACACACCCACCCCGCCCAAGAAAGAGGGAGGGTCAGCACCCTGAACTTTGGTTGTTTTTTCCTCTTGCGTGTATGATATACATCATACCTATAAGATGCAAGTCTGTTGGGCTTTTTACACCCGAGCCTATCGGGTCATCAGGCCGGTGCTTATTCCCAGTTTCTGTAGCGTGAATTGACCAGGAGTTCAACTCCTCCTGGATGGGACGCTAGTCCATCCCAGGCTACCTTCCCAGTATATTTTACTGATTCCCATTTATACTGCTGACCTTACCCAGGGGTCTTAGCACAGTGAGGCTCTTACTGGGATTTGAACACACAACCTCCCGATCATGAGCACAGCACCCTAACCACTACGCCCCACTATCGATTAGATTGTTTATAAGATATGATTGTTAATCCTTGCAATCGCCTATTGATGCCATGCATGAAAGGCAGGAACGGCAAAAAAAAGAAGCCATAATTCTTCTTCATGCATGGATCTACCTTGCATTCTCCAGCTGTCCAACACCACCATTTCCTCCCTTAAATACCTCAAATCTGGACTTATCCAGTATTCCAGTATGTTCAACATTATTTCATCATTTTTTTTTTTTAACGTTCATTATCCGAGCATTGGCAGACAGTCAGTTGCCTGCAGCATTAGCGCACTGTGGAGCACAAAATGGCTGCCATGATATGAGCATTTCAATCTCTCTCTCTCTCTCTCTCTCTCTCTCTCTCTCTCTGTGTGTTTCTTTTCCCACTCTAATCTGTAGTCTGGATCACACTGATCCTGTCTCCATCTGCTTGTTATATCTTCATAACTAAGTGACTCCCCGAGTCTTCAAAAAGAACGTAGCTGTCTCAGACCTTTTGTGTTGTGTTCCCCTCCAGTGTCCATATTACAAATGGACGCTCGGTGCCAAAAGATACTGGGATGTACAAACTAAATTTGTGTCAGCCTCTAACAACTCGTCATACTGGTGACTGAATTTAATTATTGACACCCTGTGGTCACGTGAGCTCCGTAGCTCATTTAGTTTGTAGAGAACTCCTATTCACCACCATATCACAAATATTACAATATAATGCTCAGGATCCAACCTCAAACGGTCGACCTCCAGGCACAGTTAACCTCCAGAGTGTTTTTACTCAAACACTGCAAGACTCGGAGGTCATATTATCTTCACATATTAATATCTGCTTGGCACCATTTCCGCTGCTGATGGGGTGAATCTGCCGTTTTCGCAATTTTGGTTAGCCCTAACGAGCACTGATCTGATTCAAATTACTGCAGCCGGTGGAAAGGCAATGTGCTGGATCACTGATCCCAAGGTTAGGGGTTCAAGCCCTGCTATCAAAAGGTTATCACTGCCACCCCAGTGCAGCTAACCTGGTTATCAACGGCCATGTCTCTCACCTGTCTATGGTGAGAAACATGTAAAACAACCATTGCTGACTTTCTGAAAGAAGAGCTTCATAGCCGTCAACATGTTTCTGCCCTGTGATGGCCTGGTGAGCTGTCCGGGGTGTTCTCTGCTCTGGCCCAGAGTCGGCTGAGATGGGTACCAGCTTCTCCGCGACCCTAATCAGAATTAAACGGATCAGAAAATGAGTGAATGAATGGTCGGAATGGCTGGTTTTGTAGTGTATATCGTATAATATATGTCTATCGATGAGGGCTCTAGAGTACGGATTTTAAATTTCAAGAACTTGAGACAGACAGACAACGAAAGCATTCGTTGAGAGCAAAATCAGATGGCATTTGAGATTGAATTGCAGTGCAGAAGGTGAATCAGTGATTTTTGTAGCATTGACCTGTTATTCTGTGTGCAAGACTTTTATGGTGCTGAGAAAATACAGCAGGAGCAGGTCGAGATTGTCCAGGTCATATAAGAGAAGTAGATTTGTAAAAAACGATGGACTGTTACTATATAAAAGGAATAGATTGAGTTGTTGTGCAGATCCAGTAAGAGTAGGTTTCTCTGAATGGTCATGTAAGGGCACATGGCTGCCAGATTCAGTAAAGATGGGCTCAAATTATTGTGAATGTAGTTTTGATTGACAGGATTCAGGCAGGGCTTCAGCTTGTATTTTGTCAGACAGATACACGGAGGCTAAGGAATAGGTTCTGGTTATGGCTGGGGTATGTTGATTGTGCAAATAGCTTAGGTGGGTTTGATTAATTAATCAGTTCAGTTCATTTTCTGTAACCGCTTAATCCTAATCAGGGTCGTGGGGAGGCTGGCGTCCATCCCAACTGACTCCGGGTGAGGGCAGGGTACACCCTGGACAGCTTACAAGGTCATTGCAGGGCGGAAACTCGCTGGTGGCTATGCAGCTACTCTTGTCAAGTCAGCAAGGGTTAGTTTACATGAACCTCACACCATAGACAGTGAGAGACACGGCCAGTCTTTGATAACCCAGTTAGCTGCACTGGGGGACAGTGACAACCTGTGGTGAGTGGGGCTTGAACCCCCAACCTTGGGATCGGTGATCCAGCACTTATACCACCAGGGTACCACTGCCTTTGAGTAATTAATCTGTTGGGTAATACATATTGATGTTTCACTGCTGAACAGCTACAGTATTTATTACAGATATTTTAGTTCTTCCAGACATGTGCAGAGCGAGTGGGCTTTGTTCTGTAGGGCTCGTTTTGATGTTTGGAGAGTACAGTTGACGTGGTTGTGAATGTATGTGGATGAGTTATAATTGGGGGTAGATATGGTTTACTGTTGGGCAGATAGAGCATTGGTAGGTTTGGTTGGGAATATATTTAGGGGCAGGTTTGCTTGTTGACAAGTTTAAACGGAGATACATTCATCATCCTGGAGATTGCAAGTAGCTCGAGACGATTCACACAGCCATCCTTGACTTGAATCCCATAGGAGCTAATTGGTTTGGGTTCTCAGAACAATAAGGATGGTATATGTTCACCTTCCTGTCACCAGTTGTGTGTGTCACTGTGCTGCTCATGCATGTAGGGGGTCAAAGGGAATATGCGTTTACAGAAGATTGGGGTTCAAAAAAAAAGTGCAGGAGAAGGAATCCCATGACGCTATGAAAAAACACGTGCTTGCTTTTGCCTCTTTGTGGTTGGTGGTGGTTGTGTGACATAGGGAAGCATAATTGTGGATGAGATTTGGCAAGGAAAAAGGAGGGACCCCCCCCCCAAAAAAAAAAAAAAAGAAAAAAAAAGCAAGAGTCCTAAAAATGATTCAAAACCTAGGCATATATAAGCCAGCTGTGCAGATTCAGTAGAGGCAGGTTCTGTTTGTTAAACGACAGGGCAGCCTTGAGTGTGTTGGGCATATGCAGAAGCGGACAGGTTAGAACAGGGTGAAATCAGCAATGCATTTCAAATAATTGCCAAGTCATTTCAGTGTTGACCCCTTGGTCTTTCCACAGATTTTGGCTCAGCCAGAGTCCCACTTCTCTGATGATAAGGTTAATGAAATGCTCTGACCTGAACAACTTAGTGCTTCTTTTCTCATGGAGTTTTCCATTTTGCTCACTTTGATATAATGTCCTTCTTGTACGTGTTGTGACTGTAAATGTCACCAATCATTTTCCTGTCCAGGAGTTGACCTGCTGTATCATTGTGGTGCTCCATGACAGCATGAGTCATAGGGGTATAATCCAGTGGCTGGATGTGTTTGCATGATTCTGAACTGCTAACATCCTGCTTTTGCACATAAAACAATAATTCGCAGCAGTATATATCTATGCATACCTGCTGTTTTGCCTGCAGTGGCTTCCATTGTGCTGTGTCAGGATATTCTACACGAGTAATAGTCTATATCTGATTCCGCATGGCATTTTGATGGATTTTGAAGTTCTTTAGCGTTTTGGTTCACATTCATCACTTGGTCTCCTGCTTTCCAGTGGGATGCATGGCACACACATTTCCCAGAAAGATTCCCAGGAGACCAGAAGGACTGGAAGTTCACATCTGTGAGCAAAGAGCTATTTGTGATGGATGCTTGAACTTGCTTACTTTGTTAAAGTTACGGCAGTATCAGTCCTTTCATTTTGATTATGGAGGAAGGAAGTGATGTCGAATGTCATTTACATTTATAGTATTTGCTAAACGTTCTTTTCCAGCACGGTATAGTTATGTTTACATAACTTGAACAATTGAGGGTTAAGGGCCTTTCTCAAGGGCCTGACAGTGGTGGCAATGGAGATTGAACCACTGACCTTAGGATTAGTAACCCATCCCATTAAATACTAAGCCACAACTGCCCCTGTCATTATACATGTCTCCAGTGAAATATACTGGCGATTGAGATGGTGTTCTAGACATTTCTCTTCTCATCAGCTCTGTGTAAAAGTGCAGTGCATCCAGATGACAAGACGCATCTGATCTCAAGGGATTTCGCTTCCAAAATAATGAAACCCAGTTCCTGAAAAGTCAGTCCTATGGTTTTCTGTAACACAGATACTGTATATAATCATTTAAATAAATGAAGTGGAGAAGTATTTCAGGCAATGTGTCTCTTTGTATTCATCCACTGTCAACCTTTTTAGTGTCTGCTTTGTACTCTCACTTTGACCTTTGACCGATGTCCTGAAAACCTGTAGTCATTTGTGGTCATTTAGTAATGAGTGACTGCTGAAAGGCTATGGTCCCGAGCTTTGGATAGTAACAAAAGAACAAGATTGTGGATACAAATGGCTGAAATGAGCTTCCTTCATCGGGTGGGGGGGCTCTCCCTTAGAGATAAGGTGAGAAGCTCTACCATCCAGGGAGAGCTCTGAGTAGAACCGCTGCTCCCTCGCATTGAGAGAGGCCAATTGAGGTGGTTCAGGCATCTGGTCAGGATGCCTCCCGGATGCCTCCCTGATGTGGTGTTTCAGGCCAAATGGAAAGAGACCCTGGGGTTGACCTAGAACATGCTGTCTCTTGGCTTGTCTGGGAATGTCTCGGTGCCCCCCCCCCCCCCCCATGGAAGAGCTGGAGGAAGTGCTTGGGGAGAGGGACGTTTGGACCTCATTGGTAGGTTGCTGCCCCTGCAGCCTGACTGTGGAAGAAGCAGATGATGACTGCTGAAAGTTTGGTCCAAATTCATGCAGGTATTCAACCTGCAGAGTGTGCAGAAGATATTTAAGATGACTTCATGTTACCTTGATGATGACCCCAGAACCTGGACCAATTCAGCTGCTTCCAAATGGCTAGTGAGTAGTGATAGTTTAGTCAAAATTTGTTGAGGAATTTTCAAGATCGAGTGGGCACTATGAGATTTGGATAGATGATGGATGATGCAAAGCATTATGCCTCTGGAAGTACAACATAGTCTGGTATGTAAATGTAGACAAGAACTGTGCATGTAGGGGATGAACAGTATGGCCATCATAACAATAGCAATATAAAACTTTCATGAGGTCTTGTGAACAAACCTTCAGGAGTCTGCCATTTCTGAAAATTTGGAACAAAAATTATATGAAACTGATCAAGTGAAACAAAAAAATCTAAAATGAAACTTGAGGGGTGTAAAGCGGAAAACACGGTACCTCTGCCATGCAGTAAAGATAATGTAGTAGATTGTATATGGGTCCCTGGTTTAATTACCTATGTGCATGTCTTCAGACAAACATACATGATCTTGATGACATGGACATGACCATGAAAAGCAAGAAAAAAAACATTTGAATAATTTCCAACATGGTTCAAGTTGGTCTTTTCAAGGTCGCTCCAGATCAGTCTTAATTGTTTCAATTCAATGTCCATATTTAGTTTATTATAACCATTTTATCATCTGTCTGCATTCATTTCAAAGTTATAAGTCTTCTGTCATTACTGATTTTTGATCTTACTGAACTTCATCTTCAGCTCAGACATCCCAAATTCAAATTATCTCTGGGACTATGCTTGGGTTGTGTCTCCATCAAGTTTGGTGAAATTCTATTCATGACTGAGGGCGGTAAAAAGACAAATAAATACACACACACACACATACACACACACACACACACACACACACACACACACACACACACACACACACACACACACACTTGTAGTGATCACAACCCCCACCCCCACCAGGACTCTCATTATGTAGTGAAGATACTGGCATCCCTTTCTCTCCGAGGTTAATTGGGACCGATATCCCCCCGTGATCATCACCACAACTGACAGACGTATACGTGCATGTACTGGTCCTCCTAAAAAAATTAGCATATTGTGATAAAGTTCATTATTTCCTGTAATGTATTGATAAAAATTAAACTTTCATATATTTTAAATTCAATGCACACCAACTGAAATATTTCGGGTCTTTTATTGTTTTAGTACTGATGAATTTGGCATACAGCTCATGAAAACCCAAAATTTGAGATTCCTATCTCAAAAAATTAGCATATCATGAAAAGGTACTCTAAATGATATTAACCTAATCATCTGAATCAACGAATTAACTCTAAACACCTGCAAAAGATTCCTGGGGCTTTTAAAAACTTCCAGCCTGGTTCATTACTCAAAACCGCAATCATGGGTAAGACTGCTGACTTTACTGCTGTCCAGAAGGCCATCATTGACACCCTCAAGCAAGACAGTAAGACACAGAAAGAAATCTCTGAGCAAATAGGCTGTTCCCAGAGTGCTGTATCAAGGCACCTCAGTGGGACGTCAGTGGGAAGGAAAAGGTGTGGCAGAAAATGCTGCACAACCAGAAGAGGTGACCAGACCCTGAGGAAGATTGTGGAGAAGGGCCAATTCCAGACCTTGGGGGACCTGTGGAAGCAGTGGACTGGGCTACAGGTGCTGCATTCCCCAGGTCAAGCCACTTTTGAACAAGAAACAGTGGCAGAAGCGCCTGACCTGGGCTACAGAGAAGCAGCACTGGACTGTTGCTCAGTGGTCCAAAGTACTTTTTTCGGATGACAGCAAATTTTGTATGTCATTTGGAAATCAAGGTGCCAGAGTCTGGAGGAAGACTGGGGACAAGGAAATGCCAAAATGCCTAAAATCCAGTGTCAAGTACCCACAGTCAGTGATGGTCTGGGGTGACATGTCAGCTGCTGGTGTTGGTCCATTGTGTTTTATCAAGGTCAGTGTCAATTAAGCTAGCTATCAGGAGATTTTGGAGCACTTCATGCTTCCATCTGCTGAAAAGCTTTATGAAAATGAAAATTTCATTTATCAAGCACCACCTGGCACCTGCTCACAGTGCCAAAACCACTGCTAAATGGTTTACTGACCATGGTATTACTGGGCTCAATTGGCCTGCCAACTCTCCTGACCTGAACCCCATAGAGAATCTGCGGGCTATTGTGACGAGAAAGTTGAGAGACACCAGACCGAGCACTGTGGATGAGCTTAAGGCCGCTATCAAAGCATCCTGGGCTTCCATAACACCTCAGCAGTGCCACAGGCTGATTGCCTCCATGCCATGCCACATTGAAGCAGTCATTTCTGCAAAAGGATTCCTGACCAAGTATTGACTGCATAACTGAACATAATTATTTGAAGGTTGACTTTAAAAGCACTTTTTTTATTGGTCGGATGAAATATGCTAATTTTGTGAGATAGGGATTTTTGGTTTTTCTTTACTTTTTTGCCAAAATTATCAATATTAAAACATTAAAAGGCTTGAACTACTTCAGTTGTGTGTAATAAATCTAAAATATATGAAAGTCTACTGTTTATCGGTACATTACAGAAAATAATGAAGTTAATCACAATATGCAATGCAATTTTTTAAGAAGGACCAGTATATGTATATAATCTAAATAAATACATATTCAACTCTATAAATGCCTATAATAAGAATTAAACATTAAAAAATAATGCATAAAGTAAAAATACATACACATACAGATGTGCACCTCATATAAAAATGTAAGAAGTTTTGATGGGAGGTTTTGGGTTGTTTTTTGTTGTTTTGTTTAGGATGTTTTTTCTTTATTTCTTTCTTTTTCTTTGCATAATTGGCCTTGTTTTTGTGTCGTTTTCCTTAACTCCCCCCCCCCCCTATTCTTCCTTAATTTACTTATTTCGTTAATTCGATGAATATTTAAAAAAATAAATAAATAAGCGCGATGCACTGAAGCTGCATGAATTAAAGCATGAAGTAGTGAGGGATCCCTGTAATTAATTATATATTTTAACTTGCAAGACCCCTTGCTTTATTTTGCTACAAATACATACGATGGAACATTCCACCCTTTTCATCATCTAAAGCAAGCCATCTGTTTTCTTACCGAGATACATCATGTTACACAAAATGAAGGATCACAAACCTGTTTCCAACCATCAAAGTCAGTCTGCTAGTTTTTATTTTTTATTTTTATTTTTTTGACAAAACATGAGCACAAGTTGTTGCTTAAGGCGTAGAGTTCCATTATATTTATACATTTATAATGTGTAAAAGGCAGAATCAAAGCAGCTACTGATTCATACAATACAGTGTAGGGCTGGCTCATTCTGTTGGGCAATATGATGCTCACCACACACACACACACACACACACACACACACACAGACACACACACACTCCCTGAGGTTAACGCAGAAATAAAACACATACAGTGCAGGGGCAAATTGATTTGCAAACATTTCTAAGGTAGGGTAGTGTTTTCACACTTGTGGTACACCGACACTTTAAGCAAAAAAAACAAATACACAGCATTCCTGATATTTGTATAAAATGTCCCCAAGCAGGTTTAAACCTGACCAGACACTTTTCTTGGCCAAGAACAGATTTGGAGATGAATTCTGGTTGAATAGGTAAAAGTTGTCCTGGCAAAAATCACATCTTTTCAAGCACTGTGCAGATATTTTTAACTGGTGAGGGGGCAGGTTCTTCAAAAATAATAAAATCAAATCTGAATGTTGTTGCTCTGTTTTTTTCCTTTCATCCCCCAGCTTTTAATGTGTGTGAATAGCCTCGGTCCATCAGGCCACCCCCACTAATAAATTAAACACAACCCAATATTGCCGGAACATTCATAACCGGGAGGAATTGATGTGATTCTCTGACTGGACCTGTAGCTACAAGACTCAGTCCATTTACCCAGAACAGGGACCAGAGTTTACTGGTCTCACTTCTGAAGTGATGGCATGGGTTGATAAACAAGGGTTGAATTCGGGGCTATGAGTAATTTTCCAAATCTGAAACAGATGTGTAATTTTCAAGACAATACACTTTCTAAACAGTTCTGCTTGGTTAGGAATGTTAATCACTCATCCAGAACTCTGGACTTCAGACCATTGCCTAGTGGTTAGAGAAGTGGTTTTGGGACTGAAAGCTGACTTGATTCCCGATCCAACTGGAAAAATGTCTAGTGGTGGAAGGGGTGAGCTTCCCTTCCTTGAGTGCCCTTGAGTAAGGTGCCTCACCCCCCAACGGCTCTCCGGACACCGGAGTGTGTGTGTGTGTGTGTGTGTGTGTGGGGGGGGGGGGGGATTGGGTGGGTGGGGGGGTGGGGGGGGGGGGGGGGGTTAGTTGACTGCTCTGTGTTTGTGTACACGCTCACTTTGATTGGGTTAAAAAAAACCCCAAAACAAACAAAAAACAACCCAAAACCTCCCATCAAAACTGGTTACATTTTTGTTTACAAGCAAATCCGCATAATTTTCTAGACCAATAAAAAGTTGTTTTATGCCGTTCCAGGTCCCAGTGGATCCTATCCTGAAATAGTCTCTCAGATTTAACTGATGAGAGCAGAATTGTTTTTTTTCTCTTTTCACTCTGTAAATGTTCACCTTGTCCGTCGACACTTTCTCTTTGATTCAGAGATCCCTCTCCAAGGCAGCCGTTAAAATAATGGTTTTTAGGCAGGCACCGCGGCACAACTGCTTTTATTCCCTTCATGATGTAATTACACACTATCCTGACAGTAACTACCTTTTCAGAGGAAAGGAAATAATTACTCTGGAGCAGCAGGGTCATTGGCACTTCTGACTAAGGTGAGAGAGTTTCTAGCTTCTTCTGTTGTCGTCTTTTTATTTTTATTTATTTTGCTTTAAAAAAAAAGGCAAGATGATTTAAAAGGGGCACTAAAATGTGACACACATGGCAAATCTCCAGGAGTCTGTGTCACGCATGGCTGCATGGCAATTACTGCACACTTCATCACTTTGGAGCCACCGCACAGAAAAGGTGACTAATCCAGACAGTGGTTATCTCATGAGCTTTCGCTGTGATTAATCATGCCATTTACAACAGACAAAAACAAAAGGGGATAAGACGGGAGGATTGAGCACCACCCTTATTTGAATTCTTACTCAGGTGTGCTTCTTTACCATGATGTAGAAGATCCCTTTTATAGAACCACTTCTGGGGAACTGCCAGGAATAAAAACAACAATGTCAGTTTATGGCTCATTCTTGAGGCCCCGAGACAATAGGGAAGTTTAAATTTAAGCATCTGCACCGAATGTCTGGCCGATGTTTCCAAAAGAAAGTAGGACGTGGTAAATATTAAATCTCTGTGAAACTTGCAAGCCTTACTTTTTTCCTTTGCAGATAATGGCAGAAACTGTGTGTGTGCGTGTACGCGTATGTGTGTGTGTGTGTGTGTGTGTGTGTGTGTGTGTGTGTGTACTTTTGCTTGTTTTTCTGTTCAAAATAATCGGCTTGCCACCTTCACATGTTTGACTCCATGGTCAGTTATAGGCATTGTTCTGTATGGTATAAACCATCTGTTTGGGTGTAGTTATGTTCATAGTGTATCTGAGGAACATGGAAAGGTTATTAGATGCACCGTTTGAGGACTTGATTCTGATTGGTCTGTCAGTGCACTCAGAAGCTGTACGCTCTATGAAGCACACCATTCATACCTATATCAGACTATTGCTATGAAACACATCATCCACTTACTGTACATTATTCCTCATATTGACTGCAGGAAATCTGGGTCGTGGCACCCCACAATCCACGTCATAACACCATGAAGTCTGGTTTATAGTACCAGGAAATCCTGCTTAAGGGCACCACAAAATCTGGGTCACGGCACCATGAAATCCGAGTTCTTAAGAAATCACCAAAGTCAAGTCCATAACAGCAGATTTCTTCTGATCTTCAGGCTCACAGTGTTTTAGTTTGGAGTATTTCAAGACTTTTCAGATCTGTCTTTACTCCCAGGGGAAAAAACCTTCAAAAGGTTTCACCAGCTTCAAAAAGACTAGAACGAGTGTGTGTCGCTGAAAGAGAAGAATTCCGTGCGGTCAGAAGAGAGTGGAGATAAAGGATGGAGAGGCTTATTGTTTGCTACAGTGTGTTGGTCCACACTTTACACACTGTCTGAAGCACTTGAAATAAGAATTGCAGTATCTTTTTACCAACAGTGTCCACACTTGCCGGGCATAATATGAAATAGAATTCTTTAATACATGCAAGATTTTCTTATCAAATTAAAATAGAACAAGTGTGTAGTGAATATCACTTTGAGTATAAAATTTGTGGCACAATCAAAAAGTTGCGGGAAAGGATGTGCAAATCAGATCAAGAAAACCACGCCTCACTGTTCTTACATATGCATGACCCTGCCGCCATCTGTTTGCAACAGGAGCAGTCCTGGAACATCTTGCTTTAAGTCCACTATGAGCATGAGTGAATCTTATTCTTTTACTTTCGCCTGCTCCCTCCAGGGGTCACCACAGCAAATCATCCGCCTCCACCTCACCCTGTCCTCCGCATCTTCTTTTCTGACTCCAACGACCTTCATGTCTTCCTTCACCACATCCATAAATCTCTTCTTTGGTCTTCCTCGAGGCCTTCTGCCTGGTAGTTCCAACCTCAGCATCCTACTACCAATATACTTACTATCCCTCCTCTGTACATGTCCAAACCATCTCAATCTAGCCTCTCTGACTTTGTCTCCAAAACATCTTATATGGGCTGTCCCTCTCCTTCTTTTCCTTTCGGCTGTTCCCTTCAGGGGTCGCCACAGCAAATGATCTGCCTCCATCTCTCCCTATCCTCTGCATCTTCTACTCTTACTCCAACGACCTTCATGTCCGCCTTCACTGCATCCATAAATCTTCTCTTTGGTCTTCCTCTGGGCCTTTTGCCTGGTGGTTCCAACCTCAGCATCCTACGACCAATATACTCACTATCCCTCCTCTGTACATGTCCAAACCATCTCAATCTAGCCTCTCTGACTTTGTCTCCAAAACATCTAACATGTGCTGTCCCTCTGATGTACTCATTTCTGATCCTATCCATCCTCGTTACTCCCAAAGAGAACCTCAACATTTTCATCTCTGCTACCTCCAACTCTGACTCCTGTCTTTTCCCCAGGGCCACTGTCTCTAAACCATACAACATTGCTGGCCTCATCACCGTCTTGTACACTTTTCCCTTCATTCTTGCCGATACTCTCCTATCACACATCACACCGGACACTTTTCTCCATCCATTCCAACCTGCCTGCACGCGCTTCTTCACCTCTTTTCCACACTCTCCATTGCTCTGGATTGTTGAGCCTAAGTACTTAAAATCCTCCACCTTCTTTATCTCTGCCCCCTGTAACCTCAAAGTTCCTCTTGGGTCCTTGTCGTTCACACACATGTATTCTGTCTTACTAAGACTAACCTTCAATCCCCTCCTTTCCAGGGCATACCTCCACCTCTCTAGATTTTCCTCCACTTGGTCTCTACTCTCACTACAGATCACAATGTCATCTGCAAACATCATAGTCCATGGAGATTCTTGTCTAACCTCATCTGTTAGCCTGTCCATCACCATAGCAAACAAGAAGGGGCTGAGAGCTGACCCTTGATGTAGTCCCACCTCCACCTTGAACTCTTCTGTCACACCGACAGCACACCTCACCACTGTCTTACATCTATCATACATGTCCTGCACCACTCTAACATACTTCTCTGTCACTCCAGACTTCCTCATACAATACCACAGTTCTTCTCTCGGCACCCTGTCATATGCTTTCTCCAGATCCACAAAGGCACAATGCAGCTCCTTCTGACCTTCTCTGTACTTCTCTATTAACATCCTCAAAGCAAACACTGCATCTGTGGTGCTCTTTCTTGGCATGAAACCAAACTGTTGTTCACAAATGCTGACCTCTGCCCTTAGTCTTGCTTCCACTATTCTTTCCCATAGCTTCATTGTATGGCTCATCAACTTTATCCCTCTGTAGTTGCCACAACTCTGTACATCGCCCTTGTTCTTAAAAATGGGCACAAGCACACTTCTCCTCCATTCCTCTGGCATCTGCTCACTTTCTAAGACCTTGTTGAATATTCTTCTCAGAAAATCTACTGCTACCTCCCGTAGACACTTCCATACCTCAACTGGTATGTCATCAGGGCCAACTGCCTTTCCACTCTTCATCCTCTTCAATGCCCTCCTCACTTCTCCCTTACTAATCTTTGCTACTTCCTGCTCCTCAACGGTCACCCCTTCTACTCTTTTTCTCTCTCATTTTCCTCATTCATCAGCTCTTCAAAGTACTCTTTCCATCTTCCCAGCACACTTCTGTCATCAGTCAATACATTTCCCTCTCTGTCCTTTATCACTCTAACTTGCTGCACGTCTTTCCCATCTCTATTTCTCTGCTGTGCTAACCTGTATAGATCATTTTCTCCTCCTTACTGTTCAACCTATCATACAAGTCATCATACGCCCTCTGTTTGGCCTTTGACACTGCTACCTTCGCCTTACGCTGTGTCTCCCTGTACTCCTGTTTACTCTCTTCGGTCCTCTCAATGTCCCACTTCTTCTTGGCTAACCTCTTCTTTTGTACACACTCCTGCACTTCCTCATTCCACCACCAAGTTTCCTTATCTACTTTCCTTTCAGAGGACACACCAAATACTCTCCTACCGGTCTCCCTGATCACATTGGCTGTGGTTGTCCAGTCCTCTGGAAGCACTTCCTGACTACCCAAAGCCTGTTTCAACTCCTCCTTGAAGACAACACGACACTCTTCCTTTTTCAGCTTCCACCACTTTGTCTTTGGGCTGTCCCTCTGATATACTAATTTCTGATCCTATCCATCCTCGTTACTCTCAGAGAGAACCTCAACATTTTCATCTCCGCTACCTCCAGCTCTGCCTCCTGTCTTTTCCTCAGCGCCACTGTTTCTAAGCCATACAACATCGCTGGCCTCACCACCGTCTTGTACACTTTTCCCTTCATTCTTGCTGACACTCTCCTATCGCACATCACACCGGACACTTTTCTCCAACCATTCCAGCCTGCCTGCACACGCTTCTTCACCTCTTTTCCACACTCTCCATTGCTCTGGATTGTTGAGCCTAAGTACTTAAAATCCTCCACCTTCGTTATCTCTGCTCCCTGTAACACCACCGTTCCTCCTGGGTCCTTCTCATTCACACACATGTATTCTGATTTTCTGAGGCTAACCTTCATTCCTCTCCTTTCCAGGGCATACCTCCACCACTCTAGATTGTCCTGCACTTGTTCTCTGCTCTCACTACAGATCACAATGTCATCTGCATCAAAGTCACTCTGTCATGAGTGAATGTAATCTGAATAAATAACCATAGCAACTGAAGAAATAATTGAAAACCAGCAGACTAAGGCAATATTTAACGAATCCCTAACTTTCTCATTTGGATATAAACATGGAGCACAAGCCTGATCATTTCTCACTGAAAGAGATCGAGTGCTGAAGGACATGACCAATGGCGATGCTTCAGTGGCACCAGATGTTTGCAGCCAATTTTACCTCTTGTAATTTGTAATTTGCAATGCCATTTGGCTAGTTGCCTTTTTATTTTGTTCCCTCACCAGCACACTGATAAACTATGATGTGTTTTCGTCTAATGGATGCAGAACTTCAAATTAGACCTTTGGTTGTGTTGAATCATTGGGGTTTGACTATGACTAGTACATTTTGAGGAAATGTAGGTGAAGCAATAATTAGTTTGTGGGCGGATTTCTTATTCTTTGTTGACGCGAGCTGAAGATCAATTGACAACTGACCTATAATTTTCTATGAACCTACATCCACTTTCGTGATCAAGGCAATCAATGGACAAATCTGAGGAAATCTTGAGAAGTTGGAAAAAGAGAAAGTACGAAATATTTTCACGGCGTGACTTTTTTTTTCATCAGTGCATCCTGGCATTACATCATCAGAAGGGCCTTGACCTTCAATTACTTCCAGCGAGGGAGAGCGAGTGAGAGGCAGAGAGAGAGTTGTATTTTTCCAACTATTCCACACACAGAGCAATGAACTCTGTGCATGAGGTAATCATTTAACCTTGCTTGGTTGATTGTTGCCGTCGTAATAACAGAGTGAACCACTTACCTGATTTGATAAATGCCTGAAAAGGTGCTTTTGAATTTTCAAGCTTTCCAGATGAACCCCAGCAGTAAGAGTATAAACCATAAAGTGAAATTTTTCATACCACCACATTGAATTATTTTTAAAATGCTGTATACGCCAATATTAAAAGCTTTGCTTCAAACAATTTGTAAAAACATAATTCAAGCTCCTCCTACACATGACCAGTGCAGCATCGTTTGGAAATAAATTCCTCAAAAATAAAATATTCACTGTTCCCAGCTGGCTAAGATTTAACTTACTGACTAACAAACTCAACACAGCTCCTGGAGCCGATTCTGGTCAAAGTGACGATTTTCAATCTGCAGTCTTGTCGACACCCACCAAGGAACTTGATGATGTGCGCCTGGGAGAAGAACCGGGAAGTTTCCAAACCCAAGCCATAGCCCTGACCCTTGATAAGGCTGCTGTAGTTTGTATATAGGTGCAGTGGTGGCTTCATGGTTAAGGCAATGGGTTACTTATCTATCCGGTTCAATCCCTACTGCCACCACTGTTGGGCCCTTGAGCAAGGCTCTTAACCCTCAAGTGCTCAGTAGTATAAGGATGATCAATGTAAGTTGCTCTGGATAAGAGCATCTGCCAAATGCTGAACATGTATGTAAAATGGCAGGTCTGCAAAGTGGGTGTGTCACGAAGCACTTTCACCAACTTGGCCTAGGCTGGAAATCATAAAGAACCAGGCTAGCTAACTTTACAGGTTCTGAGGCACTAAGTTTAACACTGCGCCAACACAGAGTGGAGGTATAGAGAGGAAAAATGTTGGAAAGATGGATTTCCCATCACAGCGAGACTTAAAATAGATCTCATCGTTCCTCATGATCATTTGAGAAATACCTGCTCCAGGTTCTGAACAAACTTGGTCAATTAAATCATACACCATGGCTACTCCATGGCCTGAACAACAAATCCAGAAAATGATCTGATTGTGAAAGCCTGGGCTTTACACCATTGATGATTGTATTGACTACCTTATATGGAAGTGGTCACCAACCCTGTTCCTGCAGATCTACATTCCTGCATCTCCAACCAAAATCCAACCCACCATGTGTTATCTGGTCAGTGTTTCTGAAGTCAGTGTTTAAATGGTTAGGTGGATATGATTTGGGTGAGCACAAAGTCTTCGGAGTTTGATTTCCAGGAACAGAGTTCATGACCACAGTTATATACAAACAAACAAACAAACAATTCTTTATTGTCAAAGTACTTTTACATACATTGAAATTTGGTTTGTGCTCTGGGCACCTGTCGCCACTGTGCAGCGCCAGTTATTGCGTTGTTCTATCCTTTTGATGCTGAGCGCCAAGCAGGAAGCAACAACTACCAAATTTTAACGTCTTATGGTATGACGCGGCCAGATTCGAACTCCGACCTTCCGGAGGATAAAGCGGACGCTCTACCAACTGAGCTAAATCCCCGGTAGCATGAGATGCTTTACATTTTCAGTATTTGGCAGACACCCTTATCCTGAGTGAGTGATTATTATTTCATATAACAAAGCTGTTATACATAGGGCAGTTTTGGCTGAGTGGATAAAGGCGACGGGTGACTGAAGCAAAGGTCAACGGTTCAATCCCCACGATCACCACTGTTGGGCTCCTGAGCAAGGCCCTTAACCCTCAATTGCTCCCTTTTAGAAAAAAAATGATGATTGTAAGTCACTCTGGATAATGTCATCAGCCAAATTCTATAAATAAATAAATACAGACGTTCATGTAAAGTGACTCGGTATAAATAAGTGACCTTATTTGAAATTAATCTTGATATTATTTGATATATTTGATATTATTTTACAATGTTATGTTTATAATAATTGATTTAGGGGGGTTTTATGAGATACGGTAATGGTATTTATGGATGTATAGTACAGTATGAGCGTCATACATCACACGTCATACGTCACTGTAACAATTTACGTTCACTTTCAACTTACGTTCAGCCATCCGGAACCAATTAAAAACCTAGGTCGGGGAGCGTCTGCATTGAGAGTTTGGGGTCTTGATCAAGGACCCAATGGTGGCAAGCTGGTATCAGTATGGGCTTGAACTTCTGCAACCCAGAGCCCTAACCAATGTGCCACTACTGCCCAATGGCTTCAAGTTTAAGATATTTTTGTGGGACCTTCTTTCACTGCCTGTCAGCTCCATTAGATTGCTCTAGAACATATAAAAAAAGGACATGACAATTATTTTAATAATGTCCTCCACGTTTGGCGTCCGTGGAAATTTTCCATACTACTTCCAGAAAGTAGTGTGCGGCAGAAAAGCATCAGCGAGAAAACATGATGCATTGATTCCAAATCAACCAATTGAGTTTTTCATTTGTGAGGATTTACTCTGATGCCATCTGGCACTTTTCCAATCCTGATTCATTTTACTCTATAGCATTGTGTCAGCACAGTCATATAGACGGAACTCTTCTCCTCTGCCCGCTCACGGACGTCATTGCTGCATCACATTTATTTATTTTTAGAGCGCAGGTTTTTTTTTATTATTTTATTTTATTAAATGCAAATTGAAGACTGACCTTTCAAGTAATGGTGTTTGGCAGGAAAATTCACAGAGATTATATTAATCTTATTACCCCACCCAGCCTGTTCTCTCTTAACTGCAGTCTTTTAGCTCAGATGGGTTTTAATTTAAATAAATTTACTTCTTACATCAGACCACAGCTTTGTTCAGCAATAAAAAGTGTTGGTTGATAAGAGACGCTAGTATTTAAATAACAGATTGAATGAATTTTGGTGATGTGGGAGCTTTCTTGAGTCACCCATGGTTTCATGGATACAGGGCAATCCTCCAATTCACCTTGGGACCACTTATACTTATGTTTATTGTTGGGGGGAAATGCACCAAACTGCAGTGGTATCTTGACTTACGAGTGTTTTTTATAATCAACGAGCTTTGATCCACCAAACATCTGCCCCATCCAACCAGAAAAATTTTGATTTACGAGCTCTGCTGGGGAAATGGCTTTTCCTGGCCGATTAGCCTCATATTCTTCTGTGTGTATTCCTCTGCGCTCCGAGAACGCCTTGCACAGTGCTTCTCGATTATTTTCTGTGATGCCCCTTATAGGAAGAAAAAAAAAAAAATCCCCTCCCCAGCATGCAGCGCACGATTATAAATAGTGTTTACTGCACTTCATATTGTTTGCTCGGTGCTTTTCCCCTATACCATAGGGAACACAGTGAGGGCACCACTGCCACATACTGTATAGGATGTGCAATTACACTTAATTCTAGTACAGTATGGCAAAACAGCATGTTCCCCAGGGTCATACTCGCCCCACTATTTGAGAAGCACTGTCCTTGTGGGAGATCACCTTGAGCCTTTCCTTGCTGGCATTCATAGCGTGCACGTGCACAGAATTCTCCTCCTCTGTTACGCACCACCTCATACATCTTTGCACCCATGTGGCATCTTTGCCGCAGTCGATGATTGGAAGGGTTAGTTGACTTATTGTTTATTCTTGTTTTATTATTTTTTTATTATTAATGATTATTAATGTTAATGTACATGTATTATTATGATGAAATATCTATTGTTTTTACATGTTTATCTCAAATATATTAGGTCAAATATACATGTTTGTGGCAGGTTATATGAATTTGGGACGGGGTTGGAATGGATTAATTGGTTTTCTATTGTTTCCGATGGGAATTTTTGTTTTATCTAACAAACATTTTGACTGACAAGCTCACCCTCGGAACGGATTAATTTCGTGAGTCAAGGTACCGCTGTATTTTATTAAAACCTCATTTTTTTCCATAATTGTACCTCAGCATTCAGACATCTCTCTCTCTCTCTCTCTCTCTCTCTCTCAATTAAAATATATCCAAGGACATCCCACAAAATTGGGAGACTGAGTTTTATTATCGAATTGATTTGTTGCATGCTGACACAAATCTCAACAAAAATCAGAAAATAAAACATTTTAACTTACCATTGTAAGAATGAGAATTTATTGGTGCTGCACTGTGTTGGGGGGGAAAAAAAAACAAAAATAGGAAGGTGTGATGTATTTTTTTTTCCAGATATGTTCGTTGTTTGAAACACTAAATTCAATTCATGAAAGTTTTATCTGACAAAGATGAAGAACAATCTTGCTGTTCAACCCTGAATTCTAAAGAAAACTTTTGAATTATTCAGCTAAAACCTTAAATGTAATACATGGTTATGCTTCTTGAACAATTTACTCACCTCATCAAACACTGAGGCAGCGATCTGACTCATTTGTGCGAACTATTCTTCTTTTTCTATTTCTTTTTTGATTAGCCGTTAGCATTGACCCTTGACAGGCAAAATATTTCCACGAACAGGTAATTAGATAATCATGGCGAGCGCGCCAGCCTCACTCCGAGTGCTCTGTATCCGAGGCACGAGTATGTAGCTTGATGAAATCAATTGTAGAGTGAGGCGGCCTTGGGGCTGAACCACACGCGCTGTTTAATTTTCCACCCATTTTCTTCCTAATTACGCCACCTTACTGTGTAATTCACCGTGTGTCTGCTCGAGGTGGAAGATCATATCTGGTACCTCCGTAAGCTTTGGTCGTATTTGGGATGCAGGGCTCAGTGTGAGCGTTTATTCATGTATCGCCTGTGCTAACGACAAAAACTGAAGGTGTTTGGATGGAGATTTAGTGATCAAAGCTCACTGTTTAATGATTTACAAGCACAAGTTTTCTTTAAACTGTCCAGAAAGTAGGGCTCATCTCACAGTAATGATATGTTGGTGCTCAGGAGGATCATCACATTTGCAGATAGTCACTGATTAAGCTATTTTCATAGCATTTTGTGTCAGGATCGCACGTACAGTGGAATGTGTGAGGACGGGGTGATGGGAGGAGATGAATAAAATCAACAGTATCATGGCAGTGAAATGTCAAATATCTAGAAGGAAACAAATGAAAAAAAAAAAAAAAAACAGCAGCATTCCTCTTTTAGGGGCGGTGGTGTAGTGGTTAGGGTGCTGTGCTCATGATCAGGAGGTTGTGTGCTTGAATCCCAGTTTGACCCCCACTGTGCTAAGACCCCCGAGCAAGGTCTTAACCACAAGTGTGCCTCTGTTCACCCAACAGTGTAAATGGGTACCAGTAAAATATACCGGGAAGGGAACCTGCGATGGACTAGCGTCCCATCCAGGAGGAGATGAACTCCTGGTCGCTTTATGGAGCCCAGGAATAAGCACCGGCCTGATGAGCCACCAGGCTTGGATGTAAAATGCTCATCAGACTACCTTACATTCCCCTTTAAGCCATTAGATTTGTTTAAGTTTTTTTTTTTTAATTTATATATTTATTTATTTTATTTATTTATTTTTTGTTTACGCCAAGCAAGATGGCATCCACCTTGCAGCAAAAAAGTCCTGAATTTGGTCAAAGGCTCGCCAAGGGCATTTTTATGTGGGGTTTACATAATCTCCCTGTGCGTGTGTGCGATTTCTCTGGGTACTCAGGTTTCCTCCCACTCAGAGTCTAAAGTGTTTTGTTCCTGCTAGAGTCTGGCGAGCTGCCATATCCAATTCCCTCCCATAAGGTATTAGCCTTCGCTATCATACCATCTAGGGAGGGGCGAAAGTATGCCTATGCACCTGCAAGCCACCCGCCTCTTTACCAACTGCTGCACATGCGTATTTGGGGGCGGTCTAACACACTCAAAGGGAACACACTCGCCACCCCCCTCATATAAATGACCTCATAGAAGCCCATAATTGGCTGGTGATCGCTGTGAGTCATAAGGAAGTGAGCATATGTTGTCCCTTCCTACCGTGAGAGCTTGACCAATCCCCTCCCATGGATTCAAACTGGCAATCTCTGGGTTAATAGTCGCGCACTCGGAGCCACTAGTTAGTGAGTTTTTCATTCGCCTTGTGGAGTAAGAACCTTGTCAGGGTGCTGGTTGTGATGGGACCTGATACTGTTCCAGGAGCACTTTTCATAATGGAGAAATACACTCGCATATTCCCACTGAGTTGCAATATCCCTACATTAAAAAGTGCTCCTTTTTTTTTTTGGGTGGTGGTGAGAAGGAAACCCAGATGAAGCTTAGAATTGAACCATCAATCTCACAGCTCAGTGAATATTCTCCCCAAGAAATGAACACTGAAGATGTTTGAGCTTTGTGATGTATAAATACATTTGCTATCATTCTCTTCTGGATTATTTGAACAAATCTTCACCGTTATATGATTTCTGGTGGCAGCCATCTTGGACATCTGTTAGGTTTTTGTTTGCTGTTGGATCCCTGTGTATCGCCTCCCAGTGTTTGTCTGCAAGACAAAGCTGGACATTTTTCTGCTCACCACGATCCACTGATGGCGGTTATTTGTGTTCCTGTATCCTCCAGTTAGCTCTGGACGGATGAGTTCAAACCTTGAGCATTGCTCTACTGATCGACTAGCTTTGGGCTAAAGAGGGAAATTTCATTTCATCATTTCATCTTCATATTCCTGCTCAAATCATATCTCCGGTAAGTTAAAATGCAACAGTGCTACAGGAAATGGATATTGCAGCATATTACCGTTTCACATCCAAAAAGACATATTGATTGTTTGGCAGGAGAAACGAGATGAGTCGTGGCCGAGGCTGCAGGATTGGGGCAGTGAACTGATTTATGGAATACAACGAGAGGTGTGAGACACTTCCAGAGGTGTTTGAGAAGACGAGAAACAGAGAACAAGCCCAAAACCCCTCAGGCAGTACTTCTCATTATTTTCTTCAACTTGGAAGACGATTTAAAAGCTGAAAATGATCCGTCTCATAGTTTTAGCTTTTCTGATGCTTTCAGGGACGTATTCAACCGTTGGGTGATGTGATGAAGCAGAATGACTTTGTCACTGATACGAAGTAAAATCAAACAAAAATTTAACTCGTTACAGCCTTTCCTGAACAATTAATTCACGTCTATGCAAAAAGTGACGGCTTCGGGCAGGCTCAGGACATCGAGACGGATCTCTACAGTAGATCCATGATAGCTTTTATCATCGCTGTCATAGCGATATTAGCTCATATCATAAATAGATCCTTATGATTATTTTTGTTTATTGTTGTTGCTGGTGTTATTAACGGGTGGCTACTCTTGTCTATAGAGTCTATCAAATGGAGATTCTTGGGCTTCATGAAGCAGGAAGAGTTAGATGTGTTCGCAGCAAATGCCGACCATTTTGTAAACATGGACCTCTGCATGGTGTTCTGGTTCCTATCCTTGTAAAATTTCTTGTGTGCCATCCTGCAGCACACAGCTTTAACGTTCTGCTCTTCCATGTTGATGTTTGTGCAATCGGTCAACCTTTCTGTATTGTTTCCGAACAGAAAACATTTTGGGAGCTCGGTGTTCGGCGGCAAGTGTCAATCAATAATGTCTTTAAGCTTTGATTGGTTATTACTTGAGTTGCATCTTGTCAGAGTGTATCTCAGTTGAAATCCGTACCCACCCACTTCTTTGTGACACTTGAGAAAATTTCACCTCTCAGTACTCATTTCACCAGCATTCATTGACCTTATATGGTCGCTTGTTACTTATCACTTCCTGAGTGTATGAAGCTTTATAATTCACAAAAGAAGAAAAGTCACTTTCATCTCACGTTGAAAATATGCAGCTTTGAAACTGCTGTAATTAGATCCTGGTTATTTCCTTTTTCTGTGTTCTGTTGCTTTAAATAAACAAAATTTCTATTTAACTTGTTTTTTTTGTTTTTTTTTTAATCAAATGAAACCCTGTTGTGTTTTCAAAACTTTTTTTTTTCCCCCAGCATGGCAGGATCACATTTTTAATTATTTTTACTTAATATATATTATAATATGGCTTCTGTTCTCTTCTTAAGTGAGTAAAATGCACGTTTTTTTTTTTTAATTATTAGCAATTTAAAAATTAGCAAATACACAATGCGCTAGACTAGCATCCAAGCTAATGATGTAAGAAGATTAATTTACTTCAAGTAAGCAATGCACTGGGTATAGTTGAAGGAATAATTATCTTTGCTTTGATATAAATAACAGTGTTAAATAACATCACAGTACGACTGAAAATAATAATAATAAAGTAGGGGAACAATGAACATGGCTGTCATACAGAGTCGAGCCTGGATTCAGCGCCATACACGTCAAACATTCTCCGTCATTCATGGGAGAATAAATAGTATCGTAATAACAGTGTAGTCTCCGAGCCGTCATCTTGTAATTACCATAATTCCGAGATGGCATGAGCACGGTTGTCATTATTTGTTTAGTTGTAGTGCTGAGTGTAAATATAGCCCTACGTTATTTAACATTGTATTGATAATTGTTGTCATGGTTACAAGCGAACACAGAACAGGAGGATGATTGAATTACAGACTTATTTGATTTTTTTCAAACTTTTTTATGTTTACCATGTCATTTATATCCACACACACACACACACACACACACACACACACACACACACACACTTAATCACCACCAGGTATATAGTGTATATAACAGTGTTCACGTTACCATAGAAACAATACCATATTTGTAGGCTCCAGGTGCAGCGAGGTTGGAGGCGTAGCAGGGGCCTCAATCATTCTACCCACTAATTTTAGTTGTATTCACCCCAATCATATACAGCCATCACCAATCAGGAGGAACATAAGCATGCACATGGCCACCTATATGTCATGATATTGCCACCTGCCTCTTTATAAACTGCTGTGCATGTGCGTTTTGGGGGTGGCCTAATGCACTAGGAGGGAAACGCTATGTGCCCATTTTGTATGAATGAGCTCATAGACATCGATGGATTGGCTGATGGTCTCTACGATTGCTGGGATTTGCCAACTCTTCCATGAGAGGGATGGCCAAGCTCCCAGTGACTCCCAGTCATGGGCGGTCGCTAGATTCGAACTGGTGATGTCCTGGTTGATAGCCATGCACCTTGTCGATATGTCACTTGGGAGCCCGAGAGCCTCAACTGAGCAAGCACATGCACATTTTGAGCTTTGGAAACGGGAGAGGCTGATGCACCATTATGCAGATGAAAGCAACAATGTGCTCCATTCAGATCAATGAGAAGCAAGTGGACCGTTGTCCTCCCGTCTCCCTGGGAAGGTTTATTATGCGTTTGGAAAAGTTCACAGCACACTCCCAGGTACCTGTGGCTACTGTGAGACCACAGCAGGATTTCTGTAGGGAATGGCTGCTGTTTCAAGACGTGCAGCTGTATTTACCCAGAAATGAATCATCGCACTGCTCCGCTCTGATGGAACAGTCCAAGACCTCCAATACGCCATCCAAAAACAGACCAGCACCAGTTCTCCAATCAGAATCAAACATTGAAGATCTCAGTGGTGTAAATTCATAATGTGAACTAAGGAGATCTTCCAACTTTCCTTCAATGCAAACTCACAATCTCAGGGTGGTGTACAGTCCCGACCTTGTTATTTTGAGAAGTGCGCTGCAATCAGTGACAGTTCTGACAAGCCACACGGCTTTATCACGCGACCTCACCCGTGACAATCCGTGCACAGCCGGAATCGGCTGCTCTTCAAGACGCCAGATCAGAGTCTGGAACATGTGATTAAAATCACGGCTCTCAAAAACACCCAATGTTTTAGCATTAAGTCAGCGAGGCACAAGGCGCTGAGGTACGTGGAGGAACGCCGAGTGAGAATGACGAGCGTGACAGGAGACGAGGAGCGGCTACTAACCTCTATCCTAACACGGGAGAAAGCGGCCGAATTGGCGGACTGTGCTTATGTAATAATGATCTGTGACTCCTGTGAGAGATTAAAAATATATAATAATACGAACAATAATAATAATAATAATAATAATAATAATAATAATAATAATAATGATAATAATAAATCTTGTTCCGTTTGATAAAATCAATGAAATTATTAATATTATTGAATTTTCTGTTCCTTTTTACAGCGATGTGATGGGCAAGATTCAGGAAAAAACGTGCAAAATACGCAAACTTCGCCTATGAAATGTTTCGCTTGTATCCAAATTACACTGTCATCCGACTCCACCGTTGTCCTCGGCGCCCTTGGTTTGGTACCTCCTGATCTACTGACATAGATCAAGAGCGTGCCCGGGTTTGGTACTGGGAACACAGCTCTTCTGACCGTCTGGCGATGCAGAAGGCTGCAGTGTTGGGCAGTCTCCATATTCTCCAGAAAGTTCTGGGTGGGTTCGACTAGGCAGTGCTTTCTGGGAGAAATCCCATTCGCTGTCTGGACTGCGTGTAGAGAGGGTGAGGGCCCTGAGCAGATGATGAGCCTCACAAGCCTGATGTGCCAGGATTACCCAATCCCTCTCTGCTGCATATCAATTTTAACTGTAATAATAATAATAATAATAATAATAATAACAATGATTATGATAATGATAATAATAATAGATTACTCTGTTTCATTCTTGACCTTTTGCAGTCAACTTTGCTGAAAGAACTTTGTTTTCAAAGCAAACATTAGCTTGTCTGGACTTTGTGTCATGACAGGAATGGTTTGTAAAAGCACTGAAACGTGAGAATGAACCTGATTGGTGTGCATGGGGACACGTTTTAATCATGTGGTCCAACGCTTGAAATAGATGGACTGTAGTTCGCTGCGTGATGAGGTTGCAGCAGCTGAATTGTTAAAAAAATGTTAGAGAGGCCCAAAGGTGGGTGCGGGTGTGTGTGGGTGTTGTATTATTTTAAAACCTGAATGATTGTAATATTAGCATTGATGATAATGAGGATGATCACAGTGATGGTCACAAATCTCTAAAATAACTTAATACTGAGGGTGGAAGGGGGGAAGGAAGGAGAGAGAGAGAGAGGGGGAGTGAGAGAGGAAGGGGAGAGAGAGAGAGAGAGGGAGAGAGAGGGGGAGTGAGAGAGGAAGGGGGATGAAGGGGAGAGAGAGAGGGAGAGAGAGGGGGAGTGAGAGAGGAAGGGGGATGAAGGGGAGAGAGAGAGGGAGAGAGAGGAGGGAGTGAGAGAGGAAGGGGAATGGGGAGAGAGAGTGGGAGGAGGCTAGGGAGTGAGAGAGGAAGTGGAAATGAAGGAGAAGAGGGGAGAGGGGGGGAGAGTGAGACAGGGGGAGAGAGGGGAGGGATGGGGCAAAAGGGAGGGAGTGAGAGAGACAGAGAGTGAGAATGAGAGAGATTAGGGGCATTACAATCAGAATGGAGAGTTTCTAAACAGATTAAACAAATCATTTGAGAGACTCTCACTCCTCTACCTGCTCAAGGTCACACACCCCTCCTTCTTGCTCCCCCTTTCCCCCTCTCTTTCCCCTCTCACTCTCTCCTCTCCCTCCCCCTCGCTCTCCCCCTTCTCTCCTTCCCTCCCTCCCCTCCTCTCTCTTTCTGTCTCTCTCCACCTCCCTCCACCCCCTCTCCCTCTCTCCTCTGGAAGTGCCATTAAACTTCATTCATTCATTCATTCATTCTCTCTGCCCCCACCCACCCACCCTCCCTTCCCCGCTCTCTCTCTCACACACACACACACACACACACACACACACACACACACACACACACACACACACAAGCAAATCACATTCCTCCTCCTCCTTTTGATCTGAGAAACGATCCATATTTTGTCTTTTATTTTATTTATTTTCTTTTCTTCTCCTGTGTTTTTCTTTTCCTATATTTTTCTTTTCTTCTCCTGTTTTTTTCTTATCCTCTGTGTTTTTTTTCTTTTCTTTTGGTCTTTTGTTCATTGAATTTGATTCCCCTTTTATTCACACTTTGCTTTCCCACCTTTCCAACCCTGTGTGTGTGGTTTTTTTTTTGTTTTTTTTTTGGTGGACACTCTTTCTCCTCTTTCGTTTTACAGCTTTTGAAAGACGCTCTTATCCTGACTTTGAATCATTTTTTAATGCAATCGAGGGTTAAGGGCCTTGCTCAAGGGCCCGATGGTGGCGATTGAACTTCTGAGCTTCAGATCAGTAACACGTCACATTGATCCTGCTCGTCTTGTTTTAGTTGATCTTGTTTTCGTTGTAGTTTCAGGAGTTGTTGTTTTCAGCACACACACACTTGTCGTGCGGTTTTGATTTTACTTCTCGGACGACTCTTCCTCTTCCTATCCTTTCCTCCCACATTTCTTCCTTCTAACTTTCACAATATCAACGTTTTTCTTTCAATCCCAAGCAAACCAAAAGGAAACTAAAAATCAAACTGCTCGGAGCAGTGATGGTGAACGTTTCCTGTCTCCAGCTTCTCGTACTTCAGACGTCAGGGTGATGGTGTGGGCGGGTATCATCAGTCTCGTTACACTGGGAGAGATTGACTCGGCTTTCAGAGGTGGAGGTGAAGGTGGAGGACTGCACTTGTCCGGCCTCAGCTCAGAGAATAAACGAAAGCCTGAATGTGTGCTAATTGCATTCGGTTACCAGAGATGGATCGGAAAGTGCCTGATCCCAGCTTCCTGCTTCCTCTCCGTCTCGACTTATTCGAACCCAGCGTGCATCACATTTCAAACCTTTCACGCTTGGTGGAGATGCGCACATTGGCTCTCAAGCACACTTCCAATCGAGGTTTACATTCTTACTGCAGTAGCACTGGGTCTTGAAAAAAACAAAAGCTTAAAATCCATAAAACATGAAAGCGACCGTCACCTGTTTTTGTTCTGGTGCCACTTCGGAGAGGAGACACTTCATTGGTCCGCTGTAAGGTTCCTGGTCTTTTAAACTCGCGACGCAAGCTCTGAGAAACTAAAGCTGCACAGATTGATCAGTTACAGAACTCGATGACTGGACGCAGCTCGGTGAATCAGATATCGAATCAGAACTGATCAGCCAATCAGGTTATAGTTCATCATTTTTAACGTATAGATTTTACCATCAAAAATTTGTCTCAATCTCCTGCATAGCACATCAACAAGGTCATCGACCTCCACTTCAAATTCAGGTTGATGCTGCAGACAGGAGCCTATGGGAGGACATTGGCTGAGCTCCAACGGGACGGAAGGGGGATGGCATACCGGACGTTCACTTTCCGGTCACTCGTAGCAATCCCCTGCCAATCACGGTCGTCTGTGAGCGAATGCATACAAGGTAATGGATTGCACTTTTGGTCTGTGTGTGCTCGGCTGCTTTGAACTATGCATGCGCGGGTGGTTTGTAAAGATGCGGGTGGCAGCAGCACGTGTCATGGAGCTTCCTATGCTTGCTGACACCGCTCCCCGGTTGGTGGTGGTCACATGCTCAGGCTAATTAGGGGAGAAAATTAGATGGGTGGGAGTCGAATAACCATTATTTCCCAGAGTCCATGAGTCACATGGCCTAATAAACGGACTCTTGCTAATTCAGTCTTCCGGCTTTCCCAAGCCTGCTGTAAACAGAACTTGCTCTTTGACAAGCCTATAATGACTCATTAATTTTACACATGACTCAATTAGTGCTGCTGGTAATTCAGCCGCGTCGATTCTCTAATAGAAATGTTTCATTGAACTGCGCTTTGCCGCGCGATAGCGTGAAATGGTAGGACTCGAATTTCTTTAATCACGTTGATCATAAAACTAGTTTCATTTCTTGGGAGCGACACGGTGCCTTGGGGTAGACAGATTTATGCCTGGATCTCGTCGGCGTTTTGTCCTCCTCCGACGAAGCACACTCGTTTCTCACCACGCCCATTCTCCTTTTCCAAAGCAAATCCAATGGTGAGCAGAGCGTGAAATTTCCACTGTGCTGCCAGAATCCTGATACGAAGTCTGGCAGCTTTTTGTGTTTCACAAATATTTAAAAAAAAAGAAAACAGACTAAACAGATGGCACATGATGCTGCATCGAATCACAGCTTTCCGAGCAGCACTGCATCGCTCACAGGATGAGGATCCAAGGTGGATCCAAGAGGATCCCGGTGCCAGCGCTAAAGAAATACTGTGTGCCAGAGACTGCAGTCCATGGTCCCGGGATGTGTCCGCGCTTTCAAATATTAGCAACACGCGGACATTTCCTCAAACAACAGACATGCATTGTATTCAGACTGTAAATGTTTTGCTTTTCTTTGTATAGTGGTTCAGGTGCTGCGCTCATGATCAGGAGGTTGTGTGTTCGAATCCCAGTTAGACCCCACTGTGCTAAGACCCCTGGGCAAGGTTTGCACTAAGACCCCTGGACAAGTGTCCCTCTGTTCACCCAACAGTATAAATGGGAACCAGTAAATGGATAAAAGAGTGTCCTCTCCAGGAGGAGTAGAATTCCTTGTCGCTTCACGCCTGATGAGCCACCAGGCTCGGGTTTTAAAAGCCAAATGGACGACCTTCTCTCTCCACATTAACGGCTCCAGTGATAAGAAGACGAGTTGAGAGGAACAGATGCATTAATATGACTGGGGCTTTTTTCCTCTCCACCAATGTAGAGAGCCCTGAGTGGCCTGCCACGCCCTGCAGCCCTTTATCTCTACACTACACCTCCGTTATGAGTGTACGATTCACTTCAGTCATAATTGCGTATATTATCTTAAGCACCGGGCTTCTGACTTGCTTTTCTCCAAATCCATCAAGATCTTGACACCAGGCCTTCTTTCCCCCATTTCCGTTTGTTTTTAATCTCAACAAGGATGCGTGATCGTTTGCATTTGCTGTGCTTTGTAATTCAGGGAAAGCATGTCCGTGTGTTGGGTGCCCTGGCGGTGGACGTGATTTTGAGTTCTGATTTATTCATTGATGAAGGAGGAGCTGTCCAACTAATGCAGTGCTGAGTTAACACTCAAGTGGGCTCGGTCCCAAACCTGAAGTGCTGAACAGGCAGGATTCACGGCGACGTGGACTCCGTCCCAAGTTGATACTGCTGAGGATTTGGCTGGGAGCATGTGTGGTTTTGGAAGCTGTACATGATCCCGGGTTTACAGTGCTGCAGGAGCTAATCTGAAACACTGATCTGAGGAGCGTGGGTGTGTATTGGGAGGTGTCCACGGCACTGAGTTGAGAAATGATGACTGGAAGAAAATATCTTTCTCATACAGGAAGCTAACCGCTCTGAGCAATATCTGGACGAACACGCTGGTGTTTTAGTGATCGCAGGAGTGATTTCTGATAAATGACACACAAAGTGGTAAAGCTGGTTGTGCTGTCTGGGAGGGAGGGGAATAAACCGCTTGACATGTCCGTCAGAGTGACATGAGCCAATCATAGATGTCTGAGAGCTCATGTATGCACAGGAGAGTGAAGGCCAAGAAACTCTTACTTAAAATTAAAAGTCATTCTCATCTCTCCTGTTGCTCTCACAATATTCTGACATTTATAAGGTGTGTGTGTGTGTATAGCGTGCAAAAAATACAGATTTGCTGCTAGCTCAGTGGGCTGCACAATGCTCTAAAAGCCAATTATTGTTTAATTTTCCCAGCGTCGCAGGTAATTTTTCTCACTTGCGCAGCCGGAGCTGATTTGGACATGGCTGCAGGCGTATCGATCGGCCATCGGAATGAAAATAAGGCGAAGGAAAACCAACAGCGAGGAGAAAAGGCCATCATTATTTCACTGGTGTTCATAGCTCACGGTGTGCAGAGGAGAAGGACGGGGAGGAGATGTAGTGCCCTGAGCAAACATGGCTTCCGGCAGGCTGACTGTGCTTTTCCGAGTGGAATCGGGGACTCGGTGTCAGGGTGAAGCTTTTTTTTTTTTTTTTTTTTTTAACTTTTTACAGAATAGTGGGGCTGCACACACTCCATCTCAGAGCTTTAATCGGCGTTCAAAGCATTGTCGTTGTTTTAAGACTCATCTGGGTATAAATATTACGGCGCTTAAGCACATGGTGCCTTTCTTTACTTCATCACATTGCAAACAGTCCCAGGGGTCACTGGGGGTCACATCAGAAATGATCAAAAATCTATTTTAATTGGAATAATTTTATTAATTTGAGTGATTTAGTGATATACTGTGTGTGTGTGTGTCGATGGTGTAATGGTCACACAGTGGTGTGTGTTTGGGTTATTTCTGGGCACTCGGGTTTCCTCCCACAGTCCAAAACGAGATGCACATGAGGCTGTGAGAACAACCATAAGGCACATTTGTGAAGAAGCGACAGATGTAGCACATGTACTCCCAGGTCCCTGGTGTGAAATGAACCCTTTACAGTCCTCAGTGTTCTCCCGATGGCCTGAAATGAACATGAAGGTGTGAATTCAGCACTGGAGACTCGGCCCTCTGCAGAAATTGCTTGGCGTGTATGAAATATTGATGAATGTATGCTACACTAATGGCTGCAGTGTGCCGCTCCTCAGAGATGTCATTATTGAGTTTCTCCTTTCACCTTGCAGCATCTCTCACTCCGAGTCGACATGTGCACTCATTCTTTTGCTTTTTCTCTTTTTTTACCCCAGGCAGATAGGGAAAGGCCATGTAACTACCACTATTACTACGACAAAAATAAAAATAATAATCGGATAAGTACTAATACGTAGTATTAATCTAGTCATAATCAATATGTTAAACATGATGAGAGAGCAGTGGTGGGCCTGGTTTGAAAGCACTTGATCACTGATTCCAAGGTTGGGGGTTCAAGCCCCCCCCCCCCAGTGCACTAACTGGGTTATCAAAGGCCGGTCATGTCTCTCACTGGCTCTGGTGTGAAATTCATGTAAAATAACCATTGCTGACTTCCGTAAAGAGGAGCTGCATCACCGTCAGCGTGTTTCTGCAGTGCGATGGCCTGGTGAGCCGTCCAGGGTGTACCTTGCCCTTGCCCAGAGTCGGCTGAGATGGGCACCAGCCTTCCCATGAAGCAAATTAGGATTAAGCGGTTCAGAAAAAGAATGAATGAATGAATAATAATAATAATTATTATTATTATTATTATTATTATGGGTTATTATTAATATACACTCATTTTAAATGTGTCTCTGCCCATCCTTTGGACCCCAAACCTGTAACATGGGGATAACCGAAAATGCAGTTTTGTAATTGTTAATAGAAATTGACCGGATTAGAGAAATATGACCTCATTCACGCCCGCACACAGGCATATTCATGGCTGAAGTGCCCTTGGGCAAGGCACCTAGTAACCCAACTGCTCTCCAGGTGCCCCAATGTGTGTTGAAGCCCACAGCTGAGGGGGAGTGGGGGGGGGGTGTTGGTGGTTTATTTACATTGGATTTTAATTAATTAATTTATTTTGGAAGCTGTGTGCACCTAATCCTTTATAAATAAGTCCAGGTACTGGTGAAAACCGTGTCATGTGACCTCAGCATATGAAATGACCGCTGTGTGGTTCACTTCCTGTCTGCACCGAGTTCATTCATAAAAAAGATGACTGCAGTTCGGAGTGAAATCTCAGTGAGTCAGTGTTCATTTGCTGAAATCCTGAGCGTCGGCAATGTTAATGCTTTCTGCGCGTCTATAGCCACCATCAAGCCATTTCTTTCCAGAAGCCCTGGTCAATGCTGCTTAATGGACTCACTCCATTTCACTTTGTCCACAAGTGCTCGTGCTTGGATTGCAGGCTACAGCCTACTCCCTCTCAGACTCCGGGACGCCGCTGAGACTTTGCGTTTAATTTCTGAAGACTGTATTTTCGTAGGTAGCGAGAATCGACGAGCCTGAGAGGCGTCCACGGGGGGCGGGGTAATGGGCCAATGAGCACCGAGTATGCTGACGAGTTCCTGCTGCGGAGATGACCGCATACTGCCGAATGTCTTCCTACTCGGGTCATTAGTCCAAGCAGGAGCGAGGGATGAAAAGACGGGGAAAAAAAAGGAGGAGGGATGGAACACATGTTCTCATTTCCACCACAGAGAGAGAGAGTTCAAACTCGCACATACACACATCTGTCTCGCAATCTGTCTCTCTGTGCCTCTGTCTGTCTGTCCCTCTCTTTTTTTATCCATTAATCCATCCATGCTTACTTTTCTCTGTCCCCATCTCCATGTCTATCTTTGTATCTGTCCATCAGTAATTCTGTCTCACTGTCTGTCAGATCTTCATCATACCTGACACACACACATTTAGAAACAGAGAGAGAGAGAGAGAGAATAGCTTGTTTTGGTTAAAACCAAATTGAGTGAGACTTGTAATTAAAGTCTCCATTACCCGTTTTAATTCATTTTGCTTTTGGGGAGCAGGGCTGTTCTTGCCACCAATGACTTCATCCCTTTAGGGTGGTTTGTGCAGCTCTGTCGGAAGCAATGAACACAGTCTCAGTACACACACACACACACACACACAGGGCAGCTCTACCCGTTTATCAGGCAGAAGACACAGTCTGCTATTGACCTGAACAGCAGTTTTAATTCAGCTCTCAATGAAACTGGAAACTTTTCCTAAATACGTAAAAAAAAAATAAAAAAAACGGACCGACTGAAAATAAAACCTCCAGAAATCAATGTTTACTTTTTATCCCATTATCTTCAGCTGGACTGCACAGACATAGACATAGACACACACACACACACAAACACACACCCCGACCATTGGGTCGGTCCTAGTGTGAACCAAACTCTACCTGAAGGGGGCACACTTTTTATCCAGACTGTCACCTGAAAGTGTTGCCGGGAGACAGGACTCTTCAGAACGACCTGTGAAGGGTTAAAATGCGAACATGAGCTCAGTAGCTGTTCTGTTCATTCTAGACTTTGTTGAGGAAAAAGTAAAACAAATAATTCAAGCACTTAATGGTCGGCTCATTTCAAAAATAGTGTTTACTTTTTTTTTTTTTTTTTCCAAGCGTGACTTTATCGGTCTGCTGTAAGAAATCAGCCTCCAAACCCTACTGAGAGACAGATAGAGATACAGACAGACAGAATGAGACAGAGAGAAAGAGACAGATTGAAAGGGAGACGGAGAGAAACTGAGAGTAAGACAGACAGAGAACGGGTGAGACAGACAGAGAGACAGACAGGGAGGGTGAGAAAAAGGGAGAAGCAGAGAGAGAGAGGGTGACACTGAGAGAGAGAGAGAGAGAGAGCGCATGAGGCACAAAGAGACAGACAGGTAGGGTGAGAAAGAGGGTGAGAGAGAGAGAGAGAGACAGAGAGAGACACACAGGCAGGGTGAGACAGTGCGAGAGAGACAGAGAGAGCACTTTGTTCTGCAGGGCCTTTGTACCCGTGTAAATGTGAAACTCTTGCGGTCCGAACTTGATTTGAGCTTCAGGCGCCAGTCCCAGGATGTAGGTCACAGGCACATTGTGTATGCGTCCCGCCGTCCCACTCCGCTCTGTACATTTCAGCAGACACTCTCTAAGATGCTAATGGGTGGTCATGAAACTTTAAGTATCCCTGACTGATTCAATAATTTAATAATCAGCTTTTTCACAGACACGTTCCTCTCAGCACCCGTTTGTTTTGAGGCCTGGTGAAGAGGAGGAGTGAGGGAAAAGCAAAAAAAAAAAACAACAAAAAGTGAACCGTGGGAGGGTGATTGGGACTGGAGCTGCTCTGGTGCGAGGAGTGAAGTCTTCATGACATTTCAATCTTAGTTTTACTTCATAAATCAAATGACAGGGGAGGAATGATAAATGAAAAAGGAAGAAAGGAAGAGAAATCGGGCGGGGTGAGGGTTGAATAAGGTAGCTGGGAAGAAGGAAGGGAAAACGAAACAAACTGTTACAAAGGTGCACCCCGGCTGGGAAAGTAATAAAGACGTAATGAGCAGAATGAATTAAGTCAGTTGGTTCTGATGAAATAAACCCAACGAGGGCGATCTGAGGGGACGGCGCAGGCTGTGTCGCTGTCTTGCTCTAAAATCGGGGTTTATTTTGTGAGATCACGAATTTGCTCCCCTCTTGCACACGGGACTCTTCCCAAAACTGGTTTACCAACTGTCAGCATCTGTGAAGCCATCAAAGGCTGAGGAGGCATTATCTCGCTGTCCATATGGACAATTGTGGGGCTGGTGGCATCGTGGTTATGGTGCTGCGCTCATGATCAGGAGGTTGTGTGTTCGAATCCCAGTTAGACCCTCACTGTACTAAGACCCCTGGGCAAGGTCTTAACTGCAAGTGTGTCTCTGTTCTCCCAACAGTATAAATGGGTCCCAGTAAAATATACTGGGAAGGTAACCTGCGATGGACAAGCGTCCCATCCAGGAGGAGGTGAACTCCTGGTTGCTTAGCGCTGTGGAAACCGGGGATAAGCACCGCCCTGATGAGCCACCAGGCTCGAGCTGTAAAAAGCCCAACAGACAACCTACCTACGTAAGGACGATTGGATCAATTACCGTGTAGTGAGAAAGCGTCTGCTGATGAATCATTTTCAAAGAGCACGTCTGTGCTAGGAGACATGAGTCGTATCCGACGGTGACATTAAGCTTGTCTTGCAGTGGAATTCCGAGTCCACGCTGTGTTTGGTTTGCGGTGGCCGATATGACGATGGCTGAAAACGCCTTCGTTGTAGACATGCGTCGTCGTGGTCTGGTGTTTTTAACGGGACGGAAATCCTGCAGCTTTATCTCTTCATGACAAATCATGTGTGAGGCTCGGTTTCACTCTGCAACAAGGATTTATTACCACACGAGACCCCACCCCCCCACAACCCCTGTAGATTTCTCCACATTCCCCATATGCACGGCTTCATTATGTGTTTTCTAATCCAACAATTTCCGTGCCGGATTTTTTCCCTTTAGTTTGGTCAAATGGAACAAATTCACATTTGTAAACAGTATAATGAAACCCAGTGAGACTGTAACCCGTGCTATCCGCCCACACGGAGAGATGAGTGTAAAACCTGAAGCCTCGAGTGTTTCAGCACATGCCAAAAACATACTGAACTGAAACACCAGACATCATGGCTCCTCAACTCCTCCGTCATCATATATTTTAAAATCCTGTCAGTTTATGGTTTGTTTTCTTCCTCCTACGAATGTAGACCCGGCCAATTCCCGTCTGTGAAGTGTTGCGTCCATGTCGCACACAACCACCAACCGACCAGAGAGGGGCGCTTGCAAGCACTCCCTGCCACCCACACCTTTATAAAATGCTACGTGTCCATATTCGTGCACTTTCTGGGAGGCCCTCCGTACACAAATCGGACCAAAGATGCTGATGATTGACTGGTAATTCCTGTGAGTGACATGGATGTGAGTCTGCCGTCTTCTTTGGTGAGGGATGGATGCAAACCTGCAATCAAACTGATGCGCCACTCGGGCCTAAACTGGTCATGTGGACTTAAACTAAAGCTATTAAGTATTTAAAAAAAATATTGTTCTTGTTATTTTTAATCCCACATGAAGGAGAGAGAGAGAGAGACTCACCATGACGTGCTTTAGTTCCAGTTGTTCCACCATTTTTAATGATGGAAATGTCGTCTCTTTAAATGCTCTCAAAGTAATTAAGAAGATGAAGAGTGTCTTAGTTCCAGATGGTTTCAATGCAGGAGCCTTGGAGGGAAAAAAAAAAAAAAAAAAAAAAAAAATTGTATGGTAGCATGTTTTAATGACAAAATGGTTCACCAGCCAAGATAAAGCAAAAACAAAAAAACAGAAAAAAAAAAAAACATACAAAAAAACCACAAACAAATTATTAGCGAACAAGAACCTCTACATCCAAATCATTCAGTAACAAACAACTGTGAGGAAATAGCTGATCCAAAACCAGCAACTAAAGAAATGAACCCCAAAACAAGCAAAACAATACAAGCTTGAGGCACTGCATACAAGTCAATGAGTTACACTATGGGGACTTGTGTGGTGCCCGCCCCCTGTCCCCGTCCATCCGTCCGTCCCCCAGCATACTGTGAAAACGTCATGACACCCCCCCCCAACAATTTTATGAATCTGTTTGTCACTGTGTACAAAGAAAGTAATTGTAATAATTGCCGTAAGCTCATTGGTATGAAAATGACACCGAAGAGGTGCTGATGTAGAAACGGACCAATCACAACTCCGACAGCACTGTGGTATAGATTTCAATCATTTCGTGAAAGCTTTAGAATCTGTCGGATAACTATTGAGTGCTGCCTTTCTCTCCCTCCCCTTTCTTCTCCACCTCCCTCCCCGTAACTGTTCCCATGTCATTCCTGGTGCCTCCATCTCTCTTGCACTCATGCTTTCTCTCTTTCCTCCCATTAAGCCTTGTGCTGTGATTTGATTGGTCAGGATGATGACAGTAATATCATGGAGCGGCGGGCAGTGAAAAGTGAAAGTACTGGCATCCTGTCGTTCTAATGAAACCACGATACACATGAAGTCATGCTTGAGAAGGTGCTTGGCGCCATTGTCCGCTGGTGTCCCATTTCCTTTAAATATCTCACTGGGTTTTTGGCTCTGTTTTCAAACCCAATGTGTTTACGAGCGCACGAGGGCTTTTTAAGCCTTTCACTGCACAAAATGGAACTCATTGATATTTTCTGAAAGTAGATGTCAAGCGCCACTGGAAAGACCTCGAGCACTCGACAAACAGCTAGCGTGCAAGAGTTCATTTTCATCTTCGACGCTACACCAGAGGCGACCGGCTGTTTGATCTTCCAGCTAATCCCTGAGTCATTTTGGTTCATAACCAGCATGAATTTTTGTGTGTGTGTGTGTGTGTGTGCGCGTGTGCGCGTGCTCGCAAAAATTCTTGAAAAATCGGGGGGGGGGGGGGGGTGTCCAGCAGATTTCTTATAATTAATGTTCAGCTCTAACTGTTCATCTCTTTCACTTTTCCTCCCCTTTCAAATTCAGATAATGTTCTTTACAACACCTTTCACAAGCTTTTCTGTCCTGGAGCTTCACCAGGCTGCAGAGCTGCTCTTTACAGTCCCTTCCACATTGCTCGATAAACAAACTCTGTGTTTGAAATGTCTGTCGATGGACTTGATTGGTTTGTCTGTGTTGCAGATTAAAATTGATCTCACGTCTCAAATAAATGCCAATCAGTCGTGCTTTTGAAAGTTGCTTTTACGTGTGCGTGTGTGGATGTATGTTTGTGTGTAAGGTTCGGGTCCGTTTGGGTGGTTATTGGGAATGTTTTTACTATTTCGAGTGGAAATGTATGATTTTGTTTATTTAAGTGTTTATGTTCATGTCACTGATGTGTGCATTCAGGGCTGTTCGTGAGTGCGTGGGGGGCTGTGTATGTGTTTGGTGTCTTTGAAGAACTAGTTGTGGCTGCGAGTAAGAGTTTGGGTTTGGCATGTGTATTTTTACTTTGAGTTAGTATTTGCAATTTAAGGAAGTATTTGTGGCTTTTAAGAAGGTGTTGGTAACTTCAGTAAGTATTTGTAGCTTGTATGCAAGTATGAGGGGTGTTTAGGCTCACATCTGTGGATTTGGAATCAGTATTTGTGGATTGTAGCTGAGTACATGGGTACGGAATCAATATCTGGTGATTGAGTTTATATTTGGGTTGGTTGAATAATGAGGTGGGGTTTTGAGTATATGTTAGGTTTTGAGTATGTATTCAGGGTTCTGAGTGTGTGTGGGTGGGTTGAGTGTATATAGGGTTTTGAGTATGTGCATGTGTTGGGGGTTTGAGTGTACATAGGGTTTTGCGTATGTGTGTCGGGGTTTGAGTATATATAGTGTTTTGAGTGTGGAGGGGTTTGAGTGTATATAAGGGTTTGAGTATGTGTGTGGGGGGGTTAGTATATATACGGTTTTAAGTATTGTGTGAGGGCTGTGAGTGTATATAGGGTTTTGAATATTGTGTGGGGGTATGAGTATATATGGGGTTTTGAGTATGTGTGTGGGGTTTGAGTGTATATAAGTGTATGGGGTTGTGTTTGTGGGTTTGAGTGTATTGAGCAGTGGTTCCTAACCTGGGTTCGATCGAACCCTAGGGGTTCGGTGAGTCCTTCTCAGGGGTTCGGTGGAGCCTCTGCTACGGAGGTCAAGACACACCCAACTCATCATGTCAATTAGTGATGACACGCCCTGCTTGGCCATCACTGGCTGCAGATGATCACATTACATTGCTTGGCCAATCAGTGCCGCGGGGAATTTAGTGCGCTCAGTAGTCAATGTGTGAAGTCGTGAGATTTTTTTCGGAATATTTTAATCCATACTAACCATGTCGAGCAAAAAAAGAAATTGGTCGAACGAACATGTACTACATGGATTCACATGCATCACAGAACGTGATGGGACTCAGCGTCCTATCGGAATGTTTTGCAATGCCAAGTTGAGCAACTCTAGTCTCGCACCGGCAAAACTACAGGAACACTTCATGAAACTGCATGGAGATGGGATTACAAGAACACAACAGTAGCTATGTCTTGAATTTGTAAAAAAAATCACATTTTTATTTTTCACTGATGAAGGGTTCGGTAAATGTGCATATGAAACTGGTGGGGTTCGGTACCGCCAACAAGGTTAAGAACCACTGGTTTTGAGTATGTGTGTGCCGGGTTCAGTGTATACAGGGATCCCTTGCTGCTTCGTGTCTCAATTCATGTGGCTACAGTGCATGGCGGTTTTTAAAAAAGAAAGCATAAATAAAGAAATAAATAAATACATAAATATTCATTGAATTAAAAAAAATAAGGAAATTAAGTAAGAATAGGGGAAAAAGTTAGGAAAATGCCACAAAAACAGTGAGTACATGTTAGGTTTTTATTATATATTCAGGGTTCTGTGTGTTTGAGGTTGAGTGTATATAGGGTTTTGAGTATGTGTGGGGCTTTGAGTGTACATAGGGTTTTGTGTGTGTATGTGAGTTCAAGGTGGAGGTGGGACTGCACCAAGGGTCAGCTCTGAGCCCCTTCTTGTTTGCTATGGTGATGGACAGGCGGACAGACGAGGTTAGACAAGATTCCCCATGGACTATGATGTTTGCAGATGACATTGTGATCTGTAGTGAGAGCAGAGAACAAGTGCAGGAAAATCTAGAGAGGTGGAGGTATGCCCTGGAAAGGAGGGGAATGAAGGTTAGCCTCAGTAAAACAGAATACATGTATGTGAATGACAAGGACCCAAGAGGAACGGCGAGGTTACAGGGATCAGAGATAAGGAAGGTGGAGGATTTTAAGTACTTAGGCTCAACAATCCAGAGAAGTGGAGAGTGTGGAAAAGAGGTGAAGAAGCGTGTGCAGGCAGGTTGGAATGGTTGGAGAAAAGTGTCTGGAGTGATGTGTGATAGGAGGGTATCGGCAAGAATGAAAAGAAAAGTGTACAAGACGGTGTTGAGGCCAGCGATGTTGTATGGTTTAGAAACAGTGGCCCTGGGGAAAAGACAGGAGGCAGAGCTGGAGGTAGCACAGATGAAAATGTTGAGGTTCTCTTTGGAAGTAACGAGGATGGATAGGATCAGGAATGAGCACATCAGAGGGACAGCACATGTAAGACGTTTTGGAGACACAGTCAGAGAGGCTAGATTGAGATGGTTTGGACATGTACAGAGGAGAGATAGTGAGTATATTGGTAGTAGGATGCTGAGGTTGGAACTACCAGGCAGAAGGCCTAGAGGAAGACCAAAGAGACGATTCATGGATGTGGTGAAGCAGAACATGAAGGTCATTGGAGTAAGAGAAGAAGATGCAGTGTGGGTTTTGTGTGTGGGGGATTTGAGTGTATATAGTGTTTTGAGTATTGTGTGGCGGGGATACGAGTCTATATAGGGTTTTGAGTATGTGTGTGAGGGTTGTAAGTATGTGTGTGGGGGGTTGAGTGTATATAGGGTTTTGAGTGTTGTGTGTGTGTGTGTTGGTATGAGTGCATATAGGGTTTTGAGTATGTGTATGGGGTTTGAGTATATATAGGGTTGTCAGTATGTGGGGGTTGAGTGTATATAGGGTTTTGAATATGTGTGTGTGGGGTTTGAGTGTATATAGGGTTTTGAGTATATATAGGGTTCTGAGTATGTGGCGAGTTTGAGTGTATATAGGGTTGTGAGTATCTGGGGGTTGAGTGTATATAGGGTTTTGAGTGTTGTGTGTGTCGGGTATGAGTGCATATAGGGGTTTGAGTATGTGTGTGGGGGTTTGAGTGTATATAGGGTTTTGACTATGTGTGTGCTGGGTTGAGTGTATGCAGAGATTCATCGTTACTTTGTGCTTCAATTCATGTGGCTTCAGTGCATCGCAGTTTTTTTTTTTTTTTTAATAAATAAATATTTATCAAAGTAAAAAATAAGGATATTAAGGAAGAATAGGGGAACAAGTGAAGGAAAATGCCACAAAAACAAAGCCAATTATGCAAAAAAATAAATAAATAAACAAAAAAACGAAACAAAAAACAAATCAAATTTTCCCATCAAAACTACTAACATTGTTGCATCTGTGCGTGCATGCACATGTATGTGTGTCGTCTTCTTCTCATGCAATACCATCTGTATGTGTGTGTATTTATATTTCATTTACATCTTGTGTTATTTTGTCATGTCTAATTGTTATTATAAGCATTTATAACATTGAATATGTATTTATTGATATTATATATACACAAAAATATCAGTGGGGGCGGTGAGTGGTGATTTGAGTTTTTGTAGAGTTTTGAGTATGTGCGTGGGGTGTTTGAGTGTATATAGGGTTTAGAGCATGTGTGGGGGATTGATTGTATATAGGGGTTTGAGTGTATGTAAGAATTTTGAGTACACGTGTGGTGGCATTTTGAGTGTAGGTAGGGTTTTTGAGTGTCCATGCGTGGGAGGTTTGAGTGTATGTAGGGTTTTGGTTTGGACATGTGTAGTGGCGTTTTGAGTGTATACACAGATTTTGAGTACGTGGAGTTTTGAGTGTATATGTGAGGCGCTCCACCGAATGTAGGAGCTTCTCGCACCTACGACTTTTGAGAAAATGGCCAAAAAAGTAAAAGTGGTCATTTTTTTTAATTGAAATTTGAATTTTTGCACAAACCATTAAAACAAGTACTGTATTCAACTATCACTTGCTGAAGTGAAATCGACTAAAACTCACTAAAATGTCTTTTATTTCAATTTTTCTGACGAGTACCCTCATAAAACTAGATTAAAACAGGAGCAAACTTACCAGTTTTCTTTGCAATTATTCACCGAGTTCGGTACAAGATACACTATAATCCATACACCAGAAGAACGGTCGTGAAGTCGTCTCCCCATTTTGGATACTGTTTTGATTTTTAAATGCCGTTTCGGTGAATAAAATAAATAAATAAAGACGATCGGAAAGTAAACAATTTAGGCTCGTTGCGAGGGAAAGATCTGAAACGAGCACCCTGATTGGTGAACTCGGTCACATGCCCGCATTGCACATGCTCAGTGCCCGTCACACGTTAACTTCCTGTTTACTTCCTGACTCTAGAATACCGCATGTGAAACTTATCTCCTACTTTCTCTTCAAGTAAGTAAGTTTATTTATAAGATTGTGAATACACATCATTTCTGGAAAAGGAGAGTGAAATGTCATCTGTGATGTCTAGCAGCATTAGTATAGATGTTAAATTCCATGCTGGAATTCGGCTTCTCTCTCTCTCTCTCTGTCACACACACACACACACACACACACACACACACAGTGTGCAAACGGTTAAATGAGCAGCATCCAGATGAACTAGTGCAATTTGAATGGAAGAAAATACAGTATATGAAGGGAGTGGGGCAAATGAGTGCAAATGGTGCAATAGATTCACAACTGAGCAGTTACCCACTGCTTACAGTCTGTGTGTGTGTGTGTGTGAGTGAGATACCTCAGGTCTGCCTGAATATTAAGAAAGACATGATTCCATTGCAATTCAGTCAAAGAAAATCCCATATGCTCAGTATTATGTACTTTAGAAACTTAATCTAAGTATTGTATGAGTATTGGTATTTTTCTCTGCATGCAAAATTCGATTATGGAATTGTTTTGATCTTTTGATCATTTGATTTGAGTGTAATCTTGTCTGGACTGGACATGTCGTATCATGGGTTGTTTAGTTTTGTATGAAAATTGGTCAAGACCTGAAAAATACTTAAATGTTTCATAACTTTTAAATATAAACAAACTGATGATGATGATGATGATGATGATGATGCCAGCTGTGTTGATTTTGATGTTGATGAAGAAGAGGCATCTGTTAATAAAAGTGTGATGACTGGTGTTTGTGAAGATGTGATTTTATCTGCTGAGCAGGATATAGATGAAGATGATGATGCTGAGGGCGGAGTTGATGAAGCTTACTTGTATAAAGAGATTGGAGAGTTTTGTTATATGGTTTTCTTATATATATTTTTCTTAATTTGAGTGTGATTGTTTGAACCTGACAATGTTTTTTTTTTTTTTTTTCAATCAGTATCATTTGAAGGCATTTGAACCTTTTTATATAATGGTCGAAAAGATACATACTGATCTTATTGGAATAAACAGAAATGAAGAAAAAAGTCGTTTTTTGTTAATTTTGGGGGGTTACCATGGTGACTGATGGGATTACAAAGGGTGTGTCAGATTGAAATGAGGATGATTTCTCTTATCTCTTCCTAAAACTTTTCCTAGACATGTTTTCTAAAAGTTTATATGGCTGAAGTGCATAAAAATGTTTGGTTGCTGAGGACTAATGATGTTGGAAGAAGTGTAATCTTTGTGCTCATTTTTCTCTAAAACGTCTTTTGAAATTTTTAGTTGAATGCTGACACTAGAAATGGCATCGCTCGCTCAGTTTTCAAGGTATTGACAAACTTTTTGCTGCATTTTTGGGCCTCCTCTATCTGACTGTGTAAAAAGCTCATTTTTGGTCCCAAGAGCCTACTTTTGGTGGAGTGGCTCACATACAGGGTTTTTGAGTGTATATGTGTAGTATGGTTTTGAGTATATATTGTGTGGGGGTGTGTGTGTGTGTGTGGTGGTGGGGGGTGGGGGCTGAGATACGGGTTAAGAGTACACCTGTGTGGTGGTGTTTTGAGTGAATGTTCAGGATGTTCAGTACGTATTTGTGATCTTGTGATTGAAGGGTTGGACGTAGATTTTGTGTATTTTGATGGTTTGTAATGTTAATGTCTGTTTTTGCAGTGTTTTTATTTTAAGTTGTTTTCATGCACTGACAAAGTATTCATTATTTGTGACTTTTTCAGTGCTGGTGTGTTTCTGGTGGGTGTTGAGTGGATATATTTGAGTGTTTTATCAGTGCGATGAGTGTGAAGGCACATGTGTTTTTGAGTGTGTTAGATTTTGCACATAAAGCTGTCTTTCTTGCCAACATTCACTTGGCTCTGATCTCCACCCGGCAGAGAAAGAGAGAGAGAGAGAGAGAGATGCAGTTTACATCTGGTCCATTGAGGCCATTACTCACACAGGGAGCACCGTCAGGTCAGCAGGGAGGCTTGATGTGCTGGCTGGAGTGTGTGTATGTGTGTGTGTGTGTGTGTGTGTGTGTGTGTGTGTGTGTTTCATGGATGCGTCTGTATGCTGTCGAGTGTCTAAAACACTCCTGGCACAGCCTCAGGCAGATGAAACACAGCATAGTAATGTAGAGACTTACATAAAACTACTGTTGTTCACCCTTATATTCCGTGTTTGGATTTCTAAACATTGGTGTATAAAAATCGTGCTGAAATATCATTGGTTGGGAAAATTAGACACACCTTTGATTTCTATTACTTTTTGTAAACAAAGGCTCATCACCAGAAACACCTCTTTTGGTGATCTCACTCTGACCAGCCATCTTGAGAACAACATATGATGCACTTTCTTCGAATCGACCAATCTGGTGCGACCTTACTCTGGTGACTGTGGAAATAAACCCTGAAAGCTGAATGTGTGTGGAAGTTTGTGTTGTCTAAATTGCAATTCAGTGTACGCAAAATCAAGAAGGTAAAATCTCGGACTCATGAACAGAGTAGTGTGGGTGTTGGGATGACATGCAGAGGTCATCATCATTTACATCACTGCACGTTAATCCGATGGTTTCTGTTCCCCGCAGAGTCATGTCTAAAGATGAATGTTCATGTATAACGTCCCACTCTATTGTTTATTCCCTAATGTCATCGTATCTGATTCCCACCTATCAGGCATTGTCTTCCCTATCACATGACCACTGCTCACCACAGAGGGGTAAAAGCATGCACACACACCCTCAGTGACATGCGATGCTCGCCAGCTTCACATGCATTTGGGGCGGTCTAACACACTCGGAGGGAAAGGGCTATCCACCTCCTTATACAAATTCTCACAGATGCCCACGATTGGCTGGCGATCCCATGTGAACTCGGACGATTAACTCAAATGGACTCCCGACCACAGACGGCTGTGGCATTAAACCGGATTCGAACTTGCGATCTCCGGGTTCATAAGATTTATGTTTTGATTGAACCGCTGTGCCCCTCCTCCAACGCGACCCCATCGTACCAGGAAAGAAATGTTTTCTGAATGAGAATCGGGAAAAGCTTGAGGGGGGAAAACAGGCTTCTGATAGCTTGCTTGGGCTCGGAGTGAAATGGCCTTCATCCCGCGTTTAATTCATGTTCTTTTTAGGGAGGAGGAGGAGGAGGAGGAAGGATGTACATGAGAGAAGCAACTTTTAAATGAAGATAACTCGAATAGTGCGATGACTTTGGGCTTCATCGATGCAATATTGGTTTTAGCTGATTTTAATTATTCCCCTGTCAAAAAAAGCACTCCTGACTGTGTGTGTGTGTGTGAGAGAGAGAGAGAGTGAGAGAGAGCGAGAGAGAGAGAGAGAGAGACACTGCATGTAAGCTTGTGATATGCCTGACATATTCTCATTTCCTCAGAGCTGAACAGATTCTCTCTCTCTCTCTCTCTCTCTCTCTCTCTCAACCCCCTCTCTCTCACTCTCTATCGCTCTCTCTCACTCTCTATCGCTCTCTCTCTTGCCACCCCCCCTCTTTTTCTCTCTCATTCGCTTGCTCTCTCTCAGTCTTGTGTGCTCTCAGCCTGCAGGGTTTGATGCTCTTTGAATATTGAGGCGTTTTCGCCAGTTAGCACACACTACACTGACCCCCCAGCACTTAGCATTCTCTCGACACTGCGGTGAAAAGCAAAGAGAATCGTATTTCATCTCCACCACTTCGCCCGCATCTGACAGCGAGACTGTCACTCCTTTCTGTTCCCATGCATCATCTTGAAGTTGGACTCATTTGGAAGCAACAAGTACAAACCAGACTCCTGCACCATGAATCATCCCTGGACGAGTAGATGTGCTGTTGGACATTGGAATGGAAAAAAAAACAAAAAAAAAAAACTAACAAGCATAAACCCGTGTGTGTGTTTATATACAGTGTATATATATATATATATATATATATATATATATATATATATATATATATATATATATGTGTGTGTGTGTGTGTGTGTGTATATATATATATATATATATATATATATATATATATATATATATATATATATACGTTTTGTTTCTGCTTTCTTTTGTCCACTAACAATATTCTAACCACACCCATCCACAGATTTTTGTGGGCGGTGTTCTCTCCCTCAGTCTCAGACATGATTGGATTTGCGAATGTCTTTGGGAAGGTCAGAACAAGGTCAAAACCATTTTGAGCTGGACATTTCCTCAGGTTGAAATTAGAAAAGCTGAAACCGAAAATCAGAGACGAGACCCATTGATGAAACAAAAGACGGATCAGAAAACAGACACGCTTTAAAATGTCACAATCCCTTTGATCTTGCGTGACCTGAAAAAGTGAAAATCAAGATCACATGATTTCGAGTACTTCTGGCAACAGTACCATTTCGGAGGAAAAAGGGAAGTTCACGTACTATAAAAATGTGATAAAATGAGCACATGAAAAAATAAAACCAGCCACAGACCGGTCCGGTTTTTTATATTATACAATGTACCTTACACTCAACAACTCCTACTGAGGGTCACACAGAGGCTGACGCCCATCTCGGCCGATAGTGGGTGAGTACCGGGAACACCCTGAACAGTTTAATAGACCATTTGCAGTATTCTATTTTTATTCTATTCTAAACACACACACACACACACACCTCCCTGGTCATGTCTTGGGCACAGCCAGTGCTTGCCTGATGCTCCTGCCCCTTATTATACTCCGGTTTTAGGTTCGGAAAGGCCAGGTCTATTGCTTTAAGATTCTGTGTCGGTTGTTCATGCACACAGCATCCCCGCTTTAATCTCCTCTCGACCGGACCGGCGTGAACACAAAGCCTACACCAATCTGGCTCGGCCCAGAATCAGCACAGTGTCGTCCTGTTTAAACACTGTGGGCAGACAACCTCCCCGCCAGCCATTTCTGTTGAAGACACATTCCGATCTCCTGTCCGCGTCTCGTCTTTGCTTGGTTTTTGTGCACCCACGGAAAGAGCAGGTGGACTCATCTGTAGAAATTGCATCAAAGAACAGAAAGTAGAAGCCCAGCAGAAAGTTCAAGAGACTGAAACTTCAGAAAAGAAAAGTAGAGATGTGCAAAAAACAGAGAGGAGGTGTGAGAGACGAGGCGCTTCATGGTAAAGTAAAACTCCAGGTGACTGAAGTGAATTATTCCAGAAACCTCACGTTTACATTCCAACTCGCAACAGCTTAATAATATATATATAATTTACAATTTACATCCATCAGGTTTGAACTGATGGATAGCCATATACTTATCGGATCTGCGACGTTATGCGAGTAATCGTCTGCAAGAAAAAACTAGCTAGCCAGTTATGTTTCCGTATTGGATTTAGCAACCGCTAGCTAACTCTAAACATCATGGCAACAGTGAACAGGTATCAGTCTCGGTTTCTGTCGAAGTGGTTGACGCGAGCCAGACCAGTCAGCTGACACCAGTGACGGTGACCAGTTTGAGTGAGCTTTAGCTTCAAGGGGTTTCCTCAGGATGCTTTGGTTTCCTCCAGCAGTCCAAAGACATGCGTATCACGCGAACCAGATATTCTTGTTTGCTCTTAGGTGTAAGTGTGTGTGTGCGTGTGCGTGTGTGCATGCGTGTAGGTTGGTCCCACATTGGGATGCTGATCTGTTTCGCGTGTACCTCGCCTTCCTCCTTGTTCAGCTGGGATGAGTTATCTTGACTTCAGGTCATCACAAATTCCCACTGACCTTTTGCTTTTGCCGTCATAGAGCTGCAGGCTACAATGAATTGTGGAGTTCGTGCAATCCAAAAAAAAAAAGGAAACCTATTTCTACTCATCTTCACTTGCCTAAAAAGCTTTGATAATTGGCTGTTGGTTACAAGGTTCCGTCGTTTTTAATGTCTTCTTGCCAACATATGGAGATGTTTCAGTCAGGGCAAGAATAAAGATATAAAACCAGGTCCACCAGGAGCTCATTTCACCTGCAAAGAGTGAGTTATTCTGAGCCTTTCAGTGTTCTTCGTACTTTTGTGTTCGGAAGTTGGCTGTTTCAGTACCAGTGTGCACCACTGGGGCTGTGTACATCAGCAGCCTGCCCTCTTGGCAACCCAGAACAGACAGCAGACAACTTCCTGTCGAGTCTGGGAATCAGGTTCGCCTGACCAACACAATCTTTCTGTGGTTTGTCTTCAGCAAGTATGTGACATAGTCAGATTGTGATTATTTCATTCTCACAAATATGGTGATCTGGAGAAGCTGGCTGTCTGGGCCGCACGTGTTAGAACCATGAAACTATGAATTTCAAGCTGTGTGTTCTTCAGTCTGTAGGACTTCACTTTCCGTGCCCTTGGACAAAGCCCCACTTCATTTGATACATTGGCTCATCCCAAATTAAATCAGAGCTGACTACAATAGAATTTCTGCCATTGGGATTATACCCATCATGCAGTTGGAGAAACTGGTTTCCAAACTCATTGCCATGACTCCTGCATATGTGCTTGAATCAAATGACCAGACATGATGAAGGCACTTGAGTCAGCGCTGCGGACGTGGGCGGAAACAAGCCAGGCCGGCGCTGGCTCTTTAATCGCCGTTGCCGCTGATCTCGGAGACGAGGACGCCTTGGTCCTCCAAGATGGTCTCTATGGAAACTGCCAAGTTGTGGGAGCGCAGATATTTTCAGGCTTCGCTTCATCGGTACCAGGGAAAAGGGAATAGAGCGAATAGTTTATTTCGAAAGTGTCTCACTTGAGTTGCAGAAGATAGTGTACTGTGTTGGAGTGGAAGAACTTGGTAAAGGATGAAAGTGTAGAAATGATTAAAGTCGGTGACTAAAGTACAACATTTGGCTTTTGCACTACCCTCAACGCTGAAATCAAAGACGTGTTTACGTTCTAAAGCAAAACACTTTGCTTGCCCCATGTACAAACCCACACACATTTACAGCACCCTTGTAGAATATCAATGTGGAGCATGTTTTCAATCAAGGCTTTGACCCTCTTTGTGCCATTTCTACTGAGAAGCACAAGGGTCCATTGACGCTGGCAGCTGCAGCCTGAACTTCATTAGCAAGTGAAAAGCGACAATTTCCGCAAGGCTCTTCAAAAGAGCCTCTTTTTTTTTCTTTTCTTTTTTTTTTTTAAAACGAGTTAGAAGTCATGGCTTGTCATTTCCACCTGAGAAACCTTAGGCACAGCATGCCTCCTTGTACCGGCGGCTTAGTGGACAGTCCTGTCACGACGGTTGATTGGAATTCTTATTATCGTACTGTGCGACGACTGAAAAAGCGTTGGGGTTAGCGCCGCACGATCTGTCTTTCTTGGGAGAGATCAACAAGATGGTTCAAAAACAAATAATCATGCTTGGAGCGCAGGAAGCGGCTGCGGGTGCCGAAGACTGATTCAAAGTGAATTGCCTTCGTTTTAACACTAACGCCGTATAGCGCCTCGGAAAACAGACTTCTCCTGAAAGAGGAAATGAGAAAATCGTAATCAGCACCCTAGTGCTTACGTTAGATGATCAGTGGTTTGGATTAGGGCGGTTAGGAGAAATGAAACCTCAGGGATAACATCAGGAGGAAATATCTTGAAAGGAAATGCTTTAGCGGCACACGCTAACTTGTTATTGAATAGAGCTTCAGTGGTGTAGTCTCCGGGTGACTGCCTGGTTTGTTGTGTGCGTGTTCAGTCGGGCCATGTCACTGCGGCAAACAGTCACAAATGAAGCTGTAGATTGCACTGTATTGTAGATTTCAGGGAAGCAGGGATATCATGTCAGTTTTAAAGACCCTGTCAGTGCTAGGAAGGCCGTGTTGATCATACCCGCTGACCAAGATGTCGCGTTGGGGTTAATACTTTATTTGACATGTTCTGAGAAACATTTTGCTGTTTTGCTCAAGCGCCAGAGTATGAAACATGCTTTTAACTTCACTTTCTGGTGCGACAGACCCCTGGTACTCAGATTTTCAATGTGTCATTTCATCATATCTGCAGACATCGAAGTCTCGACTGAAGAGGAATGAATGAAGTGAACTTTGACCCATGTTGGTGTTTTCATGCCACATCATTTCTAAGATATAAGTACAGGGATCCTTTGCTACTTGGAGCTTCAATTCATGAGGCTTCAGTGCATCGAGTTTTTTTTTTTTTAATTTTCATCGAATTTAAAAAAATAATGAAATTAAGGAAGAATGGAGGGAACGTTCAGGAAAATGCTGCAATTATGTAAAAAAAAAAAAAAAAAAAAAAAAAACCCAAAACCTCCCATCAAAACTACTTACATTTTTGTGAGGTGCGCATCTGAGTGCGTGCGCACGTGTCTGTATGTGTGTTTATTTATATTTTATTTACATCTTATGCATTATTTTTAAATAACTGTCAGTATAAGCATTTATAGCACTGAATATGTATTTATTGATATTATATACACATATACATGTACATATACTTTGGTTGGGGGGTGATCCTACTTCGCAGAATTTGGTGGCCTCGGGGGGATCTCGGTCCCACTTAACCGCAGAAAGTGAGGGATCCCTGTAATGCCATTTTTAACATGGCAAATGTCTCCGTCAGTAACATTGTGACCTTGATCTGATCTTGACTTTTGACCTATACTTTCCAAAATGGAATTCTCATTGGGATTCATGGCGGGTAACATAGTGACCTTGATCTGACCTTGACTTTTGACCTATACTTTCCAAGATGAAATTCTCATTGGGATTCATGTCGGGCAATGTTCTCACCAAGTGTGGTGATAATCGGTGCATGGGTGTGGTCAGGATTTTGTCCACATGACTGTTTCAGTTGTGCCTGAGATCAGTATCTTCTCAAGCTCCATGTTATAAATAATACATTTTTGGGATGGAACCTCACTGAAGAGCTGAAGGTCATGACCTGTGAGAGTACCACGAGCAGGTAAAACCACCTGAGCTTCACGATCCCAGGTCCAAGCCTACAAACTACACATTTCTGTGATGTTGGAAATGCTAAGTGGCTTGTTCAGACCATGCAGCACCTGTCATCCTTTTTCCCTGTTGCCTAATTATCACTCATGCCATGCGTCTCTTGGCGCCGTCTAGGTCTTTTTATTTATAGAAAGAGTTCACTTGTCTCAAACATGTCTTGTCTGAGCTCGTTAGCTTGTTTTGGTAACTTGGAGAACGGACCCTCTCGAGTATTTGTTTGGTGGATGGAGTTGTGATCCGATGCGTTTGCAGGAACACCCGACGCTAAAACTTGGCACTGCTTCTGGCTTCCGTTATGACCGCGTGTGAGATTTGCATCCTTGATTATTGCATCACTAAAGTTTCTGGAACAGCTCGGGTTTCTCGGGTGGAAATTCTTATTCTCCACTAGAACACTTTTTTTTTTTTTTTTTTTTAACCAAATCACCATCTATTAGGAGCAGAGCGCCTCGTAAAAGGTCGTTTTCGCCGTTTATTAGACAGGATGGCAGTCTGCGTGCCGCATCCACATGCTTATCTTCTCCCACAATCCGAGTGGGACGGAGGAGTAGATTTGCAAAAAGCCCTAAAAGCTCTCAAATTGCCTCCATGCCCCCGCCAACCTCGGCTGCTGCAGTGCTGTCAGGCTTCTCCTTAATGCACATAAACAAGCTGTCCCGGGTGAGAGACTCGGGCCCTTCATGGAACATTTAAATCATATATTTCCTATAAAATGAATACAACGTCTTTCACAATAACCATCGACTTCAGGTCAGGCTTGAAAACTATTTTTGCAGATTTTTTTTTTCATGTTTAAATATATATAGCGATGGTTTTATACTCACTTGTTTTGGTGATGGAGACATGCCCTCAGTATATATTCCAACTTCCAACAATCCAAATGTCTGCTGATTTAAATCTATGATCAGAATTTATTTATGAAATGGTTTCTATGACCCAGATTACTTATTTATAAAGGCGTACAAAAAAAGAAAATCGCTCCCACTTTACCATTAACTCGGATCATGGAACGAAGGATAGATAATACAGTACTTTTGATTTGATGCCAACATTTTCCCCAAATTATCACGCAACAGTTGATTAAGCCATGTAATTCAGCACTGAATATTGAAATAGAAGTTTTGATAAAATTTCAATGTCTTCGGTAGAATTCTGCCTCTGCGCTGCTTAATTATGCACCCCTCTCATTAATAAGCATTTCTGCGATATAAATATGCATGAATTTTTCAAAAATAAATATCTCAAAAATTATTAGACAACGGGCAGTGGTGGCCTGGTGGTAAAGGTGCTGGATCATGGATCCTAAGGTTGGGGGTTCAAGCCCCATTCTCAGAAGGTTGTCACTGTCCTCTCAGTGCACTAACTGGGTTATCAAAGGCCGGCTGTGTCTCTCACTCTGTCTGTGGTGAGAGCGTCATGTAAAAGAACCATTGCTGACTTTCGACAAAAGGAGCTGCATAACCATCAGCGTGTTTCTGCCTTGGATTGGCCCGGCGAGCCATCCAGAGTGTACTCTGCCCTCGCCCGGAGTCGACTGGGATGGGCACCAACCTCCCTGCGACCCTGATTAGGATTAAGCAGTTCCGGAAAATGAATTAATTATTGGACAAGAATAAATTTTGGGGAATTTCCCACGTGATTTAAAAATCCTCAATATCGTCATTCATTCATTTTGTAAATTGCTTACTCCTAATTAGGGTCGCAGGGAGGCTGGCGCCCATCTCAGCCAACTCGAGAAGAAGATGGGGTGCATCCTGGACACTGCAGGGCAACACACATACACACAGCTTGGGGCAATTTGAAACAGCTGGTTGGCCTATTGTGCATGTTTTTGGACTGTGGGAGGACACCAGAGTACGCGGAGGAAACCCATCCAGGCATGGGGAGAACCTGCAAACTCCACACAAACACCCCTAGCCCATGAGTCGAACCCAGCACCTTCTTGCTGTAAACTGGACATGCTTAACTTTTATTTACTTATTTAAATTGCATGAGACCGCATGTCCTCCATCGCCGCTGTATTTACAGCCGAACTCTATCGGAATATCGTGATGAGCTCCTCATCACACTGCGTGCTGTAAGACGGATGTTTTTTATTCGACAGCCGTGAGCTTTATATTGCGAGCGTGTAATGCCATCTGGTTTTATTGTGGTCTCTTATCGGCTGTAGATCCTGTCCTGGTTTCTTGTGGGATTCAGGCAGATTGAATAAATGTCGTCCAAACTAAACTGCGCCCAGATTTTACGGCCTGTCGTGCACTTTGTTTCCCCCAGATTGACCCCGTATGCGGAGTTTATATCGGCGTCCCCGTGCCTTGATGCATAAATCAATAATCATGGGGAATATTCACGATTCATGAGAAACAGTGAGGTTCTGCTCATGTGGTGAGATTTTTAATCTTCATTTTATCTTCACGCCCATCTCTCAGTCTTCTGACATGTTCCGAGTGTCTCTCCATGCATGTGTTGAATGACATATCTGCAGCTTTGCTTGAATCCTATAGACATCCTGAACCTTTTTTCTTGTTCTTGTTGTTTTTTTTTTTATTGTTTCCTCGCGTCTTGTCCTTCCCGAGCTCGCTGCCATATGCTCCAATAAATTTTAGATGCAAATCATGATGGGTTTCAAATCCAGTGTTGTGCCGTTCCAGGCTTTAATGTACACGTGGGTGTCGTTGAAGAGTGACAGCACCTAAGGCGCCAAGCACAACGACTCGTTCAATCATGCTTTTTTTTTTTTTTTTTTTTTTCCTTTAATAAAAGTATGTTCAGCATATGTGAATGAATGCACGTGCGCGTAAAATCCAAACGACAAGGAATCATTGAGCTGTAACAGCAGTCTTGGCACATTCGAGCTTCATTCCTGAACCTGTCCTCCAAGTGAAGATGAAATTATTGGCACATTTTTAATTCGAATGCACGACCTGAACTCTCATGGAGCTCAGAAACGATGACGGTATAAGAACAGGTTACGCCTATTACTATTTTTACAAATTATAGACTAAAACTTGTCTTGTTTACTTACTTTTAATCTAAGTTGTCCTGAAAAAAACCGACACTACATTTTCAACCTTTTATTATTTGTATTTTTTTTCTCATATTATTCTTCTTCAACCAAACTTCATGGAAATTTATGAACTTGCTTCATTTTCGTATTGGATTGTTCCTGCAGGGAGTTTCCTTCACGTCCATTCTGACAGGCTCGGTAAACAAAAGAAAAGTTCAGAATTTGCAGTGTGTGTGTTTCACACAATTTTTGCATTCTATATGGCCACATCCTGCACACCAGCCAGTTTTCACCATCATGCTACAGCGACCAACCATGAAGGATGGAGACCGGGAAGTAAGAAGACCAGGGAGGATGGACACCAGGAAGTAAGAAGACCAGGGAGGATGGGCACCAGGAAGTCAGAAGACCAGGGAGGATGGGCACCAGGAAGTGAGAAGACCAGGTAGGGTGGGCACCAGGAAGTCAGAAGACCAGGCGTGATGGGCACCAGGAAGTCAGAAGCTGAGACATGACATACACTGTACTGTTGCTACACTTAACCACAAACTTATTTTAAGTGTCTGTTTATATTTATTATTTGGTCTTGATGACGCATGTTTACAGAGCTTTCCAAGTCCTCTGTTGGTTGATCAATTTTGTGACATGTTCCCATTGCTTCCATGCAATCAGTCAGTTTGTGTTTAGCTTGAATGTGCACCTACAGAATAAAAGAATGCAACTCTGGAGCTCAAGCTAAACGGTGCTAATGCTGTGGGGGTTTTAACAATGTTTTTAAGGGTTTTTCCCTCCATAATGGGAAATTAAACGAGTCAAGACATCAGGGTCGGCGGCAGTAGACTGTTTCTCCACCAGCTTTGTGAATCTAGCTTTAGCACGCAGATGTAACCCTCCTGAGGAAACATTTAGTCTGGCTGGGTTTTATTATGTTGGTTTTGTTATGAGCTGTTAAAAAAAAAATATATATCTGCTTTGACCTCAGCTTTAACCATCTGTAACCGTTTTTATGATGCATCCTGTCAAGATGGCCGGCTGGGCATTTCCTCCTCCTCCTCCGCACCTGTTTCCCTGACCCTTCATGGAATAGTCATCTGTCCCTTCTTTCTCCTAAGAGCCCTCACTGCACCTCCTCACCCGTTCCCTGTTTTGTTTTTGTTGTTTTCATTCGTTTTTTTTTTTTTATCTATGAGCAATCATTGGATTGTGTTCCAGACGGTTCGCTACAGTTGCATCCACAAGAAATCTGATTCTTCTGTTGTCGATATACAGTAGGCCCTTGACTATTCACAGTTTTGCACTCACGGTTTGAGTATTCGCGGACTGCCGAGCAGCTGACATGTCACTCAAATTCAGCCAATGGCTATCCACCTTCCTGCTGATTGGTTGAGATGATGTAACGCCCCATTTTCCTCATTCGCGCACAAGTTTTCAATGAGCCTCTTTTTTTTCATGTGTTTTAATTACCAGTTAAGCTCTGTGATGACACTCAAATGCTGTGCGTCTTCTCTGGCTAGGAGCTAGAAAAGGTAATGATGTTGGATGTCTTTTCTGAAGAAAACAACAGCTTCCTCTGAAGTGCCTGAAATAAACATCTGAAAGCACTCTATTATTAAAATCTTTTTCAATCATTATTCCAGTACAGTACCCAAGTTAATTTTAGAATTTTTGTGTGTGTGATTTTATGTACTGTGGTGTAGCATGTTTATCGTTTTGTTTTGTTTATCCAATTTATTACATTTCATGTTCTTTTATGTTCTTTTTCGGGGATTTTGATTTGGATATATGTATATATATATATGTATATGTATATGTATATATATATATATATATATATATATATATATATATTTTTTTTTTTTTTTGCCATACTGTACTAGAATTAAGTGTAGTTGCACATCCACTACAGTAGGTGGCAGTGGTGCTCCTTTTGTCGCGCTTTTGTGTAGGGAAGAAACACTGAGCAAACGATATGAAGCGCAGTAAACACTATTTATAGTCGCTCTTGGGGCACTGGGAAATGTTTTTGTTCTTCCAATAGGGGCGTCACAGAAAATAATTGTGAATAACTGCACAAGGTGTTCTCGGAGCGCGGAAGAATACACGAGGAAGAATACAAAGCTCATCAGCCCAGAAAAGCCATTTTCCCATCAGCGGTCGTAAATCAAAATTTTGCTGGTTGGCTGGGGCAGATTTTTGGTGGAATCGAAGCTCGTGTCATGGAGAATTTGTGATAAAAGACACTCGGAAGTCAAGGTACCACTGTATATGAAGAAGCACTGGATCACCTTAATGATCGGCTCGTCTGGGAGTTGACTCTTGGCAGTGATTCTCCACATACATTGGAAATGTTTTATTTATTTATTTATTTTAATAAAATATCAGTCACCAGCTGTGTGCTAATTGAACAATTAAAGATTTCAATCTGACAAGAAATAATGTCATGGTCGATTTTCCTCAAGGTCCACATTACAACACACACACACACACACACACACACTGGCTACATTACCACTTTAATGCTATTTATGGAGTGTTTAAGAAGACTGACATTTATAAGACAAAAGGGTAATGTGATGAAGGCGTGACCTGTGCCTCAGTGGCTGCTGTCACGTTGACTAAGGTTGGAGGTGTGGCTTTTGTCCCAGACCTAGCTAAGAAGGTGTGACTGTTACTCAGGGTGAAGGTGTGGCCTGTATAATTGGAAGTTTGTTGAGCCAATTACCAAAGTGAACAGGGAGTGGACTCTTGATGTGCTCTCTATATTACAGAAAGTACATGATGATAAACAAACTATGACCAAAAGCAAATTTGAAGGATCCACCTCGAGTGTTGCATCCTGATTGGGTGACTTGAGCATCAAGGTTTTTCTTTTAGTCTGAGATGCAGGATTGTTTCTGCTGTCCTGATTGGTTCTTCTGGGAGGCTGATTACTGTCACTCAGATAGGGCTGATTAACGAAGGCCATAAGTGGTTTCGGGTAATACCTTCAAACCTGCCAGCGGCTTTAAAGCTGTAGTGCTGCACTGTGGGTGTGTCCACACACAAGCCTTTCAACTGCAATTATTTATGTATTTATTATAAAACCATTTGAGTTCCCGCTCAGATCTGATGGATTGCAATCACGTGCAAGAGCCGTAATGAGTCATAAATTACAGCATTATCGACGAGGCTCTGGGACGACTAGAGTACAGGGGGGTGTGTTTGGGGTCAGTGGTCCAATCTTACCTCTCCTCATCATCATCATCACTGCTTAATAGTGCACCCTTATATATCTGTCACATAATCACCCTCACCATGACCTCCATCCCACAGATCTATCAGGGTTTAATTCACTTTCTGTCTAAGCTGATTAACTACCGCATTCATGAGTGGTGCACCGCGTAAAGAAATTGGAGGTGTAATTTACAGCATCTCATAATGCTGTTTCTGAGCAGGGGTAGGTCGAGTCAGTCTGGACGTCTCCAGTAATTCGATATCTGAGAAGGTGAAGAATCCAGAGAAAGTGTTGGAACTTGGCATCTGCATGACTTATTATTTAAATATAATTTAAATTACTGCTCACTGTGTCGGGAAGTAGTCCTCCAACAGGCCAAAGACATGCAGGTAAGACTGGCTGACCGGTCCAAATTGACTCTAGGTGTGACTGAGTGCTCGTGTATGTATAGCCCTTTGATTACCTGGCAAGATGTTCGGGGTGTGCCCCGCCCAAAGTCAGATGAGGTTGGCCTCAGCCTCCTTGTGACCCAGTTCAGTAAATTAACCAATGCCTGACCAACAGTTCGGCAAATTAACCAATGCCTTTCATTCGTCTGCTTATTGCAGTTTCCTTAATTTGCTGCAACCTTTTGTTTGTAATTATAGATTGTTAGGTCCCGCCCACAGTGTCTTGGAAGCAATGGGAATGGGTTCTGCCTGTCGCACTTTAGTTTCTGGACATTTACTCGCGACACGCCGAAGCTGTGGCTTTCAAATGTGGTAGGTTTCTTCACTACTATGAGTGCTAGGATGAGTTTGTGTGTGACTGACCTTGACCTCCTTTTCAAGGTCACAGAGGTAAAACTGTTTGATATCTTTCCTGATATTTACTTGCCACGCGCTGAAGCTGAGGCTTTCAAACTTGCTGTGCTTCTTCTATGTTGGTTTGTGAAGAAATTGTCTTTTCAACAGGAACATCTGGATCCCTGTGGTCTTTTATTTATTTTTAATTTTTTTATATACCCGCATTCAAGTCCCACCTCATGACCTTCAACATGTTTAAGAATACCGATGCGATTAATTTTTGACTCGCTTCTCATCACCAGAACGCTGTGATCCTGCTCTTCTCATACCAGTGCAGTGTCCTGTGAGCTTTGGCTTCGCACACCTCATTAAATGCTTGCTAAAACAGAGTGAAATGAGGTCCCGACGTCGTGATGTGTCACATTGATGTATTTGTTCATACCTCCGCATGCATGATTGTGTCGAAACTGTAACGGAGGTGTGCGAGCAAAGACGGCGAGTTTGTCATTTCGGGTCTCGCTACACTGAAGGTTTTTTCAGTTCCCCCGGCGTATCCGTTTGACCTTTTGAAGAGGATGGCGTGAAAATGTCAAGTATGTGTCAACTTTTAGATTTCTCCACTGGTGATGGAGTCTTATCAGGATACAGGACTTCCTCTCGCTGTCTCTTTCTCTCCTGTAGACCGCTGGTGACAAGGGGCCTAACCTTTTACAGTAAATGCCTTATATCCATTTGTCACCCTGTTAAACACGTCTGACCTTTGGTCCTCCTTCTCTGAAATACAGCCAAAAACTTCATCAAACAATTCAAACATCATATCGGACAGAAAACATTCAGACAGGGAAATGTCTCTGTGTGTGCACCCTGAGCCGGGATGCACTATTTCTCCAAATGAAATGTTTGCTCAGGCCTCCGTGATGGGATGTTCCTCCTGAGGCCGCTGACGGAGAGCATCTCGGTCACCAAACCGGCAGAATACGTGCTCAATCCACAAGGGAATTACTGCCGCACCCAAAGACACACCAGTATCACTGCTCCCGCCAGATCAGTTCGGCATAAAATGACACACAATGCAGCAGCATCTATTGCAGAGGTGGCTTCATCTGGTCTGACTCTGCAGCCGGTCTCGTACAGCCTCCAGGTATGAATGAAAGAGCATAATTCGGTTACTCGGAGGCCATGATTTATTTAGCACACAAGTTTAATACGTTACATTAATTATACTGTGGGGTCGGGCTGCCTCAGAAATGCGATTAGGCCTATTAGACGTTCAAAGCTATTTCTCACATTTAAGACGTGATGCAATATCATAATCAGCTTTAATGGACACAAATCCCTTTTTCAGCAGAGCAACCTTGACAGAGCTTCCCTCAGGAATAAACAGGAAGGACGACAGCCGTTTAACGTTTCACGAGTGGGGGGGAAAAAGCCCCAACAACAGCAGCGGGAATGCGGTGCTTGGTGGCTCTTGTGATACCACCAGGCATTTGGATTCCTGATAAACAAGAATATGTTAATTCATTGATTTGTTTGTTTGCTTTTTTTGTTTGCTTGTTTGTTTTTGTTTTTTTTTAATATCAGCAGCACTGGTAGTAGTTCTGACTCCATGGTTTGTATTAATTAATAAGCCATTGAAAGGCAATTCTGTACACTTACGACTCGCTCAAAGTGCACCTGTATTCGGAGTCCTTCAGATATTTAGTGTGTATGTAATTAGAATATTTAATTATAATTAGTGTTTATGTTCAAATAAGTGATGCAGATACTTATTTTAATATAAATGACTATAAAAAGTACAAAACTGGGGAATTTTATCCCGTGGATTACTCGCTGGGGCTAAAGTGCAGGGGCTCGCGGCTTTGCCATCGTTATTTTTATTTATTTACGGAAGCGACGTCGTCAACTTGGGTAGAGTTGGAAACTGTTAGACGTCACATTCTAGTGACTCTTAGGATGAGATGCTGCACAGATGAGTCTGACACCGCTACAATTTTACCGACTCGCCTTTCCTGTCATCAGTTTGTTTAGGAACGAAAATAAATGTTTTTCTGTGATTTTCTGCGCTTGTTGTTTGTGCTACTCTGCACTGGACATGAGTTGTTGTGCACGGGGTCAGAGACGTAGTCCGGCTAATCAGAAAGGCAACAGGTGTCTGAGCCTACAGTTGTAACACTGTAACACTCGTGCACACTTTAAAATTGGGTTTGGACTAATGTTTTCGGGAGGAACCGCTGATGTCTGGCGTGACTGTTTACATTATGTAATATCATGAATTCAACACGGGTCCAGTTTAATGGTGTACATGGGGTGCACCGTTAGAATTTAAATGATGTAAAAAAAAAAAAAGTGTGCTGTAGTTATGCCCATGGCAGTCACTGCCAGTGTAGCCACTGTGGTTATACAGTCATGGTTGCCATCTTAATCAGAAATGATGTCATCACGGTTACTGTACAGTAGCATCTAGTCATCCTCCCTTGTAATATCCTGTGTGGAATGAATTTAATTCTCCAGAAATCAAACTGTGAGATCAAATGATATTCAGCTGTACCTTGATATGTTTTGCTTCGACAGTCCACGATGAAAGTTATCAATGTTTGTAAATGTGTGAAACTGGAAACCTCTGCCTGATATTTGTTTTTTTGAGGAATTGGAAGTGAAATAAACCGAAACCGTGAGCGCACAGCATGGAAGCGCATTAACACATCTCGACTTATAACCTTTTCCATGTGCTGGCCAGAGGATGCGGAAGAGGCCTAAGACGTGTCGGTGAAGCCTCTTCAATCTGATAATCCTACTCTATGAGATCTGATTCGAAACTGCTGAGTCAGATCGAAATGTGAAACCTGCGCTGACGTCTGGAACTTGTATCCCAGGTAACTTTAGTTCCTCTCACAGGCTCAGACTGGAAACCACTTCAGTGAGTTTTAA
>CM045736.1:4908390-4918390 GCA_024760905.1 Plotosus lineatus | reverse complement strand
GTGACGCCGCGCTCTCGTGTCTACCCGGGTCGTGCATGTAGTGCGAGCGTGCATATACATTCTGATAAAGCGTTTACTCACAGTGCCATTTCACAGCCGTGTGTTCCGAAACAGGTGGGAAGTTGCTGCACCAAGATGCCAGAGCAGACGATTGAACGCTCTGTGGATTTTCGTGGCATCGGTGAATAAATAAAGTGAATAAATGATGAGAAAATGCAGATTTATTTTCATCACAAGCCAACAATCCGATTAACAAATAACAGTAAATAAAATCACAGTGAATAAATGGATGGATTGATTTGTTATTTTGAGAAAAAAGACAAATGAGTACAAGTGGCACGGTGGCATACTGGTGAGCACAGCCAGAAGGTCCTGGGTTCAATTCCCAGCTCGGACATTGCTCTGTGGAGTTTGTATGTCCTCCCCGTGCTTGCGTGGGTTTCCTACCACACGCCATGAACATGCACAGGAGGTTTATTGGCTGTTCAAATCGCTCCATGGTCTGAGAGTGTGTGTGACTGATTGTGTGAGTGTTGGCCCTACAATGACCTTACGAGCTGTCCAGTGGTGGTTAGCACGTCCGCTCCACAGCAAGAGATGAGCGCCAGCCTCTCCGCGACCGGAATGATGATAAATCAGTTCAGAAAATGAATGAATGAATAATAAATGAGTGTAAACATCTCGCTAGGCAAAATAAGGTCCTTTATCTTCCAGGGTTTATCCACAGGGTGCCTAAACTTTTGCACTGATCTGTTAGTTTTCCTAAAACCTGGCATGCGTGTAATATGATAATGCGAGTAAACTGAGAGAAGACAATTCTGGGTGTCCATCCAGGCACCCGGTCGCTCTTGGGAGAACAGCATCAGAGGCCTGATTGTCCAACGGCTTAATGATGTCATCTCATCCCGAACATATCCGAGCTTCTATCGTATGAATCGTGAAATAGGCATCGACTTCATATCTACTCACTTTCACGCACTCATTGTACTGCTGAATCCTCATCGGGTCGCGGGGAGGCCGGATCCAATCTCAGCCGACACTGTGCAAAGCTGGTGTGCACCCTGAACATCTCTGCCGGTCCATTGCAGGGCAACACACGCACACACAACCATCCACACTTTGATCTGGCGGCAGTTTGGAACAGTCGGTTAACGTAATGTGCTTGTGTTTGGACTGTTGGAGGAAACCCACCCAAGCCCAGGGAGAACCTGCAAAAACTCCACACAGGAACAGGACTGGGACCCATTACCTTCTTACTGTGAGGTGGATGGGCCGACCACTGTCCCACCATCCTGCAACCTCCATTTCTGCTTCACTTTTCCTGATACAGTCAATGTTTTCTATCGTCTCTCTGATTGCTTTGCGCTCGTTCACGTTGACAGCTGTGCGCCTTCAGAAGCACGTTCCTCATCAATTCCTCATGTCTCCTCCCCCATGTCCTACTTTCCTTTTATCTGTTTATTTTCCACTCCGTCTGCACGGTGATTGAGCTCTTCGCAGGACACGTCATATTTTCACATTATCCTTTATCGACTTCTCCTCTGCACTGCATGCTAAATCAGGAACTGCTACATAAATCCACCGGGTGACACCACCTTGATGGATGATGATCCGAGAGCGAAAAATGCCTGAAACTAGCGAGTTGGGTGTGCTAGGAAAATAACGCGGCATGTAATTAGTACGAAGGGGATGGGCGGGGAGGGGGAATCTTGAGTGGGTGCTGAGCACCTTCAGAATGCACAATCAGGATCAAGGTCATTCAGGCTCTTGATGTTGGGAGTGGTGTTATTACTGCTGTGGTGGTGTTGGGGATGTCAGACATCAGAATTGGCCCCCTGTAGCAACGTTAAATAGGGTTCGCTTGACGATCAAAATGTCTGACGGACAGTTTAGTGTTTCCTGGCTGCTGGATCCCTCAGACTCGTGGGGGAAGGGGCTGCTGCATTTCTTGTTACTTTTCATCAGGTCAGGGAGCAGCTCGGTGACGGGAACACAAGTGAAATAAACACTTTGAGGTAGAGCTATACATGTTCTTCCTGTTTCCTCAAACTGTCCTGCCCTCGGTCCAGAACTGAGCCAGAATGGGCTTGAGCCACTCTGGCTCTGACTGAATCTGCACGAATTCTTCAGACCCAATCTCCCAGCAAGCAAGAGCTCAGAGCACGTATAAAAAAATAACTTATGAAAAATTTTCCCGACTTTTGAAAAAAAAAAAAAAATTGTTAGTACAGTGATAGCTCAGCTCACGAACATAATTGGTTCCCAGAAAGTGTGTGTAAGGCGAAAAGTTTGTCTTCCGAACATTTATTTCCCATAAGAAACCATTAAAATGAGAATAATCCGTTCCCAGGTCCCCATAAAACATAATTTTCTACTAAATAAGCCTTAAAACTACACAAAAATATACCTTATTTTATGTATAATAAATGTGCTATTGTATTGTAATTAAAGAAATAAACTGTACTGTATAATAAAGTGGTTTTATTTACCTTTGTGATGGTAGTTGATGGCGTGATGGAATGGAGTGGGAGGAGGAGGGAGGGAGGGACTTACTGTTTGGAAGGAGAGTTTGGAAACGCCTACTGTTTGGAAACACCCTTAGCCACACACGCACCCTTAATAGCTTCCTTGTTCTTAAGGATGGGAGCAATGGTAGACTTAGCGTACTGGTACTGGGACGCCGTGAGCGTGCGTCAGCTTCTCGTGGCTGCCACCGTGGCGCTGTTCGACCGCGTGGTTTGATTCGTCCGCCGAAAACTAGTTCGTCAGCAGAGACTATATGCTCGCAAATTTAATGTTCTTGAGGCGAAAAGTTCGTGAGCTTAAGCGTTCGTCAGCGGAGGTTTTACTGTACATTATTATACAACAGGAACACTAAACGGCATTTCTGGAGATCTGTGACCCGCTCCAGCATAAACCGGGTTAAGTGGCAAGGTTGGGGTTTGAGTAAGTTGAGAGTCTCCGCACTTACAGAACCTCAGAACGATTCCCCCGATCATATCACACTGAACCAATCAGAAGCCTCACAGCACACACGGCTCCAATATAATAATGAATATAACTCGTCTGTCTCTCGGAAGGCGCTGGAATGATGGTGCCGATTGGTGTGGAGCCGGATTCGTTTAGTGTTTTGGCTGTTCGGGAGGTTTGGATGCGGACCATCAGAAGCCGGTTCTGTAGCTGTAATCACTATTTTCTCAGAAGCAGCATTTCCTGATTCGAGACAGAGTGATGCAACTCAGTCTATTTTCATTAAATAATCACATTCTATCTCATTTTAATCCAGATTCACCTCTCAATACAGATGATGATGATTTCCTTTTGGCTTTTTCCCTTTTCCAGGGGTCGCCCACAGCGAATGATTCGCATGTTTGATTCGGCATAGGTTTTTACGTCGGATGCCCTTCCTGACACAGCCCTTTAGCGAAGGACAGAAACACGCTTACAGCTGTGCAGCTCCTCTTGTCGAAAGTTAGCGAAGGTTCTTTTACATGAACCTCTCAACATAGACAGTGAGAGACATGGACGGCCTTTGATAACCCAGTTAGTGCACTGGGGTGGACACTGACAACCTTGTGTAGAGTGGGACTCGAACCCCCAACCTTAGGATCAGCGGTCCAGCGCCCTATACCACCAGGCCACCACTGCCCCTTCTCTTTACAGACTCATATCAATCTCACCGTATCGCACGTTTCTGACGTGATCCGTGACAGTTGTGAAAGGGTCACACCCATTCGTCGTTCACTGGTCGTGGCCCCGCAGACTCGCGGATTAGAAGCAGCCCTAGAATTTGTGTTTTCTCCAATACCTATAAACTAACATAGCACAGTAACTACAGGTCGTTGTGGCATAAACTATACATCAAAAGAAAGCTGACGATTTAAAGAACACAATGCTGTCAATTATATTAACTGAAAACTTCACAACGAAGCATGACTATTACAAGACCGTGGCGAGACCGCCCAAAATTAGTGTTTCATGAACTTTGGGAATTTATCCTGACGCCAGAAGTTATTCATTGGAGCGAAACTAAGTCAAGTCAGTTAGTACGGATCATAAACTACCTGCTGATATACAATTTCACACATCAGAACAAAAGATTGATTCAATGCAAAGCAAAAGGTTAAACTGACAAAAACATCTATTTGCATGACAAAGCCGACGCAATTCAAAATGGCCGTAAAGTCACCAAGAACAAGAAACTTTACAGATCAGAACTGGAGATATATCCATGATTATACCCAGTTTCGTTACAACACTTCATCTTCTACATTTTCGTTGGTTCTATCGGGTATTAGTCAGATTTCAGTTGGGCTTTTCACACCCAAGCCTAGTGGCTCATCAGGGCGGTACTTGTCCCCGGTTTCCGTAGCGTGAAGCAACCAGGAGTTCAACTCCTCCTGGATGGGACGCTAGTCCATCGCAGGTTACCTTCCCAGTATATGTCACTGGTACCCATTTATACTGCTGGGTGAACAGAGGCACACTTGTAGTTAACACCTTGCCCAGGGGTCTTAGCACAGTGGGGGTCTAACTGGGATTCGAACACACAACCTCCTGATCATGAACCCATCACTCTGATCACTATGCCACCGGCCCCACGTAGTCAGATTTCAGAAGAATTTAATTTCCATTGTGTTTATCTGAAGGCAGTAGTGGCCCGGTGGTAAAAGTGCTGGATTACCGAGCCTAAGTTTGGGGGTTCAAGCCCCACCGTCAACGGCTGTCACTGCCGTCCCCCCAGTGCAGCGAACTGGGTTATCAAAGACCGGCCATGTCTCTCACTGTCTGTAGTGAGAGGTTCATGTAGAAGAACCATTGCTGATCAGGAGAAGCTGTAATAGGTTGCAGCAGCTTGTTTCTCATGGCAAGCTGTCCGGGGTGCACTGTGCCCTCTCACAGAGTTGGCTGAGATGGGCGCCAACTTCCCCGAGACCCAAATTGTGATTAAGCGGTTCAGGAAATGAATGGACGAGTTTATCTAGCTTCTGCATCAAGCGACCAGTATTTGCAAGCATACATCAGTCAGTTCTCATAAATCTATATTTATAAAATATATAAAAAATATATAAAACACACATACATACATACATACATACATATCCACAGATGTGTAACGGTTACTCTGAAAGAAACGAATAAATCCCATGAATGTGGGAACCTCCACGCTGTGAAATACACTGCATGAATTATACATGAACCATCTGTGCGTGTGCGAAATCAGATTCTGAAGACGCAGAACTTTCTCCAAAGTTTATTTTGGACGTGAACTCCTGACACGTTTCGAAACCCTTCTTTACCCGGTGCGTCATTAGTCCCTTTACGTACGTACAGCGGTCGATGCAGGACCCGAAGTGTCTCCGCTCTACCTCCACGACTCTCGGAAAACAAGAGTGACTTCCTACGGTGGAGCATTTGTCACTAAAATGAGATTATGGCGGCTCTGACCTTATCGTACACTCTCGCCCACTTCTACCGCCGCTAATCTAACCCAGCAGAGCGCATCTCACCGTGCATTAGCATTCAGCTGACAGGACACTATTCTGAGTGAGGACCCGAGGTGAGGAGCTGATGGAGGAAAAGTAACACACATACACACACACACACACACACACACACAGACATGCACTTCTACTCATCTGCACTTTTCTCTGGGACACTCACACTGATGCATACCAACACAAACACACACACACACACACACACACACCCACACCCACACACACACGTACTCAGCGACATGCACTTCTACTCATCTGCACTTTTCCCTGAGACACTCACACTGATGCATACCAACACACACACACACACACACCTCCCTCTTTGTCTCTTCTCGCTCACTCACACACACACACACACTCACACACACACACACACACACACACCCTCTCTCTCTTACACACAAATACACCCTCTCTCTCTCTCTCTCTCTCTCTCTCTCTCTCACACACACACACACACACACACACACACACACACACACCCTCTCTCAGTACCCCTCACATTATTTTTTTGTAATAATATTTATTTGGAATTAGTTTTTTATTTACTGAAATCTGGAGTCTCACAGCTGGAGCGCCGACTCGTTTGGTGTTCTGGTTTAGGAAATGGATTTTTGGTTTCCGTGGCGTGTGTCGGTGCTCCACACACCTGTTCATCACCGCTTTTCAGCTAATTATAGAGCACCAAACCGGAGTCTCATTGTAATGCACTGGGCTCCCACCTTCTGTTACACCAGCGGCGCCGTATTAATTGAATCGCGTGCTAATTATCGAAGGGCCTTTGATAAGAAGTGGCTGGAGGCCGTTTCCTTCGGATACCGGGTTTATCTGGGCCTGGTCTTCGTTTCGAATTCATTGGGTTTGGGTTGAAACACGCTAAACTGGGAAAAGGACAGCATGAGATCGGAGGCGGTTTGGTTTTGTTGTCGTCTGAGTTTTGGTCTCGGAGCTGGTGCTCTTTTGTGCACGACTGACCTTTAATCACAGAATGGGGCGTAATTCGTTAGGGTTTCTGCGCCGTGACGCCAATTGATTGAAGCATTTGAGGAGAATCATTAAACACTAATAAGCTGTTTGCAGTCCTCGCAGTTAAATATGCTTTTGCCTGAAGTGAAAACAATCTTGATTAATTCAGCAAAGCAACAATAAATCCAAGTTTCACCTCCAGGCTATTATTGCAATTTATGGATTGAGGAGTAATGAGGTGTTTGTGTTACACTGCGTGGCGTAGCGTTCGGTGGCAGGTTCCGTCGCTCTCGCAGGAATAAACCGTCAGATTTCCAGTGTCACTTTCTCATAAAATAAACAGAAGGGTGGATAGATCGTCGTCGACTCCCTGAACAGCTCGCCTGTACATCTCAAGGCCGACACACACTCGCACACAACCACACCTGGGATGATCTGGAACACATAGATCGTCGAATGGCCATGTGTTTGAACTGCGGGAGGAAACTGGAGTACCCGGAGGGATCCCATGGAAAAAACAATGCCTTTCCCCCAAGCGTGGTACTTGAACCCAGGACCATCTCGGTATGAGGTGGATGTGGTCACTTGTGTCACTGCACTTGTTAAACATAGAGGTTTTCGGTTCTACGTTTGTTTGAAGAGTTTCTCACATGCTTCTATGGTCCGGAACCAGAATGATTTTAGTTCCATTTCTTTCTCTCAAATTAAATCCAGTCACGTGCAGCAGCACTTTAATTCTTACACGTAAACCCAAATAAAACTTTGTAGCCTTGAGAATGAATCATAAAATATTTAAAAATAAAAAAGTAAACGTCTTCACGTGATTACAGCGGTACTTCGACTTACGAAATTAATCCGTTCCGAGGGCGAGCTCATAAGTCAAAATGTTTGTGAGATAAAACAGAAATTCCCATCGGAAATAATAGAAAACCAATTAATTAATTCCAACCCCCTCCCAAACTCATATAACCTGCCACAACCACGGATACTTCACCTAAAGATAAACGTGTACAAACAATAAATATTCCATACTACTACTACTACTACTACTACTACTACTACTACTACTAATAATAATAATAATAATAATACATGTACATTAACATTAATGATAATTAATAATAAATAACAATAAAACAAGAATAAACAATAAGTCAACTAACCCTTTCGATCACCGACTGTGGCGAAGATATCACGTGGGCAGGCAGAAGGTGGTGCATAACAGAGAAGGAGGAGAAGGAGGAGAATTTTGTGCACATGCATGCTACGAATGACAGCGATAAAAGGCTGGTGGTGAGCTCCCACAAGGCCAGTGCTTCTCAAAAAGTGGGGTGTGTAGTGTGATGCTGAGGGCGTGTATGGCCCTGAGGAACAGGTTTTTTTGCCATACTGTACTAGAATTAAGTGTACTTGTGCATCCCCTACAGTAGGTGGCAGTGGAGCTCTCACTGTGTTCCCTGTGTTGGAAAAAGCACCGAACAAGTGATATGAAGTGCAGTAGACACTATTTTTAGTCGTGGATGGGGGCGCTGGAAGGGGCATGAAATGTTTTTGGGTTTTTTTTTTCTTCCTATAGAGGGCATCACAGAAAATAATTGAGAAGCACTGACAAGGCGTTCTCGGAACACGAAGGAATACATGCGGAATAATACGAGGCTAATCGGCCTGAAAAAGCGATTTCTCCAGCAGGGCTTGTAAATCAAAATTTTGCTGTTTGGATGGGGCAGATTTTTGTTGGATCGAAGCTCGTATCATGGAAAATTCATTCGCAGAGACACTTATAACTCAAGGTTCCACTGTAATATTATTCATCCGTTAATTTTTCTTTTCTCAAAAAACTGTTTAATCCTGATCCTAAAGTGGCATCCTGGATTGTTTGCCAGGTCATCACAGTGCCAACACGTATAGCCATCAACACTTACACCTCGAGATGATTTGGAATAGCCAATTATCCTACTGTACATGTTTTCAGAAAGTGGGAGGAAACCGGCGAACTCAACTGAAACCCACACAATCACGGAGAGAACATGCAAACTTCACACGGACACGCCCGCACTGGGAATCGAACCCAGGACGTTCTTGCTGTAAGGCGGACATGTGGCCCACTACGCCACAATTTGTTTATTGTCATGATGATGATGATGATGGTGGTGGTGATGAAGGGAGTGAAACTGTGTAAACTTGGTAAAATCACACATTGTGTTGTGTTTCAAACATCCGAAGCTGAATCATGATGAAGTGAAAGGTGTTAAAGTCTGGCACGCTGTCCAAAGTTGATTAATTTTGCTCCTATAAGGTAATTTACCAAAGTCTGAAAGCCGCCGCAACAAGACTGATCGCATGTGCAAATGAATAGGACTGAAGGGCGGGTATTAAACCTGCACACGCTCAGTTCCACCGTCTGAAATGTGACCGCTTACTCGGTTCAGTTAAAATTTCAACCTTGTTTTCTCTGAATGAGGAAAACGATCCTTTCCGAGATTTAATCAGCCATTTGCATGTTACTGTTCGGAGTATCTTTTGAAATCGTGCAGCTGCTTCGCATCGAAAACTCAGTGGCTTGTTGTCCAGAGCATCAGAAATTGTTTACGTTCGAGATAACGGCTTTTTATTTCTTTGCGATTTTTTTTTTTTTGTCTGATTTCAAAGAAGTTTTTTATTGTGTAATTTATGTAATGAACAAAGAGATTTATTCCAATATTAATAGAAGATTAATTTCCTCAAAACGTTGATATTCCGTTAATTTTTTCTCAGACTCTAATCCAGAGGTTCATCATTAAGCTAAACATCTGCAGCTCTTCAGAATTACAAATGAACAAACACATGTGTTTTCAAATCTGCTGATAAAGGAAATATCAAATCAGTCAAACTGGGCGTGGCACCTCAACACACCATCACTTATCAACTATTGACGTTATGAAGCCGAAAACTTTACGTTTACTTTTTGGTACCAAAAGGAACATTTTTGAAAATATTTGAAGACCCAAGTGCACCAAATGTGGATGAGTTCACATGGAATGACCTTGAGGTCTTCACCTGGCCTCCAAATTACACAAATTTCAATCTCATGGGATGTCCTGGACCAACGGGAGCAATTTAAAGCTTCTAGAACTTTCGGAATCTTCTACCATGGTGGTATCGGAGAGCGCAGCAAACTTTCAGAGATCTCGTGGATTTTACTGGTGCAAAAAAAAAAAAAAAAAAATTCTGGGGAATCAAGTGAATTTTTTTCTCTGAGATAAAATGAGGAAATTAGATTTTAATCCCTGATGCTGTGGGGCAAATAAAGTATTTGTCACATGTATCACACACACACACACACACACACACACACACACACACACACATGTGCAATGAGTGGATTTACAACCTTACTGGCAAATCCAATCAGCCATCAGTCAAAGTAATATCCAATCCAATGGTTTGTCAGAGATCGGAATATAAAATGATGTACAGTGTATATCGTCACGGCAACAGCCTGTTATTTCTTATCTGGACCTCAAATCACAAACCTGAAGCCCAACAACACACTG
>CM045736.1:4888390-4903390 GCA_024760905.1 Plotosus lineatus | reverse complement strand
CACACGCTGCAGTGTTTATGTGACAGGAAGCACATCCCAAGTTTAGGCAATCAGCTGCTCTGCGGGTTGAAGTTTTTCCATGTCTGTCCATTTGTGTTTGTTTGCCAGCTGTGCTTGGCTTCGTGGAAATGAGCCGATCAAAATGAGGGAAATTTATCTCTACTCAAAAACAACAGACGCAGTCCGTGGCTGTTGCTATAATCCAATAAAATTGGAGTTTGAAGCTATCGGACCCGCCCACACAGTGGAGTACAGAAAGGATTGGCTCTCCGCTGCGTGTCACAGTGACGTGGAATTGAAAATAGATGTATCGATTTAAATGCACGAGATTTATTCATCTGTTTTTGTTTGGCGTGAGTGTATTTGGATGGAAAGTCGACATATGACCAGATCGCTTAAGACCGGTCAGCCGGAACTAAAAGTGGTCGTAAGTTGACGACTCGCTGTACTCCGGTTTACTCCCACAGTACAGAGACATGCGCAATAGGTGGGTCAGATGTTCTAAATTGACCCCTGGGTTGGGTGTGTTCATGGTGAGTGTGCTGCCCTCCCCCTCCCAGACTAGAAAAGATTGTGAGGGGAGTAAAAAGACGAGTAAATCCGAATCTCAGATCAGGTGTGAGGTTGATCTACCAATAACCACAGGGGGGCTGTGACCTCACGCCAGCGCTGTCAATCTTCCACATCTCATCTTCGCGTTGCCTCCTGCTCGCTCTCTCTCTCTCGCTCTCTCTCTCTCTCTCTTACTCACACACACACACACACACACACTGTAGTTCTGTCTCTGACACACACACACAGGGTATGAGTGAGTATTGGAAGTGAACAGATGCACTCTTGGTGGGAGATGTGGACGTGATGAGCATGAGCTCAGCTTTCTGTGAAGCATGACATCACTGCATCCAAACTTAGCCTTCACCTTCATCAACAATCTGCACTGTTCCACACATGCCCCCAATTGGTCACTGAACATCCAGACCACCATAGGAAGAGCCCAAATTTGGCAGCAAACCCCAAAACTGCCAAAGCAAAAATAAAGCGTGGCACCGATTCCATGGGAAAGTTTTTTTTTTTTTTTTTTCCCTCCCTCTGTTCTGACCTGTGCTGAACATCTTCCAGTCCTTTCATGGATAGAACAACCACCCCCCCCCCCCCCACCCCTACACTACATCACCAAGACCTACAGGGAGCTCGACGCAAACATATCCTCCTTCCCTTCCACCCTCAGTTATCATCTCTGGAAACATATAGAGCATTCCGAGCACGAAACCAGACCAACGCCGTCAGGTTTTACTTTGGTCATTCACGTTCATCCAATTAAATTATACAGCTGTTCAGGAGCAATATCATCATTTTAAATAAAATGGGGAAAAATTATTTTTTTTTCATCAAAATAAACAGTTTGAGAAATAAACTATCATAATAATAGTCATCATCATCATTATCATCCACCTCCTGCTGCCATTAATATCCTCCTACTCCTCCTCCTACTCGTATTAATACGCCTCCTTTAACTACAGATGATAATAATACTGTTCCCACTACCACTAATACTCCTCCTCCTCCCCCTGCGAGTATTAATACTCCTCCTTCTACAAATAATAACGATAATAATCTACCTCCCACTAATAATACCTGTCCTGCCACTACTACTATAACTGATACTCACTCTCCTCCCCCTCTTCCTCCCCCAACTAGTACTGATACTCCTCGTTCAACGACTCATAGTTATAATCTTCTCACCACTACCACAATTCATACTCCTCCTCCCACTACTACTACTTCTACTAATAATAGTAATCATTTAAAAATCCTTCGTCTAGTATTAACTAATAATCCTACTGCTATTACTACCAATAATACTAATGATACTCCTCCTCCCATGACCACGACTGATAATCCTTTCCCTTCTAGTAACAATAACAATAATAATAATAATAATAATAATAATAATAATAATAATAATAATAATAAAAATAATAATAATACTGCTACTTCTTCTCTTCCACTTATTATTATTCCTCCTCCTTCAGCGATGACTTCGACTACGACCAATATTAGTACTAATACCATTCCTCATCAGACTGCTACTACAGACGCTCCTCACTTTACGTTTATTTGCTTTATGTATTTTTCTATTTGATGTTTTTTGTAAAATAAATAAATAAATAAATTATAAGTCAAATTTTGAGTTTAGTGTGCTCTCTGTAGTAGTGGTCTAGTGGTATAGGGCGCTGGATCGCTGATCCAGAGGTTGGGGGTTCGAGTCCCACTCTCCACAAGGTTGTCACTGTTGTCCCCCCAGTGCAGCTAACTGGGTTATCAAAGGCGGTCCATGTCTCTCACTGTCTATGGTGAGAGGTTCATGTAAAAAAGAACCATTGCTGACTTTCGTAAAGAGTAGCTGCAAAGCCGTCAGCGTGTTTCTGTCCCTTGCTAAAAAGGGTTGTGACAGGAAGGGCATCCGACGTAAAAACGTCTGCCAAATCAAACGTGCGAATCGGATGATTCACTGTGGCGACTCCTGAGTGAAAGGGAAAAAGCCGAAAGCAAGACAGACAGTGTGCTCTCTGTAGTACGAGACGTACCTACGTAGTACGCTGATGTAATACGCTACTTCCGCATGACGCTGCATCCATTGTTTACAAACGACAGACTGAATGTGCCCTGTTTCTTCCCAGTTCACCGCGGGTTACCCTTGTGTTAAGACGTCGTCTCTGTGATCTTTGCGTTTGCAGTGTTTTGCGGACTTTTGTAACCCTAAGCAAATATGGTTGGTCAGAAGCGTAAGCGTAAGGATGTTTGAACGTCATTGATGGGAGAGCAGCTCACGCATTGTTTGAATGTTTGAATGGCGCGTTAGAATTTTTAAGATGGCGCTTTCGTAACGTGAACTTGTTTCGTATACAGAGACAAAAATTTTAGTAAAATGCGTTTCGTAACCTGCATTTTTCGTTTGGTGAGACTTTCGTAAAGTGAGGTACCACTGTGTATATATATATATATATATATATATATATATATATATATATATAGACGCTCCCCAAGTTACGTTTTAGTTCGGTTTCGGACGGCCGAACGGAAGATGAAAAAAAAAGTAAGTTGTTACGTTATGTTCCAGTGACGTCTGACGTTCATACTGCACTATAGAACCATAAATACCATTACCGTATCTCATAAAACACCCCTAAATCAATTATTATAAACATAACATTGTAAAATAATATCAGCAATAATTTCAAATAAATTCAATTCAACAAGATCATTTCAAATAGATACATTTTAATTAAATTCTCTCATTAAATACCAAATACAGTATCAAATATAACCTATTTGATTAAAATTTATCTATTTGAAATTCTTTTTCTTGAATTTAATTTATTACTCCTCTTTCTTCTAATACTATGAATAATAATTGTTACTTCTCATCCTCTTACTTAATACTCCTCCTTCTCCTCCTCCTACTTCCAATAATACTTCTCTCCTCATGTTGCTACGACTGCTGGTACCCTCCTCCTCCTCCTCCTGCTCCTATTACTACTATTACTACTACTATGACTAATAATACTCCTAAAACTCTTATAAAATGAGTTGCTCCTATTAAACCCTGAGAATTTTTTGAAAATATTTTGAACGTTTTCATGAGAGGATCTGCAACCAAGACCCTTTCATGTCTCCCTATGGGACACTTGAGGTTCGTAGCCTGTCATGAGAGGTGTCGGCGTTTGCTGGTGAAAGTCACATCAGCAAAGTGTCGGCCTTCCCTCATGACTTCGACTTAAATCTCTTGAAGTGCTTTGTTTGTTTGTTTGTTTGTTTGTTTGTTTTCCAGCGTCACTCATGTGGAAGTGGGCGGTTGTGATATTTTCCATTCTGGATGCAGAATGCTTGTAATCGCAATCAAAGTGATACAGTTTTAATTCTCCAGCATATTATTGACACTGTGCTTCCCGAAGTTTTCTACGTGGGTGAGATGCGCCTTCATTAGGACTGACGATTAAAAAGCAATTTCATTCAGAGCTGTGTGTGCACGACGCGTCGCGTCATGGAGCCAGTCGCTTCAACACGAACCCGTCATAAGCATCTGAGTGTTCCAGATTTACACAGAATGAGATGGTTTTGGAAATCCGTTTGAACACCAGATGCTCGAAAAGTAATTCATGTACTTGCCGTCTCGGGAGTCACATGCTAACACTGTATGTTTTAAAGATGTATAATATAAAATATTTGAAAATATAAATCTAAACAAAAAAAAACAAACCAAAAAAAAAACCACTGCTCAGAGAATTGCTCATATATTGACTTCTGGAAACTATGGATTCAAAAAAAGTATGATCTTTTTTTTTTATTGTAGTTTAGTTTTATCCATCTGTCCGTCCCTCCATCCGTCTGCCTGTCTGTCCATCCGCCCATCCGTCGGTCTAATAAATGATTTTATTTTTGTTTTTATTTAATTTAAATAACTTGTTGTTTTTCATCCACCAGTCTGAATGACCGTCCCCGTCAGATCTTGTATGTGGTGTAGCAGCCGCCGTGCAAACTTTCTGACAGCTGTACTTGCATTTAGTTTAAATTTGGGTTGAATTGTTCCCTGAAAGTCAGATTTATTTTGCACTTTAGTAGTAAGTTTTATATGGCTTATTTATGTATTTCTTCACCTAGTGTGTATTAACCCAGCTTCACGTGATGTGTGGACAGGGTTCATTTCTGCAGCTTTTCTTGTACAGGAAGTCACCGACTTCTGACCTGCACAAGTTATGGCTGTGCAACTTTATAACCAGCCATGATGAAAAATAAATAAATAAAAAAATACCTTATATACAGTAGGCCCTTGACCATTCGCGGTTTTGCACTCGTGATTTGCATATTCATGGACTGCCGAGCAACTGTCACGTCATTCAATTCAGCCAATGGCTGTCCTCCTTCTTGCTGATTGGTTGAGATGATGTAATACCCCTTTTTACTTGTTCGCTTGTCAATGAGCCTTTTTTAGTGTGTTTTAATGACCACTTAAGCTGTATAATACCACTTAAACGCTGTGCATCTTCTCTAGCTAAGCGCTAGAAAAGGTAATGATGTTGGATGTCTGTTCTGAAGAAATAAGACTTTCTCCTGACGAAACAACAGTTTCCTCTGAAGTGCCTGAAGAGAAATAAACATCTGAAAGCACTCTAGTATTAAAGTCTTTTTAATCATTATTCCAGTACAGTACCTAAGTTAATGTTTGTGTGTGATTTTATGTACTGTGGTGTAGCATGTTTATCGTTTTGTTTTGTTTATCCAATTTATTACATTTCACATCCGTTTATGTTCTTTTTGTTATGGTCTGTGTTTTTGAGGGACGTTGATTTTGACGGCTGTGTTCTCAAACTCTAACTGTCCGCTCAGTGGCTGTGCTGCTCCGTGGTTCACACCTGAATTTCACTCTTCTCATCTACTCTCAATAAACACAAGCATGCTCACCTCTGCACCAGAGGATTAACTCACAGCACATCCCTGCTTGTTTGTACTGTATTGCTCTCTAACTCAAAAACTCTGTTTTCTGCCCGCTCTGGCTGAGGGGCGTGGCTGAGCTGCTCGGGCTGAATGCAGTTCATAACTGAATTCAGTCCTACTCCCTATAAACACAAACCACACGCTTACCTCAGTTGAAGCTTGCTGCTTAAGTGTTTCAATAATAAATCCACTCTGCCATCTCACACTGCCTCACAAGTAATGCAATGTATCCCTCTAGTGGGCAGTTTTGAAAACTACAGTACTGTATGTTTTAAGGAAAATGGTTCTTTTATATATATATATATATATATATATATATATATATATATATATATATATATATATATATATACATACACATGTATACCTGCACATATAATATACACACACACACACATATATATATATATATATATATAAAAAATATATATATATATATATATATATATATATATATATATGTATGCTGTATGTACGCTGAATAATGTTTATATTTTAATATCTTTCAATATCACAGTAAAAAAACACATTTTTTCTTAACCATTACTATATTTTCCTACATTAATACTGTATTAATGAGTAAGACTGTCTATAGAATGTGTTTAAGAAGCACATGTTAGCGCATGTAATAGATACACAGTATTTTACTTCCGGTTGATCATTCGCGCATGTAATATGATCCATGGGGTTTTACTTCCGGGTACAGAACTTGCGGATTATCTTCATTTGCGGGAGAGGCCGGAACCAAACCCCCACGAATAACCAGAGCCTACTGTACTTGTGTATCTTGTATGTGAATATCGTCTGCCCAGCCAAGCTGGTTCGTGCCTATTTGTGAGAATCAAACAGGCTAAACTGTGTGTGTGTGTGTGTGTGTGTGTGTGTGTGTGTGCGTGCATATACATAATTTCTGTACTGTACTCTTCGTCTTTCCATCATCTGAGCTGAACAATGACTCAGAGAGCTCTGGACTTGACTCATGATTCTTTGAACCATGAACTGATTCACAAGAAGTGACTCCTCCCCCACGTCCTTTGTAAAGAGATGCATTAGGTTGAAAACATATGGACACTAGTCTTCTTCCTCCTCCATGTATTAGTCTAAAGAAAGGGGGAAAAGATTGCAAACATAATTTTGAGACGAACTTGTAGAAAGGTCCAGTATTCTGTACATACTACTAATAATATACGTACCAACCCGACTTATGTCTAAACCATCTCATGACCTGTTGGTCAGAACGGAATGCAGAAGTAAGTCAGACACTCCGTGTACTCTTCCAATGCCTTTATCTTCCTTGCTGGTTCAGGAGCATCAAGAACATACAGCTGAAGAGATGAACTGATCAAGCACCCTGTGTAGGCTAAAGATAGCACAGCGAAACCAGTGAGTCATTTGGACTTTGCTTGGCATCCCACCTCTCAGTCCTCTGAGTCAGCAAAGAAACTGAAACTACTGAAATTAGTGCGAAATAGAGAAATGTGTGAGCATTAATGAGCAGAAGTGACCAAGTGAGAGAGAGAGAGCTAAGCAGATCCACTTCTCAAAGGGATAGAATGAGAAAGAGGAGACATGCTGTGTGTGTGTGTGTGTGTGTGTGTGTGTGTGTGTGTGTGTGTGTGTGTGTATATTTTTAAGAAGGGCTAGTGTATATGTGTATATATATATATATATATATATATATATATATATATATATATATATATATATATATATATACTAGCCCTTCTTAAAAAATTAGCATATTGTGATAAAGTTCATTATTTTCTGTAATGTACTGATAAAAATGAAAGTTTCATATATTTTAGATTCACTGCACACCAACTGAAATATTTCAGGTCTCTTATTGTTTTAATACCAATTATTTTGGGATACAGCTCATGAAAACCCAAAATTCCTATCTCAAAAAATTAGCATATCATGTTCAGGTCATCTAAACGAGCTATTAACCTAATCATCTGAATCAACCAATTAACTCTAAACACCTGCAAAAGATTCCTGAGGCTTTTAAAAACTCCCAGCCTGGTTCATTACTCAAAACCGCAATCATGGGTAAGACTGCCGACCTGACTGCTGTCCAGAAGGCCATCATTGACACCCTCAAGCAAGAGGGTAAGACACAGAAAGAAATCTCTGAGCGAATAGGCTGTTCCCAGAGTGCTCGATCAAGCCACCTCAGTGGGACGTCTGTGGGAAGGAAAAAGTGTGGCAGAAAACGTTGCACAACCAGAAGAGGTGACCGGACTCTGAGGAAGATTGTGGAGAAGGGCCGTTTCCAGACCTCGGGGGACCTGTGGAAGCAGTGGACTGGGCTACAGGTGCCGCATTCCCTAGGTCAAGCACCTTTTGAACCAGAAACCGCGGCAGAAGTGCCTGACCTGGGCTACAGAGAAGCAGCACTGGACTGTTGCTCAGTGGTCCAAAGTACTTTTTTCGGATGAAAGCAAAGTTTGCATGTCATTCGGAAATCAAGGCGCCAGAGTCTGGAGGAAGACTGGGGAGAAGGAAATGCCAAAATGCCTGAAGTCCAGTGTCAAGTCCCCACAGTCAGTGATGGTCTGGGGTGCCATGTCAGCTGCTGGTGTTGGTCCACTGTGTTTTATCAAGGGCAGGGTCAATGCAGCTAGCTATCAGGAGATTTTGGAGCACTTCATACTTCCATCTGCTGAAAAGCTTTATGGAGATGAAGATTTCATTTTTCAGCACGACCTGGCACCTGCTCACAGTGCCAAAACCACTGCTAAATGGTTTACTGACCATGGTATTACTGGGCTCAATTGGCCTGCCAACTCTCCTGACCTGAAGCCCATAGAGAATCTGTGGGACATTGTGAAGAGAAAGTTGAGAGACACCAGACCCAACACTGTGGATGAGCTTAAGGCCGCTATCGAAGCATCCTGGACCTCCGTAACACCTCAGCAGTGCCACAGGCTGATTGCCTCCATGCCACGCCGCATTGAAGCAGTCATTTCTGCAAAAGGATTCCCGACCAAGTATTGAGTGCATAACTGAACATAATTATTTGAAGGTTGACTTTTTTTGTATTAAAAACACTTTTTTTTTATTGGTCGGATAAAATATGCTAATTTTTTGAGATAAGAATTTTTGTTTTTCATGAGCTGTATGCCAAAATCATCAGTATTAAAACTGAAAAATATTTCAGTTGGTGTGCAATCAATCTAAAATATATGAAACTTTCATTTTTATCAGTACATTACAGAAAATAATGAACTTTATCACAATATGCTAATTTCTTTATATATATATATATATATATATATATATATATCGGATTTTCTGAGTAGATCCTTCCGTAGGAGAGTGCTCAATACTTTTTGGTAGAGCAAATAACAAAAACATTAAATTAAACAATAAATATTTTGTTATTTATATATATATATATATATATATATATATATATATATATATATATATATATATATATATATACACAGTGATACCTCAGCTCACGAACATAATTGGTTCCCAGAAAGTGTGTGTAAGGCAAAAAGTTCGTCTTCCGAACATTTATTTCCCATAAGAAACCATTAAAATGAGAATAATCCGTTCCCAGGTCCCTATAAAACATAATTTTCTACTAAATAAGCCTTAAAACTACACAAAAATATACCTTATTTTATGTATAATAAATGTGCTCTTGTATTGTAATTAAAGAAATAAACTGTACTGTATAATAAAGTCATTTTATTTACCTTTGTGATGGTAGTTGATGGCTTGATGGAATGGAGTGGGAGGAGGAGAAAGGGAGGGACTTACTGTTTGGAAGGAGTGTTTGGAAACGCCTACTGTTTGGAAACACCCTTAGCCACACACGCACCCTTAATAGCTTCCTTGTTCTTAAGGATGGGAGCAATGGTAGACTTAGCGTACTGGTACTGGGACGCTGAGTCACACAAACGCACACCTCGTTCGTGTTTTTCAATGATCTCCGCCTGTGGTGGGGTCTTTTTCGGTCCCATAATAGCAAAAGTACACTCAATATGGTCCAAAATGTCTATCAAACACAAACCACGTCCGCACTCAAAGAAAGGGGGTGACGAACTGTGACGCCGTGAGCGTGCGTCACCTTCTCGTGGCCGCCACCAGTCGCTGTTCGACCGCATGGTTTGGTTCGTCCGCCGAAAACTAGTTCGTCAGCAGAGACTATATGCTCGCGAATTTAATGTTCTTGAGGCGAAAAGTTCGTGAGCTTAACCGTTCGTCAGCGGAGGTTTTACTGTGTATATATATATATATATATATATATATGCAGACATATATGGCTAGACCTCACTTAACAATGGGGTTACGTTCTGTGGACCCCGTCGTTAAGTGATTTCGTTGTCCTGCTCCACACATTCAAAGCTATTCATGACCTTGCTCCTCCATATCTCTCTGACCTCTTCCACATTGCCACTTCTGCTCGCTCTCTTCGCTCCTCTTCTTCGCTCCATCTCTCTGTTCCTTCAGCCCGCCTTGTCACTGTGGGGAGCAGAGCTATCAGCTGCTCTGCTCCCCAGCTCTGGAATTCTCTTCCTCCCGATCTCCGCAATATAGACACATTCCCACTCTTCAAATCCAGACTCAAAACTCACCTGTTCAAACTTGCATACTCACTGTAACCACAACTGCACTGTCATGTAAATATTTTAACTGTATTTAACTGTCTGTTTATATTGAATATGTTGATTGTATTTTATTTGAATGTTTTATTACTGTTTTTATGATGTGAGGCGACCTTGAGTGCTGAGAAAGGCGCCATATAAATAAAATGTATTATTATTATTATTAAATGTATTATTAAACGAACCCTGCTTTCGTCGGCATTTTACAGTAGTAGGCTACTGTATTGCATACATATAGACAGTTGAATGTGAGAAGCTGTAACTGCTAACAATCACTTGAACACTCTTACCTAGCAGCATGGTAGAGTTCCGACTGAGCAGTGAGTCTACCGATGGTAGATGGGTTTGGCCATATTCTTTTGCGATATCACTTGAGCCGTATCTTCTTCTCACTCGCACCAGAAATCACGCGAATGCGCGTGTGTGTGTGTGTTCGTGGGTGTCCGTGCATGCGTGTGTTGACCATATCTTCTTAGCAGAGATATAATTTTACAAATGTTTCTGCAAAGTTAAAAGCCTGAGTCAAGAAATAAAGCATGAAACAACAATAACTCTGTCTTTTACACGGAAAGCATTATGGTCGATGCAGATCCATAATAGCCAATGGGAGGGAGCTGTGTCATCCCTCCTAGCCAATGGGAGGCCAGCGGGGCGGGATGTTTGAACGTCATTGATGGGAGAGCAGCTCGTGCATTGTTTGAATGTTTGAATGGCGCATTTTAATATTTGAATGGCGCGTTTGAATTTTTAAAATGGCGCTTTTGTAACGTGAACTTGTTTCGTATCCAGAGACAAAAATTTTAGGAAAATGCGTTTCGGAACCTGAATTTTTCGTTTGGTGAGACTTTCGTAAAGTGAGGTACCACTTTGTGTGTGTATATATATATATATATACAAGTTTTATGCCGGGTGCCCTTCCTGTGGCAACCCTCTTCATTTATCTGAGCTTGGGACTGGCATGAGGGTGAACACTGGCTTGCCCCCCCCCCCCCCCCCCTCATGGCTGCATTCCTTTCTCGCATCATGGCCACAAAAAAAGAAAACAGGATCTTATGGCGAAGCCGGTCCAGCCGAGAGGAACGTCATGACGATGGAAACGAAGCGGATATTATTTAAAGATCGGAGAAAGGCTGTATTTTATTATATTATATATTTATGTAATTTTAATTGAAATGTCTATTTTAATTGTGTGTACTGTTTTCCCATGAATATGAAGTATAATACATGTAGTTAGATAGTTATTCAGAGATTTCCGACTTCCACAGAATTCCGGGTTATGACGCGTCATAGGAATGGAACTTGTTCGTAACTCGAGGACCGCCTGTATTTACGAGAAATTCAACTGATTCTTTCTGAAAATGTGAAATTTACAGTCCAAACCTATTCAGTTCTTTTCGAAAATAAAAGTCACTTATCAGATGGAAAAACAAATAAACCCCTTAAATCTAGAACCCATCCTCATCTTCAGTCTGTTCCTTCTGGACAGCTCCAGTTCTGAAATCCTGGGACCGGACATATGATGTGGTCTGTTGGGTTTTTTGTTTTTTAACCACTTTGTGAAATATTCTGAGAACAGAGAAACCCGCCCTTTTTCCCCCAGCAGAACTGCTTTATAAAGCTAATATCTATCTGAAGAACCCCTTTATTTTTCAAAGAGCTTCGCCTTATGAACAGTGTAATCGTGTGAGTACGACTTCAAAGTGTGTGGAAATGAAGTGGCTTGGAATCAAAGCTAACGTGTGTACACGGGCTCCTCGGCGGCAAACATATACAGTGAGAAAACGCGATTGAAGGGCTCTTCACAGTGCTCTGCATCCAGAGGGAATAAAAAACAAAATATATTGAAATGCTGCTGACTGTGCGACATCTGAAAGTCGACTTGAACCCCTTCGCCCAGAAGGGATCTCGACCATTAAAATGCTAATGTCTAGAGATGAGGGAAATACGAAAGAGAGAAAATTTGAGTTTCTTTCTTCCGCATACTGCCTCTCACGTTTCGTAGAATAATTCTGTTGATCTATCATTGAAACGCACACACACACACACACACACACACACACACACACACACACAATAACTATTGATTGCTATATAATTAATAGTTTTAGTAATAATAGTGATTGGGTGTGGTCTTTTGCCTTTTGATGACGTGACTGGGATCCGATCCTTACCAAGTCCAAACCCACTGCTGTGTTCCTGTGTCCTCATTGAGCAACAGATTGGTGCCAGTCAGCTCGCTGCTCATATTCAGTTCAGGGGTTAGTTTGGAAGTAGAGTGGACTGTAATTGAACACAATCACAGCCCACCACTTGAATTTCAGCCGATACGTCCCACACGTGAACCTGATGAACAGAAGAAGGTGCGGAGCAACGACCCTGCAGGCCTTTCCCCTTGAGATTGCGGAATTGAGGAGTTTAGTCTCGCGCTTCTCCAGAGAACCAGATTTGTCTTGTTTGGCAGTGAAACGGTTCAGACTGGGAGTCTGGAAGTGGAAGATATTGACTTTGCCCCCTGTGGTTTCACAGCAGCTGTGAGGTTGATGCTGTGTTCATGATAATTCTCTGTTATGAATAGCGTGTCTTGGCTGAAATGGGATTGGGCTACACATGGCATGGTTAGATGATGCTTGGCGAGTCAGTTCTTGAACTGGACTGTTCTGGATTTTTTTTTTTTTTTTTTTGGTTCGGCTGGGGATGCTAATGATACCAGCTGTCATAAAAATATCAGCGTGCTTGATCCAAATGTCGAGTTGCAAAGACCTTCCGTCAAACCGTAGGAATATGTTCAAGCTTTTGGTGGACCATCAACAGTTCTCTTCTCTTCACCCACGGGAATTTTTATCCATGCTTTATATCCATGTATTATTTTTAATTGACTGAATAACTAAAGACTTGCGGTGCCTGTGCCATTTTCAGGTAAACATTCTGAAACAGGTCCCTGGATTGCCATCCAGATAGTTTTACCGCTGCCAAAAACAGAGCTTTGGCGTTTAGTCGGTATTGTATTCATTTCCATTTGAACGTCCATCCAAGTTTGTCTGTCATCGAACAAAATACCGACCCAACCCGTGCATGAACTTTCTACAGCCTGGGTGGAATATCTGGGTCAGAGGTCAAGGTCAGAGCAAGGACACATGGTGTTGGTGCTTGACTTGAACACGAGTGCTGATATACATGGTTATCACCACGAGAAAGCAGTATGTGGACTTTCGAATGAGACTTTTCACCTTGAGTAATCTGCAAAGATCAAACCCAGGACGCCGTGTAAAGTTTTGCTCATCGAGTCACGCCAGTGATGAATACCGGGGTAATTCAGACCTCTACCCACACACGGCGTATTTTTGACATTATTCTCAATGTATGGCAAGTATACCCCAGACCTTCAGTGACCCTCGAGTGTGTGGTCCCCCCCCCCCCCCCACCAAACCAAAAAGTATCCAGCATTGGTCAAGGCGCTGAAAATTTGAAAAAGAGTTTTCAACAATTTTTGCTCTGAGTGTACGCCATTTAAGACACATGAGGTGGGAGGGGCAATTACATTTCACTCATTTTCCTAGAACGAGGATTCACTGCAAATCAGTACATCATTCTTCTCAGAGATTGGGTTCTATCTTTATGGAGGCGTGGTCATTTCCAGGAAGGCTCCACCCCATTCAAAGGACACAAGAACTCACTGAAAGCGTAAATGAGCAAATAATTAACGTTACTCACAAATCCATTTCGAAATCTGGCGGTTCATTTCATTGTCTTGCTTTCACCACATCAGGATATTATTATTATTATTATTATATAATGTGTGTTCATGTGCTATCTGCTCCATATATCTAGCGACTGAATGCAGCAATGTTCTGATGTTTTATTGTTTAATGAAATAAAAAAGACAGACCCACATCATTAATGATGAAAGTTTTAGATCTCTTCTGATAAACAGTCCGATTCGGGGAACACCCAGAACACGTTCAGCTTCTATAAGAGAGAAAGAAAACGGTTATGATGGGAAAATGCTTGGCTTCTGCCACTGTAAAGGGGAGAGAGAGAGAGCGAGAGAGAGAGAGAGAGAGACTCACACATCCAGGATTGAAATGCAGAGAGAATGAGAAGTGAAGAGTGTGAGAGATCAGAGCATACAAAGCTCATCAGCATTGAAAAATCCAACAGATTCTCCTGCGTTCTCATCCCAACCTCCTCCTTCCTTTCTCCCTCTCCTTTCTCTCCTCTTTTCCTCTCTCCTCCCCTCTCATTGTTTCTCTCTCTTACTCTCTCCACTCCTTTTTGATTATTTCATTGTTCAAACTAAATATTTTAAAATATTCCTTGCTGTCCTTGAATCCGATTGGTCAGAAAGCTCGTCTCCCTCGCCCCTCTCTCTCTCTCTCTCTCTCTCTCTCTCTCTCTCTCTCTCTCTCTCCCCTCTCTCTCTCTCTCTCTCTCTCTCTCTCTCTCTCTCTCTCTCTCTTTCTCTCATCGAACTCCCTCTCTCCCTGTCTTTTTCTCTTTTTTCTTTCTCCCTTCCCTCCCTTTCTCCCCCTCTTCCTCTTTTTATCTCTGTCATTTTTTTCCTGTCTCTGTGATGTGTTATCAAAGGTTCTCTCTGGCTCTCTGCGACTGAGTGGGATATCCCATGATGCTAAGCTGTCTGGCTGCCTCTACCTACTGAGTTGAGAAGGAGGTGGTTGTCAAGCTGGCTGCTGGTGATGGTGTGAGGGAGGAGTTTGCATGATGCTGGGGAGGTGGGGTTATTTAGGGCATCACAATGTGCCAGAAGTTAATTTTGTGAGAAACACAATATCCTGAAATGGAAAGATTCCAAAGATGCAAGCCTGATGCACAAGCCGTGTGAAATGGAAACATGCAGAAAGCTCTTGGGCTTGAGCTGGGTGGA
>CM045736.1:4863390-4883390 GCA_024760905.1 Plotosus lineatus | reverse complement strand
GGGCATTTTTTAAAAACAGCCAATTAGCTGAATGGGCGGGCAGTGGTGGCCTGGTGGTGAAGGTGCTGGATCACTGATTCTAAGGTTGGGGGTTCGAGTCCCACTCTCCACAAGGTTATCACTGTCCCCCCCAGTGCAGCTAACTGAGATATCAAAGGCCGGCCACGTCTCTCACTGTCTGTGGTGAGAGGTTCATATGAAGAAACCATGACTGACTTCGACAAGAGAATCTGCATAGCCGTCAGCGTGTTTCCGCCCTGTGATGGCCTGGCGAGCCGTCCAGGGTGTACTTTGCTCTTGACCAAAGTCAGATGAAATGGGCGCCCAATTAAAATCACGCAGTTCAGAAAACGAATGAATGACCTAATTAGCCGAATGTGCATGTCTGTGGACCAGGAGGAACCCGGAGTCCCCTGGGAGGAAACCTGCATAACCATGAGGTGAACTGTAAGCTCCAGCAGAATCACCCAGGTTCTGGAAACGAACCCAGGACTTTCTTGTTGTGAGGCGAATGTACTGAGCATGACGCCACTGCGGCGCTGTCAGGGTCTCGGTTCGGTTCGATCCCTTTTGTCCTGGTGATCCTTCACGGTGTACAATCCAGTGCTGCATTTCTGTTCGTCTTTAAATTCAAAAAACATGATCATTTAATAATGTGATCTGTAATTACTGCAACACGTCAGGTCAAGCTCAGTCACCCGAGTCACATGACCTCAGTCACATGACAACACCCATTCTCTAATCTGTTGTTCACAGTTCACTCCTCCTTCAAAGTCTGCTTTATATTTCACAGCATGGCAGCAGGATTACACGGACACCAGCACATATGGGAGATGGATTAAAAAAAAAAAAAAAAAAAAAAAAAAAAAAACAGACGACACCCACTCGTTTGTTTTTTTTTGTTTTTTTCTCTTAAATTCAGTGCACATTATAAATGTCTTGTTGCAGACAGACACAACTCTGGTAATGATGGAGTGTTACACAAACATATCGTTATACGGCTTGGGCGGGTTATAACCCTGCTGTGGATTTAGTTTGTTATTATAGTATCTGGTACCAATTCTGAAGGTTCATTTCATTCTACATCACTACTTAATGCAGGCTTCTATTAGCACATGTGACTGGTTTTATGGGCTTGGCGGTACCGTGTGGACCTGGAACCTTTTAATATCTTAAAATAAAAGTGGTATCACCCTTCTATTCCTATGCATTTTTCGTTCTTCCTGGTGGTGGCGCTACAGTGGGATTTTGAGCCGATGTGAACAGTCCCCCACCTAAACTTGTGTGTGTGTGTGTGTGTGTGTGTGTGTGTGTGTGTGTAATGTCACTAGTAAGAAACAGAAACATTATTCACAAAATGCCTTGTCACTATCTAAAATTGGACTGAAAAATAAACCAGATGTTTCACTGTCAATCCTAATTCCTGAACTTTTATTTATTTATTATTGTTTATTATTATTATTATTATTATTATTTTGTTATTTTATTTTATTTTTATTTTTTGGTGAGTAAACAGGCGATTTAATACAACGATCAAAGTTAAACCGACTGACGCAAACCCTCCCAGTGCAAGTCTTTTGATGGTGCAGAAGCGACGCTGTCCGCGGTACTGATACAGCCGACGTTTCGCGAAGAGAAAGAATCATCTCGAATAAACACAAGGAGAGCGAGTGAAGGAGTTTAGGGGGCGGGGTGGGGTTCGAAATGTTATTCTCTCGCTTATCTGTTTTTGAATTGGGTGCTTTCTTACATTTCTGAACCTTTGAACTTGGACTTTTCAACCTTCTACAAATTGGTGTGACACCATCAAGTTATTGCTGTTGTAAACAGAACCAGAACCAAATCAAGATACAAAACGGGTATATCAGAGAAATTAAGCATGTGAGCTTCATGCAAACCTTTCTAATAATCCAGCCTGTTAATGAAAGAAAAAGTGCCTCATGCTATTGGCTGAGGAACATGCACCTCGAAACCTGATGGGGAGGGTCTCCAAACTCTTGGTATGAAGACTTTCTCTGTCAGGAGATTTTTTGAACATCTTTTAAAACGAGTCTTGAGTGTCAACCTTTTTTTTTTGCATCGCTCAGATTTAATGCTCTGACTTTTCTAGCATGTGTTTAATGGGAGACTTTTTATTACCGTGTCTTTTTTTTTTTTTTTTTTTTTTTTACCATGAATAGAAAATCAACGTAAAAAAAAAGATTTTCAAGTCGATTCAAGTTCACTTTGGCTGATCGATTTCTGGTCTCTTATTCATCTGGATAGTGTTCATAAGGTGACATAGTTTTGTGTTGGTAGTTTGGTAGGTTGGTAGGTTGGTAGTTTTGTAGGTTTGTAAATTGGTAGGTTGGTAGATTGGTAGATTGTTAGTTTGGTAGATTGGTCGTTTGGTAGATTGGTAGGTTGGTAGTTTTGTAGGTTTGTAAATTCTTAGGTTGGTGGATTGGTAGTTTTGTAGGTTGGTAGATTGGTAGGTTGGTAGATTGATTGGTTGGTAGGTTGGTAGTTTTGTTGATTGGTAGATTGGTAAGTTGGTATATTTGTAGGTTTGTAGGTTGGTGGGTTGGTAGATTGGTAGGTTGGTAGTTTTGTAAATTCTTAGGTTGGTGGATTGATAGGTTGGTAGTTTTGTAGGTTGGTAGGTTGGTAGATTGATTGGTTGGTAGGTTGGTAGTTTTGTTGATTGGTCGATTGGTGGATTGGTAAGTTGGTATATTGGTAGTTTTGTAGGTTGGTAGATTGGTAGGTTGGTAGTTTTGTAAATTCTTAGGTTGGTGGATTGATAGGTTGGTAGTTTTGTAGGCTGGTAGGTTGGTATATTGATTGGTTGGTAGGTTGGTAGTTTTGTTGATTGGTAGGTTGGTGGATTGGTAAGTTGGTATATTGGTAGTTTTGTAGGTTGATAGAGTTATAGATCGGTAGGTTGGTAGATTTATAGATCGGTAGTTTAATAGGTTGGTGGTAGAATGCCTGCTTCATTTTTCAGTGTTTTTCTTTTGTGCTTGTTTTAACTGACCTGATGCTACTCTAAATTCTCGCTCGCAGCATGGATTTGTGTACGTGGGTTTCACACAAATTGATTTGATAGAAAAGTCATTCCTGCCCCTGAGTGATTTCCTTTCACCTGCTTCACGAGAAGTCTTATGAATTTGCAGTCATGAGCGACAGACTTGATTATATTTTCCCTCTCAAATATAAACACACCTGCTTCAATACTTCCATCTCAGACACTCACACACCTGGCAATTGTGTTTCAGCAAACATGCTCAATTCTCCAGCTCTAAATCTCTTCATGCCCCGTACTTTATTATTTCTATATATAAACTTATACATCTTGTGTAGAAACTCCCTCACCTCACATTAGCCCTGTTTTACTTGTCTGCCACCCGATGTTTCATGCAGTGCTTGTTTGTTTAGGATCGAGAGGTGTTTTGCAATTTTCTCAGCGATATCCACTCAAAGTTTTTCGCCCTTTCTTTCTTTTCCTTGCTAATAGTTTGGTGAAGATAATCATGTCTATTTTTGTTTATGTGGAGGTGTTGTTGGTTTTACATTTGCATCAGTGATTGCTCCATTCATGTCGTGCTGCGATAGTTAAAACTGTGTTTTAACGCGAGTTTGAAGATGGTGGTAAACTAACAGCGTGCCGTGGACACCTGACTGCAAATCCGTTTTCTGGTAATCAGCATCATTGTCTGAGCAAAAATGGCCTGAGTCTGGTGCGGGTGTAATTTCATTTAACGCCAGGGTGTGAAAAGGGTAATTTCTAAGCCTGATGCAGGCAGCAATTCAGTTTCATTTCTAAAATTGACCAGAAAATGTGTTTGTTTTGCCCTTTCATTGAAGATTATATATGCACAGTATTTAATAATTGACAGTAATACACTACTGTAGTTTATAATATGAGCCATTGAGATCAATTCTTTTTCTTTTCTTTTTTTCCATGCTACACGATCATCTTGTCCCACCAGGTAAGTCTTTTTTTCTGATTCTACTTTCTCTTCTTTTTCACATGAAATAAATGTCTTTATTATCATCCACTACAATCATCATGAATTTGGTTTGGATTGCTTTCTGTGTTCTTCTGTAGTATTACACAGGAAACATACTTTTCCATCAACTCTCTACAATTTATTGAAAGTTTATTTGACATTGTGAGATATGATGATAATTTTTGGAAGTGTTCTACTACAGCATGTCCAGCAGGGGGTGCTGTGTATTTTATTTTTAAATGAATGTATTATTATTATTATTATTATTATTATTATTATTTATTTATTTATTTATTTATTATTATTTTGGAGTGGGGTGGGTTGACTTCTCAGATGTTGGTACTCTGCAGATGTTTAAATAACAGCAGTGTTATACAGCAGTTATAAGGCGACTTAAGCCTATAAGAATGAAAATATGTTGAACTCCATATCATTACAGGTTGAAAAAAATGATCTGAAAAAAAAAAAAAAAAAAAATTGTTAGTTATATGCAACCAGTATGAGTGGTTGATATGTGTTCGACCAAAACATTGGCCCCATTAAGACTTCAAGTTGGTGGATGGGACATCATAACACTTTCGGTAATTTTAACTCGCCTATGATTTTGTAATTTACCCCGGAGATTAACGAAGGGCAAAATGAAAGTCCAAATAATTAGCACCATGGGGATCAAGCTATTGACCCTATTTAGTGTCTGTAGACAGTGACCCATGGGTTACAATCTCCACAATCATGGATCTGAACATCACCTTCTCTGACTGTAGCCTGAGCTGGTTCCTATTGCACATGATCCAGATTTTATTAATCAGAAGCAACAACTGATTTATATTGGTGACCTGCATAAGTTCTATCTGGGAGCTCCAGTTTTCTTCCAGTCTAATGGCATTATACATGACAATAATATACTAACTGAATTCTCCAAATTGCCCCGAAGTGTGAGTGTGGATGGGTGTGATTGCCTTGCCTTGTGATGGAGTGACTGGTGAGCTGCTCAGGGTGTACTGTACTTTCGCCCGGTGTCAGCTGAGAGAGACTCCAGCCTCCCCGTGAGCTCAACTGATTTTGTAAGCGAACAGTTGGCCATACAGACTAAATGAAAGCAGAAAAAATACCAGCAGAGACACAATGGCCCAGGTCTGTGTTATATGGCAGCTTTCAAATCCATTATTTAATTCGCTAAACAGCAGCGTCCTTCATTTTTCTTTCATTTTACTCTGTCTCAGGTGTGATGGTTTTGGTGGACTTTCTTTTTGTCAACTTTTTAAAATCTATCCACACAGATGTAGGTTTTAGTGCCCTGTAAAGCGTGGGAGATGTGAGGGATGTGGGGTATGTGAGGGATGTGGGGCATGTGAGGGATGTGAGGGATGTAGGGTATGTGGGGTATGTGGGGATGTGGGGTATGTGGGGATGTGAGGGATGTGGGGATGTGGGGATGTGAGGGATGTGGGGATGTGGGGTATGTGGGGATGTAGGGTATGTGGGGATGTGGGGTATGTGGGGATGTGAGGGATGTGGGGGATGTAGGGTATGTGGGGATGTGGGGTATGTGGGGATGTGAGGGATGTGGGGATGTGGGGTATGTGGGGATGTAGGGTATGTGGGGATGTGAGGGATGTGGGGATGTGGGGATGTAGGGCACGTGGGGATGTGAGAGATGTGGGGATATGAGGGATGTGGGGATGTGGGGATGTGAGGGATGTGGGGGATGTGGGGATGTGAGGGATGTGTGGGGATGTGGGGATGTGGGGATGTGGGGATGTGGGGATGTGAGGGATGTGGGGGATGTGAGGGATGTGGGGGATGTGAGGGATGTGGGGTATGTGAGGGATGTGGGGGATGTGAGGGATGTGGGGTATGTGGGGTATGTGGGATATCGGTATTGCCTTGCCCCCCACCCGCTCTGTTTACAGTGCTGGAGCTTCACTCTGTGATTATTTCCTCTGGAAACAGGAAGATTGAGAACTGCTTTATCGCTTCCTAATTTCATTTCCAAGCCCCAAACTCTCTGTCATCTGTGCAAAATGTCAGAGGATAACTGTGTGCATTTATCTCCAGTCTCGATCGCATTAGAACCCGATCAAGAGAATCAGCATTTCCGAGCTCACACCGCAGATGAAATACAGAACTCCGCCTTTCCTTGTTTTTTTATTTTATTTTGAAAGTAAATGACTGAAAGTTTCTCCGAACACGTGTGCATGTGTTGTGCTGTACCATCACTGAGCATCCCAATGAGCGTGCTGTCTCAACTCGCGGCATCATGAAAGTCAGTTTGGTTGGAGATGCTCTTGCAGATTTGAGACGGAGTGAGGGAGGGACATCTCCGCGCTTTATTCACTGTCTGTTGGTAATTTTATTCAGAGCTGGAGTTGATTTTTTTTTTCCTTTTTTTTTTAACCCAGTCTTCCCCTGTTACTTAATTTTTAAATCGATCTTAATAAATGTCTTTATTCATCGGAATTAATTCGTCTCTCATGAAGTCCCATTTCCTTTATAATCCGCCTTTTATGGCCATAAATGATGAATATTTCACTGCCGACAAAAGGCTCTGTTCGTTTTCAGTTGTCCAAAGCTATCATTGTTGAATGTAACCAGCTTTTTAATTATCAGTTGTATCAAAGTGCCCATTGTGGGGGGCTATTACTGCCTCTCCACCAAGCAAAGAAAGATTTTTTTTTAATGTTTCTTGCAAGTAAAGATTAAAACGCATTGGGATTTTTCCCATAATTTATTTTGCACCTGGAAAATTATGCAAGCAGCCAGTCTGTCGTAAATAATTTTATACCGTCATATTTATTCACTCATTTCTTGAATCACTTCATCTTAATAAGCGTCACAGGGAGGCTGTCACTCATGTTAGTCGAATCTGAGCGAGGGCGGGGTACACCCCACACAGCTCACCAGGTCATCGTACAGCAGAAATTTGCTGAAACAAGTCTACAAGGTTCTTTGACAAGCCTGTCACCACAGACGTACCCGGTTAGCTGCGCTGCGGGCACAGCAATGAATAAATACCGTAAATTACCATAAAACGCACAAAACTGGGGATTACATCCCGTGGATTATGAGCAGTGTGCTAAATTACAGATGTTAGCAGCTTAGCAGATGTTTTTCCCCCAGAAATGATGTCAACATGTTGCACAGAGCTGACCTCTATCGTTCAGACAGTGAGACGTTGCTAGAATTGCTAGAATTGTTGCTAGAACTGCTAGAATTATCGACTCGGCTTTCATACCGTCGGTTGGCTTGGCAACAAAATGAAATACGTTTTGCAATTTCGGTGCCACATGGGTCAGTGACCTAGCCCAGCCAATCCAACAGTCACATCACAACCCGGCTGGAACAGCCAATTCGAGTCATAACACTCGTGCACACTTTAAAATTGGGCCTGGACTGACGTTGCCGGGAGAAAGAGCTCACATCACTAATTCGCCACAGCTACACTCTGTAACCTGCCGACTCGGATAAGTAAACAAATTCCATTTGCATCGACTCACAGCATCACTGCTCTCGCTACAACCGTGCTATGCAGTCGAAGGTGGGGTGGTTGGCATCATCAGTGTTGTGGGTGTAGAAACCAGTGGCCGATATGCACAATATTAGAGTGAATACAGATTTTCAAAGCCCCAAGTAGGCCAAAGATTCCTGGCACAATAATGAGCCGTTGACTAATGTAACCATGCTGTTGCTCTTATTTTAGCCGTGCCCACTTTGCATCCAAAAAACCAAACAAACCAAAAACCTGAAGTCAGAAACATTTCCAGATTGTGCTGCGTCACTGTCCAGGACAGGATGAGAAAAGCTCACAGGGAAAAGGAACGGATTAGAAATATTTAAGTCTCTTATTCGGTCTTGTGATCTCGAGGTGATCATGCCGTCTGTTCAGGAGTGGGCGGAGATTTTCAAGCACTTTCATGGTAGTCGTAAAATTAAAAAAGCTCTAATCCACACAAAGGTGAAAGATTTACCTGTCTGTGTTATCAAAGCGCTTGAGTAATCTCGCCTGGGTGGTAATGCAGTCTTGCTGAGCTCACGCTGCCTCGGAGCGGTGCTGTGTCACAGTAAGACCCGCTGACTAAACAGTCCGCGTCCTATTTTGGCACTGTAGTAGGTGTCTGATAAACCTGACGGTGGAGGTGTAAAAAAAAAAAAAAAAAAAAAAAAAAAAAAAAACCTGTACAGAGGCATGAGGTTAACGGCTTAACATGACTGCGGCGTGTGCTTGTTAGCACCGAATCCTGGCATCTCGGAGGATGACAAAGAAGCGAAAGATTAAAATAGGACAGCCTTCAACTTATACTTTGTAAATGAGGGAAAATGTGTGGGGATCGACAGATATTATTTCCCGCCTCCTCTGCCTACACAGCCTCGCTTTGACTTTTTGTCCTCCTATGACTGTCTTTGACGTGCGCGCGGAGACGTCATGGGGAGGATGGAGAAAAGCAATGTGTAGGCATAGTAGGCTCAAGCATTCTCTCACAAATACAGAGCAAAGTACACAAAACAAGGCTGTTGGGTCACATCAACTTTCCCTCAAGGCCCTTTAATAGCTCTCGGGAGCCGAAGGCTTATTTCTGCGTTTGTTCCCCAGAGAAGAACGAAAGAAAGGACAAATGAGTGTGTTGGAGAGGTGTTTTATTGATCGTGTCTTCTTGTGAAATGGCTCTGTCTGAGGGCGCTCATCCTCCATAGCCTGAGTCGAGGCTAACCGATATCAAGTCAACTGGCTCAAGGAAGCGTGGTCTATTCACCAAACAATACAGAGAACAGAACCCGACATCAAAGCAAAAGGACGGCCTTTTAGCGAAATCACCAGCTGATAGAATGTCTATAAGATGACCGGAAAGTCAGACACTGTGACCTCTACCACTGACATAAACATTCAAGTCAACGAAAAAGTGATAGCAGGGTTTCTTCCACCACTCAAACTAATAACCGGTGACATTTTCAGAACAATTTCTCCATTTATTTATTTATTTATTTTTTGACAGAACTGCATTTTGATCTTTTCAGTCAGAGAGAAAAAAAAAAAAAGTTTGAAGCATTGCCCAGACCGGTTCCTTTTTTCAGAATACTTTCACACGAGTAAATGAGACTCCATCAGACGACCGTTCCATTTGTTTCCTCTGTGATCTCACCGGACGGCGTGAATGAATTGATATTATTTTTCAACCGCTTTTGACACGATAAAGCATCAGGTCAGAAAGATCACCTGGAACCTTCATTCTGAACAATCTCAGGCCCCAACAGTTCATTTCCTCACTGAGATGTTTAGTTCCTGCCAGGGTTTCGGTCCTGTTCACCATAAGAACTCGAACTTTGTTGTGTAATAATATAATGACATTCACTGTACATGAAGACATTTGTGAAGAAAAATAAAGTTTGATTCCTCACCAGCCAACATTCGTAGAGTTGATTGGGAAAAAAAACAGCCAATCGCCAATCAACAGTTTGCTGATCTTTCAATTAACTGACAACCGCAGACGCTTCATATTTCGTCTACCACTGTCTTATTGAAGTGATAATAATAATAATAATAATAATAATAATAATAACAATAATAATAACAACTGGGGTAATTGTTACTACACACCCAAGTAAGAGATACAGTATGGTAAGCAACTCAAGCAAGCCATTTATGAAGGAAAATTGATAAAAGGTGGTCTAGTGGCGTCGTGGTTATCACTTCCACCTCACAGTACGAAGATCCTGGAGTTCAGCCTGCCACAGGCAGATTCTAACAGTTGTCTGTGGTGGCCCTACAATGGTCTAGTGAGCTGTTTAGGGTGTACCCCGCTTCACCTGGAGCTGGATGGAATTGGCTCCAGATGCCAGATAGCACTAATGAAGGATGAAGCAGGTGAAAAAAAAAATGTGAAAAGCAATAGCCCAATTTTAAATTACCTATTTGTTGTTTAGTGTTTTTATATATATATATATATATATATATATATATATATATATATATATATATATATATATGTATATATATATATATATATGGAATGCAGCCATGAGGCGGGGGGGGCACTAACCAGTGTCTCTCCCCCTTATGCCGGTCCCAAGCCCGGATAAATGCAGAGGGTTGCGACAGGAAGGGCATCCGGCGTAAAACTTCTGCCACATTTAAAAAAAAAAAAATGCAAATGATCAAAACAAAATTCATACCGGATCGGTCGAGGCCCGGGTTAACAACGACCGCCATCAGTGCTGTCAACCAACAGGGTGCTGATGGAAATTGGACTACTGTTGGTCGAAGACGTCGAAGAAGGAGAGGCGGGAGGCGTGTCCGTAGGCAGAGAGAGAAGAGGAAATGCGTGAGCCTCGGACTGAGAGTAGGGACTTTGAATGTTGGAACTATGCAAGGAAAAGATAGGGAGCTGGCTGACATGATGCAGAGGAGGAAGGTGGACATACTGTGTGTTCAGGAGACAAGGTGGGAAGGTAGAAAGGCTAAAAGCTTAGGAGCAGGGTTTAAACTGTTTTATAATGGTGTGGATGGGAAGAGAAATGGAGTAGGAGTCATCTTGAAGGAGGGGTTTGTCAGGAATGTTCTAGAAGTGAAAAGAGTGTCAGACAGAGTGATGAGTCTCAAGTTAGAAATTGAAGGCGTGATAGTCAATGTTGTTAGTGCTTATGCCCCACAGGCAGGATGTAAGCTAGAAGAGAAGGAGAGATTCTGGAGTGAGTTAGATGAAGTGATGCAGAGTACCCCAGAGGTGAAAGAGTGGTCATTGGAGCAGACTTCAATGGACATGTTGGTGCAGGCAACAGAGGGGACGAGGAAGTGATGGGCAGGTTTGGTATCCAGGACAGGAACACAGAAGGACAGATGTTGATCGATTTTGCAAAAAGGATGGAAATGGCTGTGGTGAATACTTTCTTCCAGAAGAAACAGAAGCATAGGGTGACTTATGAAAGCGGAGGTAAGAGCACACAGGTAGACTATATCTTGTGTAGGCGATGTAATTTGAAGGAAGTCAGTGACTGCAAAGTAGTAGTGGGTGAGAGTGTTGCCAAACAGCATAGGATGGTGGTGTGCAGGATGACACTGATGGTGAGAAAGGTGAAAAAGGCAAAGGTAGAGCAGAAGACAAAGTGGTGGAAGCTGAAAAAGGAAGAGTGTCGTGTTGTCTTCAAGGAGGAGTTGAAACAGGCTTTGGGTAGTCAGGAAGTGCTTCCAGAGGACTGGACAACCACAGCCAATGTGATCAGGGAGACCGGTAGGAGAGTATTTGGTGTGTCCTCTGGAAGGAAAGTAGATAAGGAAACTTGGTGGTGGAATGAGGAAGTGCAGGAGTGTGTACAAAAGAAGAGGTTAGCCAAGAAGAAGTGGGACATTGAGAGGACCGAAGAGAGTAAACAGGAGTACAGGGAGACACAGCGTAAGGCGAAGGTAGCAGTGTCAAAGGCCAAACAGAGGGCGTATGATGACTTGTATGATAGGTTGAACAGTAAGGAGGGAGAAAATGATCTATACAGGTTAGCACAGCAGAGAAATAGAGATGGGAAAGACGTGCAGCAAGTTAGAGTGATAAAGGACAGAGAGGGAAATGTATTGACTGATGACAGAAGTGTGCTGGGAAGATGGAAAGAGTACTTTGAAGAGCTGATGAATGAGGAAAATGAGAGAGAAAAAGAGTAGAAGGGGTGACCGTTGAGGAGCAGGAAGTAGCAAAGATTAGTAAGGGAGAAGTGAGGAGGGCATTGAAGAGGATGAAGAGTGGAAAGGCAGTTGGCCCTGATGACATACCAGTTGAGGTATGGAAGTGTCTAGGGAGGTAGCAGTAGATTTTCTGACAAGAATATTCAACAAGGTCTTAGAAAGTGAGCAGATGCCAGAGGAATGGAGGAGAAGTGTGCTTGTGCCCATTTTTAAGAACAAGGGCGATGTACAGAGTTGTGGCAACTACAGAGGGATAAAGTTGATGAGCCATACAATGAAGCTATGGGAAAGAATAGTGGAAGCAAGACTAAGGGCAGAGGTCAGCATTTGTGAACAACAGTTTGGTTTCATGCCAAGAAAGAGCACCACAGATGCAGTGTTTGCTTTGAGGATGTTAATAGAGAAGTACAGAGAAGGGCAGAAGGAGCTGCATTGTGCCTTTGTGGATCTGGAGAAAGCATATGACAGGGTGCCGAGAGAAGAACTGTGGTATTGTATGAGGAAGTCTGGAGTGACAGAGAAGTATGTTAGAGTGGTGCAGGACATGTATGATAGATGTAAGACAGTGGTGAGGTGTGCTGTCGGTGTGACAGAAGAGTTCAAGGTGGAGGTGGGACTACATCAAGGGTCAGCTCTCAGCCCCTTCTTGTTTGCTATGGTGATGGACAGGCTAACAGATGAGGTTAGACAAGAATCTCCATGGACTATGATGTTTGCAGATGACATTGTGATCTGTAGTGAGAGCAGAGACCAAGTAGAGGAAAATCTAGAGAGGTGGAGGTATGCCCTGGAAAGGAGGGGATTGAAGGTTAGTCTTAGTAAGACAGAATACATGTGTGTGAACGACAAGGACCCAAGAGGAACTTTGAGGTTACAGGGGCAGAGATAAAGAAGGTGGAGGATTTTAAGTACTTAGGCTCAACAATCCAGAGCAATGGAGAGTGTGGAAAAGAGGTGTATAAGCGCGTGCAGGCAGGTTGGAATGGATGGAGAAAAGTGTCCGTGTGATGTGTGATAGGAGAGTATCGGCAAGAATGAAGGGAAAAGTGTACAAGACGGTGATGAGGCCAGCAATGTTGTATGGTTTAGAGACAGTGGCCCTGGGGAAAAGACAGGAGTCAGAGTTGGAGGTAGCAGAGATGAAAATGTTGAGGTTCTCTTTGGGAGTAACGAGGATGGATAGGATCAGAAATGAGTACATCAGAGGGACAGCACATGTTAGATGTTTTGGAGACAAAGTCAGAGAGGCTAGATTGAGATGGTTTGGACATGTACAGAGGAGGGATAGTGAGTATATTGGTCATAGGATGCTGAGGTTGGAACTACCAGGCAAAAGGCCCAGAGGAAGACCAAAGAGAAGATTTATGGATGCAGTGAAGGCGGACATGAAGGTCGTTGGAGTAAGAGTAGAAGATGCAGAGGATAGGGAGAGATGGAGGCAGATCATTTGCTGTGGCGACCCCTGAAGGGAACAGCCGAAAGGAAAAGAAGATATATATTGCCATGGGGCAGTGGTGGTCTAGTGGATAGGGCGCAGGATCACTGATCCGAAGGTTGGGGGTTCGAGTCCCCACAGGGTTGTCACTGCCCCCCCCCCCTCCCCCCAGTGCGGCGGCTAACTGGGTTATCAAAGGCGGGCCATGTCTCTCACTGTCTATAGTGAGAGGTTCATGTAAAAGAACCATTGCTGACTTTCGTAAAGAGGAGCTGCAAAGCCGTCAGCGTGTTTCTGTCCCTTGCTAAAAAGGGTTGTGACAGGAAGGGCATCCGACGTAAAAACCTCTGCCAAATCAAACGTACGAATCAGATGATTTGCTGTGGCGACTCCTGAGTAAAGGGAAAAAGCCATGGGGATGGGGGAGGCGCTTATGGTCTATCAAATATAAAATAATGAAATTGAGTTTGATAAACGGTAGAACCAAAGTGCAAACCAAGCAAAAGAAAGGAACTCTATTGGAAGGCGGGATCAGAATGTGAAACCAGTAGTGTACACTCGACACTGAGAGCAGATTATGTTTGCATGTTCATTCTGAAAACTGTTTACCATCCCTCCCCTTCCTAATGTGAGAAAGTACACCCCCCCCCCCCAAATCACATGGGTTGATGAATGCCCCAGAATCGTGTTCTGCTTGCAGGGAAACATGTGGTTGAACATGACTGGCAGACTGAGAGATGAGTGCTGATGGAGTGGGCTTCATGTGGAGAATGACTGCTGATAATGTAGCTCTGGTTTCTGGTACATTCCGATCGAATTCTTGTTTAAAAAGGAAAGAAAGATGCCAGCATCAGCATGTAGGCTGACAAATATGTGGAAATGGTAGTAGGGAGTGTCAAGAAAGCACTTGCACAGTGCTCCAGAATTAGATATTTCATAACACTGAACAGATTGAACTGAGCTTGTTTGTGACTCAAGCTTCGCAAAAACTATTTCCGTTAAAGTCTCTCAGAATGACATAAGGGTAAGAAAATGTTCCCAAAATGTCACCGCTTACCAACGAGAGCAGGAAACCTGACAACCCCCCCGGAGGCTGTTAATGGTAATGTTAGAGTACAGAGTCTGACTTTCGAGAGACTGCCATGTTTTTATTTGCTAAAACTTGAGCCTCCTGGGGGTGGGGGGTGGTCCAGTACAGTTCCAAACTGTTTTGGGCCTCACCGTCATGGTGTGACAGATTTTTCAAAATGTTTGAGATTTCACATGTATCACTGTCCAGCTGCTTCCATGTCACTTTTTTCACCCTTTCTGAACCATGTTCATCACAAACCCAACCTATTCATGTTGTGTTTTCACCGACTGCTCACAACCGTTTTGCCACAACTGGTGGTTTACTTGCAGTTCAGCACGGTTTGATGCTGGGCTGAACCACCATCAGAACCGGTTCTGTGTGAGTCTTGCTTAAATATTCAACTCAGGCTTTAGTGTGTGACCTTTGGTTCGGGATCCCTCGAACTCAGTGGTCTCGCCGACAGTACAAAATACTAAGCTGAGGCCATAAATATCAAACATATTACCAAGAACCAGTGTTCAGTCATCGTCCCAGGATGGACTCCAGGGTCCAGGAGTAAGTTACGATGATTACATTAGAAACCAGGCGGTTTATGATTGGACTGGAAGCGGATTCTCAGAGCTACCATTGCGCGATATAAACTCCCCACTGGATACTATATGGATATCATCTTTTTTTAAATCTGTAGATAGTAGAGTAGGTGTGGTCAGAACCACCCAATGGGGGATGAAAAACTATGTGACGACTTATTGTTGAGCCTTGATGACAAGAAACAATTATTAATTTTAATGACGTAGGGAAACATGTCGCTGTGCTCCAGTGGAAGGGTAAAGCTACTCGAGCCTCTCGCTCCCTGTAGGTGAGACACATTTCAAATGCTGGATTGTTATTCCTCCCCCAATCAACAAGACATAATAAAATAATGTGACGTAACCCAACAAGTTACCAGTCGAGGAAGTGGATTCGAGTTCACACGTGGCCCCAGTGGTCTGCCAAACCCTTGGCTCGACCGTTAGTTTTGGAGCGTCCACAACTGGGTAGCGGCCTGTAAAACCTGATCTCCAATGAATGCGGGTTGAAATCTTTCCCTCGGAAACAGTAACTTGGGGAGATGGAAACGGCACCTGCTTTAAAGCCACAGTTGATGTGTAATAAATCTTCTTCCCACCCGATGCCTAGTTGCCTGCATGCCCTTCTCCTTTACTTGCCTACCTTGGTGTTCTTGACATCTCTCTGGGCTCTAGTACTGCCCTGATTGCAATGTCTATCAGGTGAGGTGGCCGGGTCTCCAGCACCTCAGTACCTCTCAAGCACCATTTGATTCATATTGCTGCCTTTCATGACGAAACCAATTTTGGGCTGCTCGGAGGCTCTGGAGCGTGAAAGTGGTTTTGAGGGAGGGCCGCCTGGCGTAGTGCATGGACATTTACGTGTTCTTACTGCCTGCTGTAATGGACTCTGTGCTGTTTAGGGCATCATAAAGTAATGGGTGCCGAATGGAATCGTAAGAAAATCCCACCTGGAATATCCTGTTATCCGGGGAGCTTGCTGGGATTGGGATAATGTGGGATTTTGAGAATTTATAATCCCTTAACATGGTGATGGGAGAGACAGTTACTTATTCAGTCGATTAATTCCATGGTAAATCCCTTGACCTACAGTTGAGGAGCACAGTGCAGTATGCGGTTTAGAATATTTTTCCCATGGGGCAGTGTGGGTAGATGTGTCGTCTTTTTTGAAATGCTGTAGTAAACACTAAAAGTTTAATTTTTTTTTTTTTTTTTCTGTAACGCTGTTCTGTGAGTCATAAATGAGTCATTTATCAGAACTGCAAGGCATGATTGAAGCGAAGAAATATCCAACACCTGCCTGAGCTCGCAGCATCGACTTGTTAAATGAATATGAGACTCTGGGAAAGATACAGTTGGTACCTTGACTTACGAGTGTCTTTTAAAATGAATTTTCCATGATACGAGCTTTGATCCACCAAAAATCTGCCCCATTCAACCTGCAAAATTTTCATTGACAAACTCTGCTGGGGAAATGGCTTTTCCGGTCTGATTAGCCTCATATTGTTCCACATTTATTCCTCTGCGATCCGACAACGTCTTGTGCAGTGTTTCTCAATTATTTTCTGATGAAAATTATTTTGAGATGCCCCTATAGGAAACACCCCCCCCCCCCCCCACACACACACACACACAATTGATATTGTTTACTCAGTGCTTTTCCCCTACACCATAGGGGACACAGTGAAAGCACCACTGCAGCCTACTGTAGAGGATGCGCAATTACACTTAATTCTAATGCAGTATGGCAAAAATGCATGTTCCCCAGGGTCATACCCCCAAACACCCCCCCCCCCCCCCCGGCCCGGCATCATGTCGCGCCCCACTGTTTGAGAAGCCCTGTCCTTGTGGGAGTTCACCACGAGTTTTTCCTCACTGGCGTGCACAAAATCCTCCTACTCCTCCTCCACCCTCAATTGAGATTGACTGCTGAAAACTAAATGATAAATTATGAAATTGCATTGAGATCACAAACTTTTTAAAATTATTATTACATTTTACACCACATTGAGTTCCATTAACCAGTGTAATGAACTTTATCTTTAAATATAAGGTATGGTGTGAAGGGTCCATGTCCATATTTTACGATTTATATTCCGATCCGGATCTGTAATCATAATTAGACTGAATATGAATACTCTGCTCTGTTTGTGCCTTTCCTTCATTCATTCATTCATTTATTATAGACAGGCTGGAGCCTATCGAAGGTGACTCTGGGTGACGGCAGGGTACACCCTGAATCGCTATCAGACCAGACCGGACTACACGCACACACAACCTCCTGATCATGAGCCCAGCAACCTCACCACTACGCCACCGGCCCCACTTGTGTGTGTGTGTGTGTGTGTGTGTGTGTGTGTGTGTGTGTGTGTGTCTTATAAGGGGGCCGGTGGTGTAGTGCTCATGATCAGGAGGTTTTGTGTTCGAATCCCACTTAGACCCCCTCTGTGCTAAGACCCCTGGACAAGGTCTTAACCACAAGTGTGCCTCCGTTCACCCAGCAGTATAAATGGGTACCAGTAAAAATATACTGGGAAGGTCACCTGTGATGGACTGGCGTCCCATTCAGGAGGAGTTGAACTCCTGGTCCCGTCACGATACAGAAACCGGGAAAACGCACCGATCTGATGAGCCGCTAGGCTCGTGGTGTAAAAAGCCCAACAGTCTTCACCTTATGTTGCCTTTTATAAATGGCCTTGGACTATTAAAAGAAACCAGAGTACCCAGAGGAAACCCAGATATGCACAGGGAGAACATGCAGACTCCATATGGACACTCCCTCGCAGAGCCCAGGACTCTGGGACGCACCGTGCCTCAGCTGTCAATCCTTATTGTCGGATGTATCGTGTATTGGCCAGACTACGTAGCGAAGCTCGATCAGAGGCTGGACTTGGTGTCCCATGAGTGCGTTACATGACCTACAAACCCGACCCGAGTCCGCCCCACCCACAGAGCTTCATAAACTGCTTTGAGTTAAATCTGTGCTTGTCTTGTGCCCTAATTGCTCCTCCTCTGTGAGTATTTGCTGGCTTGGACTCTCACCAGGTTTATTCTGGGACTCTGCTTGTACCTGAAATGCTTTAATGTTATGAGAAAATGAAAAGGCCTATACGTGTGTTTAAACTTAAATATTTGCCCTCTCTTCAGTTATTGGTGCTTTTTATTGTATTGCTTTATTTCTACTGGAATTTAATTACATTTTTGTTCATGAATATTTCTTAATTCAGCATTTTCTTTATTTTTTTATTACTCCGGCGGCATTGCTTCAAATGATATCTCAGCAGTAATAAAGGTGTTGCATCTTCATTCTGTGATCAGATCCCACGCTCCAGATCACACGTGATCCGTAATCCTCTTTTAATTTCATAATTGATTTGACGTGGCAGTCAGACTGACGGATTCTCGTTTTGAAACTGAATGTTACATTGATGGCGTTTGGCGGACGCCCTGATTCAGAACGACTCACCGTATTTATAGAACGGAGCAGTTGAGGGTTAATGGCTGTGCTCAGGGGCCCATCAGTGTCATCTTAGTGGTACTTGGGCTTAAACCCCGATCTGGACAGCAAACCAGCCTTAATTACCCAGCCTCATGGATTCATATAGCACAATAGAGAGGCATTCAGGATTGATGGAAGTTTAAAATGATAATAAATCCATAATGTAACGCGTTAGCATTCTGAAGTACGGTCGGCTTCCAGATCCGCCCCAGAGGAGGAACTATGAAAAGGTTGAATATTCACTTCTGGGTTGAAGAAGGTGGAAGGTTCGGATTTTGATTCGACGAACAATAGCAAAGAAAATCGAGCGACACAATCGTTTGAGCAACGTGTCAGAAGATCGGCGCGTCACGGCACGGTGACTGACCTTTTTATTCGATTAGAGGATTCGTATCGACTCTTCCCTTGAGGCTCATTTATAGAACTTCCAGATAAAAAAAATAAAAAAAGCTTCTGGTTTTATCCATCAGTCGGTTATTTATCTGTTGTCAGTTAGCATGTTTCACGGTGTGCGTATGAATTATTTATGAAGCGTGCGACTCTTTAATCTTGTTTTCTTCATTCGTGTGGATTCTGCTGATTTACAAATGAAGCACTGAGCAGTTTGAAATCGTTCACCTTCACTCCAGGTCACATCCAAATACTATAAAGCAGGGCATTGAGATCAAATTCCTCGTTCACAAAAAGCTTCCGATCAGTGACATCACTCCAAAAACAAAAGAAAAAAACCTAAAGCGAATTTGATCAAAATATGCAACCACTGATTAATAAAGTTGAATAATGTTGACGGTATTGAATCACAAGTCAGGTGTTTGATGTCGAGTGAGTGTTGGGAACATTTGGCAGATTTTCAGCTGATCTTTTTTTCGGAAACATTTTTGAATCTTAATAGTAAATAAAATTAAGCAGGTTTGAAATTCAGCAGTGGTGGCCCGGTGGTGGCCCGATGGTTAGATCTGGATTACTGATCCCAAGGTCGGGGTTCAAGTCACTGGTGATCAGTGCTGTCCCCCCAGTGCACAGGGTTATCAAAGGCTGGCCATATCTCTCACTGTCTTTGGTGGGAGATTCATATCAACGAACCATTGCCGACTTTCATAAAGAGGAGCTGCATCTCCGTCGGCGTGTTTCTGCCCTGCGATGACCTGGCAAGTAGTCCAGGATGTACTCTGCCCTCGTCCAGAGTCGGCTGAGATGGGTGCCAGCCTCCCCACGACCCTAATTAGGACTAAGGTGTTCAGAAAATGAAGGAATTAAAGGATGTCAGCAGCACGGTGGTGCAGTGATTAGTAGGTCTGCCTCACAGTGAGAAGGCATGGGTTCGATTCCCAGGCTCAGGGCCGTTTCTGTGTGAAGTTTGCAGGTTCTACCTGTGATTGTAGGGGTTACCCATCGGTACTCGAGTTTCCTCCCACAGCTCCCCAAAAAAGTACAATCGCCTTATTGTTTTACTTTTCAAATCACCTCTATGCGTGAGTGTGTGTGTGTGTGTGTGTGTGTGTGTGTGTTGCCCTGCGATGGCCTAGTGAAGAGTTCACAGTGTACCTCACCTTCCCCCAGAGTTGGCTGAGTTGTGCGCTAGCCGATCCCCCAACCCTAGTTAGGATTAACCGGTTTAGAAAATGAGTGAATGAATGAAAATGTATAAAATTTTGTGAAACAGTACTCTCATCCAATGAGCTACCATTATATCTTGTTAATAATTTGCATAAATGGTTGCAATTGGATGGTGTGACTGTGCCATAGTACTTAGGCCGTAGTCTACAC
>CM045736.1:4840890-4858390 GCA_024760905.1 Plotosus lineatus | reverse complement strand
CTAGGACTGAGAGTAGGGACTTTGAATGTTGGAACTATTAAAGAAAAAGCTAGAGAGCTGGCTGACATGATGCAGAGGAGGATGGTGGACATACTGTGTGTTCAGGAGACCAGGTGGAAAGGTAGCAAGGCTACAAGCTTAGGAGCAGGGTTTAAGCTGGTTTATCACGGTGTGGATGGGAAGAGAAATGGAGTAGGAGTCATCTTGAAGGAGGGTTTTGTCAGGAATGTTTTAGAAGTGAAAAGAGTGTCAGACAGAGTGATGAGTCTCAAGTTAGAAATTGAAGGTGTGATGTTCAATGTTGTTTATGCCCCACAGGCAGGATGTAAACTAGAAGAGGAGAGATTCTGGCGTGAGTTAGATGAAGTGATGCAGAGTACACCCAGAGGTGAAAGAGTGGTCATTGGTGCAGACTTCAATGGACATGTTGGTGCAGGCAATAAGAGGGGACGAGGAAGTGATGGGAAGATTTGGTATCCGGGACAGGAACACAGAAAGACACATGTTGATAAATTTTGCAAAAAGGATGGAAATGGTTGTGGTGAATACTTTCTTCCAGAAGAAACAGGAGCATAGGGTGACTAATGAAAGCGGAGATAGGAGCACACAGGTACACTACATCTTGTGTAGGCGATGTAATTTGAAGGAAGTCAGTGACTGCAAAGTAGTAGTGGGTGAGAGTGTTGCCAAACAACATAAGATGGTGGTGTGCAGGATGACGCTGATGGTGAGGAAGGTGAGAAAGGCAAAGGCAGAGCAGAAGACAAAGTGGTGGAAGCTGAAAAAGGAAGAGTGTTGTGATGTCTTCAAGGAGGAGTTGAAACAGGCTTTGGGTAGTCAGGAAGTGCTTCAAGATGACTGGACAACCACAGCCAATGTGATCAGGGAGACAGGTAGGAGAGTACTTGGTGTGTCTTCTGGAAGGAAAGTAGATAAGGAGACTTGGTGGTGGAATGAGGAAGTGCAGGAGTGTGTACAAAGGAAGAGGTTAGCTAAGAAGAAGTGGGACATAGAGAGGACTGAAGAGAGTAAACAGGAGTACAGGGAGACACAGCGTAAGGCGAAGGTAGCGGTGTCAAAGGCCAAACAGAGTGCGCATGATGACTTGTATGGTAGGTTGGACAGTAAGGAGGGAGAAAATTATTTATACATGTTGGCACAGCAGAGAAATAGAGATGGGAAACACATGCAGCAAGTTAGAGTGATAAAGGATAGAGTGGGAAATGTATTGACTGATGGCAGAAGTGTGCTGGGAAGATGGAAAGAGTACTTTGAAGAGCTGATGAATGAGGAAAATGAGAGAGAAAAAAGAGTAGAAGAGGTGACCGTTGAGGAGCAGGAAGTAGCAAAGATTAGTAAGGGTGACGTGAGGAGGGCATTGAAGAGGATGAAGAGTGGAAAGGCAGTTGGTCCTGATGACATACTGGTGGAAGTATGGAAGTGTCTAGGGGAGGTAGCAGTAGATTTTCTGACAAGAATATTTAACAAGGTTTTAGAGAGTGAGCAGATGTCGGAGGAATGGCGGAGAAGTGTGCTGGTGCCCATTTTTAAGAACAAGGGAGACGTGCAGAGTTGTGGCAACCACAGAGGGATAAAGTTGATGAGCCATACAATGAAGTTATGGGAGAGAATAATGGAAGCTAGACTAAGGGCAGAGGTCAGCATTTGTGAACAACAGTTTGGTTTCATGCCAAGAAAGAGCACCACAGATGCAGTGTTTGCTTTGAGGATGTTAATAGTGAAGTACAGAGAAGGTCAGAGGGAGCTGCATTGTGCCGTTGTGGATCTGGAGAAAGCATATGACAGGGTGCTGAGAGAAGAACTGTGGTATTGTATGAGGAAGTCTGGAGTGACAGAGAAGTATGTTAGAGTGGTGCATGGCATGTATGAGAGATGTAAGACAGTGGTGAGGTGTGCTGTCGGTGTGACAGAAGAGTTCAAGGTGGAGGTGGGACTGCATCAAAGGTCAGCTCTCAGCTCCTTCTTGTTTGCTTTGATGATGGACAGGCTGACAGACGAGGTTAGACAAGAATTTCCATGGACTATGATGTTTGTAGATGATATTGTGATCTGTCGTGAGAGCAGAGAACAAGTGCAGAAAAATCTAGAGAGGTGGAGATATGCCCTGGAAAGAAGAAGAAGAGTGAAGGTTCACCTCAGTAAGACAGGATACATGTACGTGAACGAGAAGGACCCAAGAGTAATGGTGAGGTTACAGGGGGCAGAGATAACGAAGGTGGAGGATTTTTAGTACTTAGGCTCAACAATCCAGAGCAATGGAAAGTGTGGAAAAGAGGTGAAGCAGCGTGTGGAGGCAGGCTGGAATGGTTGGAGAAAAGTGTTCGGTGTGATGTGTGATAGGAGAGTATCGGTAAGAATGAAAGGAAAAGTGTACAAGACGGTGATGAGGCCAGCGATGTTGTATGGTTTAGAAACAGTGGCCCTGGGGAAAAGACAGGAGGCAGAGCTGGAGGCAGCAGAGATGAAAATGTTGAGGTTCTCTTTGGGAGTAACGAGGATGGATAAGATCAGGAATGAGTCCATCAGAGGGACAGCACATGTTAGAGATTTTGGAGACAAAGTGAGAGAGGCTAGATTGAGATGGTTTGGACATGTACAGAGGAGGGATAGTGAGTATATTGGTAGTAGGATGCTGAGGTTGGAACTACCAGGCAGAAGGCCCAGAGGAAGACCAAAGAGAAGACTTATGGATGTGGTGAAGGAGGACATGAAGGTAGTTGGAGTAAGAGTAGAAGATGCAGAGAATAGGGTGAGATTGTGGCAGATCATTTGCTGTGGCGACCCCTAAAGGGAACAGCCGAAAGGAAAAGAAGACGTTGAATACAACCTATTTATGCCATGTTTTCACCAACCGATCATGATTGGTTTTTCACGCCACCCTCATTTTAAAAACACTGAACTGTCTCCGCTGCTATTTCCTTCCCACGAAGTGACTTAGGAACTATAGAAATAGGTTCCACCTGTCCGTCCATTGCACTTTAGTTTCCGGACATTTGCTTGATGTTCGCTGAAGATAGAGCTCTCTGGTTTGTTCTGCTGGCTCAATACTATGAGTGCTAGGATGGGTTTTTGTTTGAACGACTTTAACCTTACTTTCAAGGTCAAAGGTAGTACAGTGATACCTCTGCTCACGAACATAATTGGTTCCCAGAAAGTGTGTGTAAGGCGAAAAGTTCGTCTTCCGAACATTTATTTCCCATAAGAAACCATTAAAATGAGAATAATCCGTTCCCAGGTCCCCATAAAACATAATTTTCTACTAAATAAGCCTTAAAACTACACAAAAATATACCTTATTTTATGTATAATAAATGTGCTATTGTATTGTAATTAAAGAAATAAACTGTACTGTATAATAAAGTCGTTTTATTTACCTTTGTGATGGTAGTTGATGGAATGGAGTGGGAGGAGGAGGGAGGGAGGGACTTACTGTTTGGAAGGAGCGTTTGGAAACGCCTACTGTTTGGAAACACCCTTTGCCACACACGCACCCTTAATAGCTTCCTTGTTCTTAAGGATGGGAGCAATGGTAGACTTGGCGTACTGATACTGGGACGCTGAGTCACACAAACGCACACCTCGTTCGTGTTTTTCAATGATCTCCGCCTGTGGTGGGGTCTTTTTCGGTCCCATAATAGCAAAAGTACACTCAATATGGTCCAAAATGTCTATCAAACACAAACCACTTCCGCACTCAAAGAAAGGGGGTGACGAACTGTGACGCCGTGAGCGTGCGTCAGCTTCTCGTGGCCGCCACCGTGGCGCTGTTCGACCGCGTGGTTTGATTCGTCTGCCGAAAACTAGTTCGTCAGCAGAGACTATATGCTCGCAAATTTAACGTTCTTGAGGCGAAAAGTTCGTGAGCTTAAGCGTTCGTCAGCGGAGGTTTTACTGTACTGTATATTAGGCTTGCAGGTATTTACTTGAAACTCAGACTTTCAAGCTGCTTGTTCTGGTGTGTCATGGAATGAAATGGTCGTTTCAGTGGGAGTGTCTGGACCCCTGTGGTCTATTTTAGGCCCCCCCATTGGCATTTTTAGTACCACACTGTACTGCCTTCAGTATATGTTCTCGTGTGAGGTCTGCTTTAGGGTGACATTCTACTTCGGGTAGGACAGAAAGTTTCAAATAGAGCAATGAGTGTGTTGCTTTAAATATCTTAGTCAAGGCTTTTGATTTGATTCAGGTGATAGAAAAGGGAGCTGAGGGCTCTCAGTTCTTTAACGTCGCTTACTTTCATTACCCCAACAGTCCCTGATGCGTCGTTATCACAAGAAATGTCCGCGATAATCGCCACGGTGAGCAGACTTCCACATTCCACATTGACTCAGACATTGTGCTGTCTGGAGCTGATGTTGTTTTTCTGTGAAGTAAACAGCCTTCATCCTGTTACTGGGGTCACCCCGAGTCTACTCTGCCGGCGCCGTTATACAGCGTCTCTTCTGTCTCTGCGTGGCGCGATCTCGTTCGTAGTAGAAGCGTAGTCGCATTTAGGATCACAGCTAATCTATCATGTGATCGGTATCTGGTGCATGTCTGTTTCTGTTTGTTTTTCTCAGATCTTTCAACAGCTCGCCTTCGTCTCGTATCTACGTAATCGTCCGCCATCTCATCAGTGATTAGAGTCAGAGGTTAAACCACTGAAAAATCCGTGCTAAGTATTTGTAGTCTTCGAGTGAGTGAGATGATGCAACGGAGGGGAGCAAGGATCAACAGTTTATAGCTTTTGCGAGTTGAGAACTGCAGAAAGTGTTTTTTATTTTTATTTTTAACTCACTTCTTCCAAATTGTTTTTTGACCAAATAATGAACATGTGACGTAGTTGAAAAAATAAAATAAATAAATCAAAATCCAGGGCTCTCGAGCAGCGAATCGACAAGACTCACAATATGGAAATCGCAGGATCTCATCCAGGTTGATGCCGCAGCCATCCACCACTTTCAGTGAGAACTTGAGAGCCGACATCTAACGAGGGAGACGCTCCCCTGTCAATCACCAGCCAATCCATGGGCATCGGTGAGCGCATTCATGCAAGGGATTGTGTATGACCCTGGGGAACATGCTTTTTTGCCATACTGTACTCGTATTAAGTGAATTGTGCATCGTCTATAGTAGGTGGCAGTGGCACTCTCACTGTGTTCCCTATGGTGTAGGGAAAAAGCACGAAGCAAATGATATGATGTGCAGTAAACACTATTTATAGTCGCGCACGGGGTGCTGGAGGCGGGGGCATGAAATGTGTTTTTTTTTTTTTTTTTTTCTTTCTATATGAGGCATTGTAGAAAAGAACTGAGAAGCACTGCACAAGGCGTTCTCGTAGCGCGGAGGAATACACAAGCAGAAGAATATGAGGCTAATTGGCCCAGAAAAGCCATTTCCCCAGCAGAGCTCGTAAATCAAAATTTTGCTGGTTGTATGGAGCAGATTTTGGGTGGCTTGAGGCTTGTATCATGGAAAATTTGTTATAAAAGACACTAGTAAGTCAAGGTACCACTGGACTGTCATTTTCAAATTTCTTTTTGTGGAATAATGAAAAATAAAATGAAAAGCCGGTCAGATAGGTTTTGCATTTAGCATGGGGGGTTGGGGGGGGGTGGGACCACCTCCTCGCTTGGGCATACAGAGCTCACCTGGCTGACTGGTGTCATGCTAAAGAAATGTGAAACTTCAACTAATGAAATCTATTTTTGTTTGCTTTTGTTTGTTTTTATTTACTAAACCTCTGGAAGGGGTTTAAAGAGATTCTATGACACGGCTGTGCACCTGCTGGTGCTTGTGTTCCAAACTCACGTGCGTCTGTCATGATTTTTTTTATTTTAATGTAAAAATAAAAAAGTAGTTTGAGTGTATTTTTATTTATTTCTATATTTGGCTGGTGTTTCCTTGTACAGTGTACCAGAAAGATTGGCTGTCTCAGGTTCATAAATGTCACCTTTGCGTGGCCCACCTCCCCTTGTCCACATCATTGTGAATTATAATATTTCATTCACTGCGGATGTGAAATGATTTGGAGGTGTGGCTGTTTATCACTGCTGCAGGGTAAGTGAGAACAGGAACTGTTGATGATGCCGTACAAGGTGTGAAGGTGGAAAAGAGTCAAATATTCATGGCATGTCCTCCCATGTCAGTCCAGACTGATGCAGCTCCTCTTTTGTCCATATTTTCATCAGAAATATCACTGAATATTGTTGACGTGCAAAAGTGGAAAACGGCCATCTGACTTAAATCGTTTTACGGCGTGTTGTCTAAAACGAGCCTCACGCTTAACTTGCTTCTGATGACCTATTTTTTGTTTATTTTATTTATTTATTTATTTTGCCCTCCATTCATTTTATCTCTTCATCCAAAGCTCGCTCCATAAGCCGTGACAGCACAGGCTTGGGAATGCACAGAGGGAGTCTCGGAGCATGGAATAATGCGATAGCGTTTCTGTTCACAAGTCATTGAACACAAATTTGCATTGTGTTTGCTCTCCTTGGCTTCTGCGGTTTTGTGTTATTGGTCTGTCAGCCATCTATCGCCGACTTAAATCATCTTCAGTGGCATTTCAGAATAGAAAACTCTACCAATGAAACAACATGGCTAAACTGGCTGTTTCACTCGCACTGTGTGTGTGTGTGTGTGTGTGTGTGTGTGTGTGTGTGTGTGTATATATATATATATATATATATATATATATATATACTCTGCCCTCGCCTGGAGTCAGCTGAGATGGGCGCCAGCCTCCCCATGATCCGAATTAGAATTAAGTGTTTCAGAAAATGATTTTATATACGTATGTGTGTAATATATGTATAAGGCAGCACGCTGGCGTAGCACATCTGCCTCACAGCAGGAAGGTTCTGGGTTTGATTTCCAGCTCAGGCATGTTTGCATGGGTTTCCTATGGATCCTCCGGTTTGCTCCCACAGTCCAAAAACATGCACAGTAGGTTAATTGGCTGTTGCAAATCACCCATGAGTGGGAGTATGAATGTTTGTGTGAGTGTCGTCTCTGCAACGGCTTGGTGAACTGTCCAGGGTGTACTCCGCACTTGCCCAGAGTCGGCTGAGATATGTGCCAGGTTCCCTATCTCTGTGTGTGTGTGTGTGTGTGTGTGTGTGTGTATATATATATATATATATATGTGTGTGTGTGTGTATACATATATATATATATATATGTGTGTGTGTGTGTGTATATATATATATATATATATATATATATATATATATATATGTATATATATATATATATATATATATATATATATATATATATATATATATATATATATATAATGTATACACATATATAATGTGTGTGTGTGTATTTGTTAAACAAGACTTGAATGCGAGTAGAAAGATGTCCGGCTGCAGGGCTCGGAGCCCATCCGTGCCTGATAAAGCCATCTGTTTGAATGGACTGTTAACAGAAAAGACCTGATGCTGCTTGTTTTCCCCACCCACAATGCACCACATGAAGAGCGGCACATATGGGAGATATGGGACTGTACTCCACAACCAGGGTAAACTCCCCACTCACATTTGTCAGATGATGCTGATTAGGTGTCAATAATATTCCATACATGATGTTGCTATAGTAACATCCGGCACAAGTATTTGGAGGTACAACAGTAAACAGTTTTTCAAACGTGTTACTTTATTTTATTCATTCATCTTATGAACCACTTAATCTTAATTATGGTTGTGGGGAGGCCGGCACCCGTCTCAGCCAACTCGGGACGAGGGCAGAGTATACCCTGAATGGCTCAGCAGACCATCGCAGGGCAGAAACACGCTGACAAGTATGCAGCTCCTCTTGATGAAAGTCAGCAAAGGTTCTTTTACTTGAACCTCACACCACAGGCAGTGTGTGACATGGTCGGCCTTTGATAACCCAGCACTGGGAGAACAGCAGTGATGACCCAGTGATAGTGGAGCTCGAACCCCCGACCTTGGGATAAGTGTGACTTTGTCATACACATTTTTAAAGCGATTGTTTTCACCCAAGAAAATAGACATTCAACAAACACTGTTATCGTGGTCGACGGCTGTGGTGGACAGGAAATAAAGGACTTCAGGACATCATCTTCCGCTTAATCCGGGGTCGGGTATTGGGGGCAGCAACCGACAGTGGTATGAAAAAGTATCTGAACCTTTTGGAATTTCTCACATTTCTGCATAAAATCACCATCAAATGTGATCTGATCTTTGTCAAAATCACACAGATGAAAAAACAGTGTCTGCTTTAACTAAAACCACCCAAACATTTATAGGTTTATATTTTAATGAGGATAGCATGCAAACAATGACAGAAGGGGAGGAATAAGTAACTGAACCATCACATTTAATATTTTGTGCCCCCCCCAGGCAGCAATAACTTCAACCAGACACTTCAGATAGCTTCAGATTGTAGCTGCAGATCAGTCTGGCACATCGATCAGGACTAATCTTGGCCCATTCTTCTTTACAAAACTGCTGTAGTTCACTCAGATTCCTGGGATATCTGGCATGAATCGCTGTCTTGAGGTCATGCCACAGCATCTCAATGGGGTTCAAGTCTGGACTTTGACTTGGCCACTCCAGAACATTTATTTTGTTCTTCTGAAACTATTCTGAAGTTGATTTACTTCTGTGTTTTGGATCATTGTCTTGTTGCAGCATCCATCCTCTTTTTAGCTTCAACTGTCTGACAGATGGCCTCAGGTTTTCCTGCAAAACATCCTGATAAACTTTTGAATTCATTTTTCCATTAATGGTTGCAAGTTGTCCAGGCCCCGAGGCAGCAAAACAACCCCGAACCATGATGCACCCTCCACCATGCTTCACGGTGCGGTGGGGATGAGGTGTTGATGTTGGTGAGCTGTTCCATTTTTCCTCCACACATGACGTGTGTTCCTCCCAAACAATTCAACTTTGGTTTCATCAGTCCACAAAATATTTTGCCAAAACTTCTGTGTAGTGTCCAAGTGCCTTTTTGCGAACATTAAACAAACAACAATGTTTTTTTTAGACAGCATTGGCTTCCTCATTGGAGTCCTCCCATGAACACCATTCTTGGCCATTGTTTTACATATAGTTGATGTGTGCACAGAGATATTGGCCTGTGCCAGTGATTTCTGTAAGTCTTTAGCAGACACTCTCGTTTTTTTTTTTACCTCTCTGAGTATTCTGCGCTGAACTCTCGGCGTCATCTTTGGTGGACGGCCACTCCTTGGGAGAGAAGCAACAGTGCCAAACTCTCTCCATTTGTAGACAGCTTCTCTGACTGTCGATTGATGAACATCCAGACTTTTAGAGATGGTTTTGTATCCTTTCCCAGCTTTATACAAATCAACAATTCTTGATCGCAGGTCTTCAGACAGCTCTTTTGAGCGAGCCATGGTGCACATCAGACAATGCTTCTCATCAAGACAATTCTTACCAGGTGTGTGTTTTATAGTGGCAGGGCAGCTTTAAGCCACTCATCAGTGATTGGGCACACACCTGACTTCAATTGTTTGGTAAAAAATGGTTTCAATCACTCTTTAAGTCATCTGAGGCAGAGAGTCAAGTTACTTATTCCTCCCCCTTCTGTCAATGTTTGCATGCTATCCTCATTAAAATATGAAAACCTATAAATGTTTGGGTGGTTTTAGTTAAAGCAGAAACTGTTTTTTCATCTGTGTGATTTTGCCAAAGATCAGATCACATTTGATGGTGATTTTATGCAGAAATGTGAGAAATTCCAAAAGGTTCAGATACTTTTTCATACCACTGTAAGCAAAGAGGTCAAAAGATGTCCCTCTCCCCAGCCACTTCCTCCAACTCTTCCAATGGGACACCGAGGCGTTCCCAGACAAGCCGAGAGACATAGTTCCTCCAGCGTGTTCTAGGTCAACCCTGGGGGCTCTTCTTGGTTGCCCATGCTTGAAACACCACACCAAGATATGTTGTTGTTTATAATTAATCAGAGCGAGCATAACAACAGTGACTCGGACTCTTTTCTAGAATGTTAACATGCGCTATTCTGCTTAAAATGATTATTTTCATCTACATAACAAAACATGTCCTTTTTACTAGACAGTCGAAGTCAGCCAATGTCAAGATATCTTGCTCGCTGATACACCCCTCTCCCCATCACAATCCATGTTTTACAACATGATTGTTTACTACACAGTTTGCTGTTCATGCTCCATGCTTGGTATTCGCAAGTATCTATAACCGGGCCATTGTCTTTTTGCACCTTTTTCTGAGACGTCACGCCTGTCTAAAAATAAAGCAGCGCTTCTTATTTTGGTGGAAATTCCTGTTTGAGGTCATGAAATTTGTTCAGTCCAGAGTGTGGGGTTCTTGTTGGTGAGTTCATGAGCTGATCTGGCAGCAGTTGGAGTTTCACTGGCGAGAAGGAGTCCAGGCTTGAGGACAAGTTCTGCTACATTAACCTCTTGGGTTAATGATGCTTGCTGGCCTCACTCTCTGATTTTGGCACCATGTATGAGATGATTTACAGAAGAAGATAACTGGCAAGATCATTCAGACGAGAGGGGAAGACGACTACAGGGGATTTGTTTTGGTGGCTGACCAAAATCCACACATCCCATTGGTTGGATCTGCATGGGATTCATTTGTCCTTCTTTCAGTTGGAGTTTCTTCAGCAGTCTTGTGCAACAGGAGCTCTATTGTCGGTTCCAGGTTCTGACCCAGTCATTCAGCCATCACACCATGACTCTTACTTTCCATTCTTCTTGCTTCCAGCACAACATATTCGAGCTCCGACTGTTCACTTCCGGTCGAATACAGTCAGTCCCTCCCACCCAGTGACAGGTACCACTGTAACCAGCGAATCGCTGTTGTATTCTTCACGTCTTCGTGGTTATAATGTTCTGGCTGTATTTCTGTTTATGATGCAACCATACATCATAAATCTGCCCATAAATCTTGTGTTCTCCTGCCTCCTCGTCCTGTGCACCATCCCGCCTACACCCCCGATGCTGTTCCCTGTCAGAGAAAGCACCAAGGCTGAAGAAACAATAAGTGCTGTATCAGTAAGTTCTCCATGTTTCTTTTTAAAGTCCATTTAGCCGCTATAATGACTTCTTGTTATCTCCACATAACAAAGCTGTTTTGATAAAGCTGAGATCAGCAGCCCGGACAACGTACATGCAGAAGACTACAAGTTCATAATGGCTCGATAATGAACTAACAGTTTCTGGGTGGTTCGTTCCACAATGAGGTGATGGCTGAGAAAATTAAACCGTTGTTATTGCACTCATTTGTGTTATCAGGCAATGATTTAAAAAGATGTCAGCGCTCTGGATGGGCTCCTGATGGCCAGAGCGAAGCTATCAGTTCACACAATGATCGTGTCTTTAGGTCAAGGAAAAAAGTTTGAGAATAGAAAACAAACAAGCGAGAAACTGACAGAGAGACAGGCAGGGATATGCGGAAGAGTCATGGTTATTATTATTATTATTATTATTATTATTATTATTATTATTATTGGTATAGGTATGTTTATATTCGAGATCATTTTGAGGGAAATTATTACAAGTTTAAATGTAGTAATTCTGTCACTGAACAATGCCGTGTGTTGTCGTCGAAAGCAGCTCGGGTTTGTGAAGTCGGTGTGAAGACCAGCCTGATGAACTCGGACGTTGTGGATGTTGAGCGAGATTTCGTTGAGTTCAGCAGCCAGCGCCGATTTCGACTAAATTCTCCCCCCGATTCGTTAAAACTGTTATTTTGCTCAAAGTTAAACAAGTTTACATTCATCTGTACACAGATTCAACAACATTCTAATGGCGGGATGTATTATTATTATTATTATTATTATTATTATTATTATTATTATTATTATGCATGAATACAAGCATCAATAGATAGAGAGACAGATCAGTAGATAAGTAGGTAGATGGATAGATACTGTTAGTCAGTAGATAAAGAAAGAGATACTGTAGGTATCTAGAATGGTCGGCAGGTATGTGGATAGAAAATGTGGATAGATTGATGTATAGGTAGAGAGATGAATAGATAGCTAGATGAATAGGTAGATATGTAGGTCGATGGATAGATGGATGGGCAAATAGGTACGTAGGAAGGTAAATGGATAGATAGGTAGGAAGACAGACAGATAGGCAGGCATTCAGATAGGTCGAGAGGGAGGTAGATAAATGTACAGACAGATAGGCTGGTTTGTTGGTTGGTAGGTTGGTTGGTAGGTAGGTAAACGTATAGATAGACAGGCAGATAGATAGGTTGGTAGGTAGATACATGTATAGATAGGCAGGAAGACAAGGATCGTTAAGTAGATGGACACGCAGGTCGATGAGCAGGCAGGCAGACAGAAAGACAGACATAGATAGAGAGAGAGAGAGAGAGAGAGAGAGAGAGAGAGATATTAGGTAGGTAGATAGATGGACAGCTAGGTAGATGGGCAACTAGGCAGGCAGGCAGGAAGACAGACAGACAAAGAGATAGATAGATAGAGAGATAGAGAGATAAATAGATGGACAGGTAGGTCGATAGATGGACAGGTAGGTCGATGGATAGATAATGTGAAATATTTTTGGTAATAAAAAGGAATAAATCAATGGGATAAGTTGGGAGTTGGAATCAGGGAGTTGGGAGTTGGGTCGGTTGGTCAGGAAATAAATGAATATTCATGATGGCCCGGGGCGTGCTGGTCTTATAGGAAGTGATAAATGTATCAAATAAATATTAAGTATCGAAAACAGAGAAAATGCTGATGTGATAAATCGTTGGAGTCTATAATCAGATTCGGGTTCCGTATATAATCATAATTATCTGATTAAATGATTCTCATAGCCAGTTGCCTGCTCAGACCAACTGGGTGTGGCTGAATATTCCAATGGATTCTAATATTCTAATGAGAACTGTACTTTTGGGATTGCAACAAAACTAAGGAGAAAAACAACAGACTTGACAACTTGAGCGGTCACATGACCAACAATCAGCAGCTGCACCTTAACACCAGAGATTATTAAAGCATTAAATCATCAAAATACACACGAAAGAAAAAATGCACTTGCTTTGTAATAGTTGAAGGGGGATAACTTGCAGAATTGGCTCCACCCACTTTTTAAACTGAAATAGATTAAAAGCGGGATACTGCTGATGTTTTATCTTTCGAAACACTTCATTTATTTCTGATATCATCTGACTTTGTTCCAGAAAAATCATAACAAGAAAAATAAAAAAAATGTTCACGCTCGGCGAGACACTGTTGATCTCGAGTCGTTTACGAGTGAGAAATCAGACGTGTGGGACGGATTTCAATCACAGCTCTGGTGAATCATTCATTTCTAATAGAAATCTGAAAAACGGTCATGAATATATAACGAGCTGGGCATAAATCAAATCTACGTGCGCAAACGTCGGTGCGTTTTCAATCACTGGAGTCCTAAAGGCCGTAATCTTTGATATTTCGAGTACTGAGACGTGGAGGAGAGGAAAAACATCCCTGGATGACAATCTGGCAGAGAGATCGGAGCTGTTTATTCTGCCGTGGCGCTCTGACTGATGAAATGTCCTGCAACCGAGGCTTTGTTAAACAGCAGTGACATCTTAGCATGTCGCTGTTACACAGATTACACGGATTACGTGTCATGGGGGGTGGGGTTTGGACTGACATGTATATCATGTATGTAAGTGCTTTGGTTTACTCACATGTACCGCCTCACCAGACAGAGATGCAAACAAAGCATGCAGGATGTGCAGGTGATGGTGAGGTGCACTGGAGAAGAAGCAGGACAGGACGTGTCACTCCCAAGTCTAGAACATTCTGAGTCGGAATTCTCACTACTGACATCCAGGACAGGGTCGGGTCGGGGTCGGGGTGGGACGTAACTAATATTACTGGCGTTATTTTCATGTTTTTATAGTACACAGATGGGTCGATGGAAACATGGATGGATTGATATTATACGTTCTTGGTCAGGTAGACGTGTGGACTGCTGAGCAGACACTCCATCCAAATAGACATTGATATGCACATGATAGATAAAGAGGTGGTGGTTGGATGGATAAATAGAAGGTAGACAGACAGCTTGGTAAGGAGATAGGACTGGAGGGATAGAGGTGGAGAGGGATAGAATACAGACAGATACAGCAGAAGGACTGGACGGATGCGTGGAGGAAGACAGCCAGACAGCTGGATGAACAGACAAAAGGAATGGATAAAGAATAGATGGAAAGAGAGATGGGTAGATGTAAAGACATGCAGACAGATTTGTTCTGTCTTTACAGTATGAACATTGCTCAGTTAAGTCTCTCTCTCTCTCTCTCTCTCTCTCTCTCTTTCTGTGTGTGTGTGTGTGTGTGTGTGTGTGTGTGTGTGTGTGTGTGTGTGTACTGTGCGTCACCTGCATTGCAGCAGAAGCTAAAATTAGCGCTGTGTAAGAGACAGAGCTGAGAGTCTCTCTCATCCCTCACATCTGGCTCGTCTGATAACTCCATCCACAATGCATTACCCCCCCCCCACACACACACACACACATATGCAGAGCGGCTGGAATCTTCTGTTTAAGTCCATGTGATTGTAGGTAGTATGTGGTCATGGAGATGTGAGCATGTGGTAGATATCGCTGACGTTGCACAGAGCTCATGAGGGCATGGGAAAATATAAAATAAAAATAACTGATTTATTCACAAATAAATTATTCACATGGATAGAAATCACAAGTGATAAAAATAGATGAACTGTTTCCAAAAATCCTATTTCAGCGAAATAAAAAAAAAAAAAAAAAAAAAAAAAAAAAATATATATATATATATATATATATATATATATATATATATATATATATATATATATATATAAAGTATGTATGTATATATGCATGTATGTATACACAGTAGGCCCTCTTTATTTGCGGGGGTTTGGTTTCGGTCCCTCCCGCGAATGAAGATAATCCGCGAGTTCTGTCGTACCTGGAAGTAATAACCCATATATCATATTACATGTGCGAATGATCAACTAGAAGTAAATTACTGTGTATCTATTAAATGTGCTAAAAATGCTTATTAAACATATTCTATAGACAGTCTTACTCATTAATTTAGTATTAATGTAGTAAAATGTAATAGTGATGAAGAAAAACTTATTTTTTTACTGTGATATTTATTGATAATAAAATGTAAACATTATACAGCATATATATATATATATATATATATATATATATATATATATATAAAGAACAACTTTAAATGTGTTTTCCTTGAAACATTACTGTACATTACAGCACTGTAGTTTTCAAAAATTCTCACTAGAGGAAGGTATTACATTAGGCATGAGATGAGTGAATTCAGGTATGAACTGCAGTCAGTCCGTGCAGCTCATCCATGCCCCTCAGCCAGAGCGGGTAGAAAACAAGAGTTCTAGAGTGCGAGAGTTAGAGAGTGTTGCAAACCAAAGAAGCTGTGATGTGATGCGATTTAATCCTCTGATGCAGAGGTGAGCCTGCTTTTGTTTATTGGGAGTAGATGAGAATTCAGGTGTGAGCCACCAGGCAGCTCAGCCACTCCCCTCAGCTGAAGCAGAGAGAAAACAGTTAGCACAGCGCCAAAATCAAAGTCCCCCTAAAACACAGATCATAACAAAAAGGACATAAAAGAACAAGAAATGTAACAAATTGGATAAACAAAACAAAATGAGAAACATGCTGCACCACAGTAAATAAAAATCACCACACAAACATTCCAACATTCCAAACATTAACTTAGATGCTGTACTGAATTAACTTAGATGCTGTACAATGAAACTTGCCAAACTTGGGTGAAGCGCGTTCCATGATCTACCTTGGATGACTTCCCCTTTTGGTGATCCGCCGCGATGAGTCTCCTTAGTTGATCTGCCTGAAGCGACACGAAGAGACCCGGAATTCTGGAGGAGACTGTAAGAGCTTGTAGCCAGTCGGCAACAGGTCCTTAATATAGATTCCCCCAACAAGTTGTTTTCTCTCTGGTATAAGCCTGAACAAGCCCAGGCAAGCCCAGACAAGCCCCGACATGTCTGTGTTGCTCCTTCCCTCCGTTGGATTGCGCAACTCCAGTCCTTTCCACCGTTTTCTATCGGATAGAGCACTTCCCTGTGATTTTGCAACACCCCAAAGCATTGTACAATACCACCAGTACATGTGCACCCAGGTCTCACACCACTACAACCTTAAAGTACATGTGTCCTTAAACATATTGCATCTATGTGTGGAACTATCAATAGCTCTGACTCACCAATGTGTACCAGTGAGTAGAAACAGCAAACATATATTATATAAGTATTTTTATATTTACATTCACACAAATGTGTACATGCTCATAACAGTAACAATGCTGTGTGGAAAACAGCTCACCTGAGAGTAGAAATGTATTATGTGTGAAAATAACTGAATAAATCACATGACAAAGTAAACGAGTCACATGAGAAAGTAAACGAGTCACATGAGAAAGTAAACAAATCATATGAGAAAGCAAATTAATCACAGGACAAAATGAACGAATCACATGTAATCAATGCTGTAGTGGTCAAAAAATAAGTGAGTTACACTATGGCAGCGAAGCTAGCATTCGAGGTCGCGAAGCGACTGAGGCTCGCAGCAGCACCTCAGCTCACTTTGTATACATCGACTTGATGGTGGATGCTTCAACTGTGCGTCTTGCAGCATCGACTGGAACACACATTGGACTATTTGTTTAGCAAATCCTGCAGGGATTGTGTCACCCTGTTTGTGTGTATAAGTGAATTGCTTGTTAGTTACACTCACATTAGCATGCAACAGAATGCTTTTGTTTTGTTTTTTTTCGTTTTCTCTGTGTACAAGATATACTTTGTGAAGAAGTACTTCGTGGGTTGAGGTGTGTAGAGTTTGTGGAGGGTACGGGAAGAGGGAATTCCCTTCCTGCAAGGGGGGTCTGGGGGTCACCCACAGAAAATTTAGAAATTTGAAAGGCTGAGAGGTGCATTTCTGAGCTTTTCAATTTTAAAAGCCGTTAGTCTGAGCTATTATAAAATGTACAGAACTTGACAATTATATCTGTAATAAGAAAAAAATAAAACAAATAAATTAGTAAATAATACTGTATGTTTATTATCATTTAAATATAGACATTTTATTGTTAAAATGTTAGTGCTGAAATCTAGAATGAGTATGTTATGTATGTATTTTTTTCGAACAATTATCAAAAATTGCATAAAAACACAGACGGGTTACTTGGTACATGTATTAGAAGTACAATATGCAAACCACAAATGACAATATCTTATATATACACTGCAGGACATTCGGCAATTTCCAATGTTCCATATACATATGTAATTATTAATAAGTGTTATTAGCGCTAATTATAATTATTCATTCCTTCAATAACTAATGGTGACTTATTAAATGAAGATATCCAAGAAAATACTTGTTCAATATGGACAGGAATAAAAAAAAAAAAATACTATCTTTTAGTCATTATATAATATGTTCACAACGTTAGCTTGGATTAACCATTTA
>CM045736.1:4833390-4835890 GCA_024760905.1 Plotosus lineatus | reverse complement strand
TGTTGAGGAAATGAAATGAAGAGCCTAATAGAGTACGAGCGGGAGTTAATTTCAAGCGAGGTCACCTGGATCTCGCAGGACGTTCGCCCTGTAATGGGGGATAATGAGAAGAATCCGGGGGAAAGTGGGGGAGGGAGCAACAGGTGAGGAAGAAATTGGAGCCGAAGTTTTAGGAACGAACTTTCTCACAAATTTTTTTTGCCACTGCACATATTCTCTAAGAGCATCTAAACTCAGTCCGGCGGGCGGGCGGGGGGGGGGGTTTGAACCCAATCAATTCAAATTCGTGCGAGAAAAATAGAAGAAAGGAAATCTCCAGCGTTCCTTCACCTCCAAGGCAGATCTTCAGGTGAAATTAATATCGACCCAGATTAAAATTGGAAGATGCTGTGAATAAATCTGTCTTCATCACTCCAGTGGAACTGAGGTTTGACTGAAGATGGGCAGAAGTACTTTTTTTTTTTTTATTTATTTATTTTTTTTTTATTCATTTATTTTTTTTTGTGTGGAAATGGCACAGAACCTTTTAAATTCCTGGACGTCCAACATCAATAGATTTTTCCTAACAAACAACATGCGCGAGTATTAATGAGAATTTGAGTTTATATATCATCAGGGCAGTGGTGGGCCAGTGATAAGGCGCTGGATTACTGATCTGAAGGTCAGAGGTTCACGCCCCATTCTCAGTGGTTGTCACTGTCCCCCCCAGTGCACTAACTGGGCTATCAAAGACCGGCCGTGTCTCTCGTTGTCTGTGGTGGGAGGTTCATGTGAAACAACTCTGCCCTGTGATAGCTTGGCAGGAGTACTCTACCCTCACCCAGAGTCGGCTGAGATGGGCGGCAGCCTCCCTGTGACCCTGATTATGATTAAGCGGTTCAGCAGCTGCATAAATGAACAAATGATACTAATGATGCGAACAAAGAGAACGAAGAGGTGATCAAACGCCGGCCGTGCCTCTGACGGTCTGTGGTGGACACCATTTGCTGTCCTCGTCGCGAGACGGCTGCTTAGCCATCAGCTGCACTGGAAAGACACTGGGGACAAACTGTTGATAGTGGGGCTTGAACCCCTGACTTTCAGATCAGTAATCCAGCACCGGGCCACCCCGTCCTCAATTATCTTGTAAGAATCAATGTTTTCTTGCTAATTGATCTACGTACTGTGTAAGACGAGCGTGCGGGTGATTAACTCTGGTACCCATCATGCCTTGTGCTCTGTTAATGTCCCTGTACTGACAATCTCTTGTTGTTGTTTAGGCCGCATTCTTCAAACAGAAAAACAGTCGATATCAAGTTCCGACCAATGGGATTAGAGGATTATACCGGAGTATAAATGTGTGTTTTATTGTTCAGGGCAAAAGTTGTGTCTGAATTTTGAATGAAATAATGATCTCACCGTTGATTTTGTATCACTGCGTCTCTCGGAGGACGCTGGCGATGATTCAGTGTAAGATTATATCTGACTCTAGGCTTCTGCTGACTGTAGATGGAATATTGGGAGGAAGGAAATTGGTCGTGGTGTCTGGTCTTCGTTGATTTCGGCGCGTGGGTCACTGGCACTGAGTGGCTCATCTCTGAAACACGGGCTAGCAGGAGATTAATGGCACCCCAGTGCCAAGCAGACAGGGGCTCCTTCTGCTCGAATTAAATGCTTCTGCCACAGCACTATCCCAGCACGCACACACACACGCGCGCACACACACACACACACACACACACACACACACACACACTCACTCTCGCTCTTCCTCCCCTGGTGAGTCCTGTGCTGGGGATGTCCACCATTGATAGACTGTGCCTTGACCAACACTAAAATCACCTGAGGTTTACAAACTGAAAATGAGCAACATGGCAATTGGAGTTTGAAAGAAATTGGAATTGTACTGTAATTCATTTTTTTTTTTTTTTTTAATCATCTCTTGTTGAAGCACAGGAACAGGTTGATGCGACACTCGCAGCTCTGCGGGGACGGAAAACAGTCTTTCGAGCACAGATAGCGCCGAGGCTCTCCCGGGAATTTAGCTCTCATTTACAAGAAAAAGTCATAGGTGCTTGTTTGATGATCTTAAGGTGCATGTGACATTTACCGAATGGTTCCCACCCACCTCCTCAACCTTCTGAAGACACTGTTATCTCCACACATGTTTGATATTTGGTTCTGCTCAGAGATGTTAGAAACCAACAGGGTGCTTTGGTCTCCACAGCAGGTTCATGCTTTATTTCTGCTTTTAAATGTATTTATTATTATTATTATTATTATTATTATTATTATTATTATTATTATTATCATTATTATTATTATTGCGCAAATGTAATTAATGCATCCTTGTAATTTGTGGCGGGTTTTTGCACTTGTACCATATTAGTTCTGTTTTATTAACGGCTCAGCACCAATTACATTCAGGGTCAGATCCATTATGTGGATGAAGAGTCCATCCGTCCATCTGTGCGGCTCGTTATGGTGAATGTGATACCTGACGGATACTTTTCAAGGATTT
>CM045736.1:4805890-4828390 GCA_024760905.1 Plotosus lineatus | reverse complement strand
TGAAAATACAACGAAACCAGTATGGCACAGAGTGTGAAGTCCCTCCACCATGCAGCAGAGATAACAGAGTAAATGGTCCTGATATCGGTTCTCGAATTTAATTACCGAGATTTGCTGGATGGCTGAGGATCGACCTTCCACTGTCCCTCAAGGTCAAATGGGTCTCTTGTCCTGGCAGGCCTATCAGTCTTTATTTCATTGTGATAAGCTCTCAAAACCTTATGACCATGATGTTGATGACCCTTGAAGGTCAAAGGTAAAGTCCTTTGGGCTTTTCACACCCTGTCCTAGTGGCTCATCAGGCCGGTGCTTATCCCCAGTTTCCGTAGCGTGAAGCAACTAGGAGTTCAACTCCTCCTGGATGGGACGCTAGTCCATCGCAGGTTATCTTGCCAGTATATTTTACTGGTACCCATTGACTGCTGGGTGAACAGAGGCACACTTGGTTGGGACTTTGCACAGGGGTCTTAGCACAGTGGGGGTCTCACTGTGATTTGAACACACAACCTCCTGATCATGAGCACAGCATCCGAACCATTACGCCACCGGCCCTACTACTAAGCTCAATCAAGGTCAAAGGTAATTGCCATATTTGATAACTCAGTAAGATCAGTGGTCCACTGTAAGATAGCACGTCTTTCAACACTCACTTCAAAGTTATAAGCACTCAAAACCTTGTGACCTTGATGTTCACCTTTGGAGGTCAATCAAGGTCAAAGGTAGTTGCCTTATTTGAAAGTCCATACTTGGTTCCCTATCAGTGCTCTGCTATCAGATTGCGTGTCTGTCAGCACTTGTTTCAAAGTTATAAGCTTTTCAAAATCTCAGAAAACCATCTGACCTTATTCTGACCTTCACCTTTGACCTTGACAATACAAAATAAAACAGCACCGGGACTGAGGAAGGACAACATGACAGAAATGGATGCTGGCTATTTATGATCAAAACTTTCAACTATAAAAGGAAAAAAACAAAAAAAAAAACAAAAAACTATTAACCCAAAAAACGAAGGAGGGTTGTGGGAATGTTGAAAATTGAAGGTCGTTTTAGGTGATGGTGTTATTCTGTAAATAAAAATAATTTTAACGCCACTGGAAAACACACAGAGATCTTTAAATACATCCAGGGGGTCCCCCCCCCCCCCCCAATTTTCCAATTCCCACCCATCGGGGTTCCCTATCACTTTACTACCACCAACCAGGGAGCAGCAAAAGCACGCAGACTCCTCTCCGCCTCTCCGTGACATGCAATGCCAGCCACCTCCCCCTTTTTTAACTATGGTGCCATGTGTATTTGGAGGCGGGTCTAACACACTCTGAGGGAAAGGACTATTCACCCCTCGTACGAATGAGCTCACAGACACCCATGATTGGCTGACTATTGCTGTGATTGACGGGGAAGTGACCATATCCCTCTGCGAGACCTCATCCAATCAGCTCCCACGAACTCCTGGAAATGGACATCTTCCGGATTCCCAGTTTTAATCTCCAGTTCTTTTTTTTTTTTTTTTTTTTTTTTTTTTTTAATTCTGAAAATGGGGACAGTGCTGCACATCACAATGTTCCACGACTCACTTGTGATGCCAATCATTACTTCGTCAGATTTATTTCCGCTTATTTTTTCAAACCATTCACAATGAACGGACTTCAATCAGCAATAAAACACATGAAGCCAGGGAAATCTGCTGATCTAGATGGAATTGCAGTTCAGATGATTTTGCATTTTAGAGTCAGGACTCAGTCTTGGTTCCTGGCTCTTTTCAATAAATGTGCCTCAACATACATAATCCCAAGGATATGGCAAAGAGCAAGGGTTGTGGTCCTTCTGAAGCCAGGTAAAGACCCAAACCTAGCCAAAAGCTATCGACCAATATCCTTGCTATGCATCATGTATAAACTCTATGAACATATGATAATGTCTCACCTACTCCCACCATCGAGGATCAACTTACACCAGATCAAGCAGGCTTCTGCCCTGGAAGAACATGCTGTAGCCAGGTCTTAAATCTGACTCAATTTATAGAGGATGGGTTTGAGAACAGACAGATAACAGGAGCTGTGTTTGTCGACCTTACAGCAGCTTATGACACAGTCAACCATAGATCTCTCCTCCTTCAGGTGGCCCAGATGACCCAAAACTCCACCACTATGCGCATCATTGGATCACTCTTGGAGAAAAGAACTTTCTACGAGGAAATGGATGGCCGGAAGAGTAGGTGGAGGAATCATAGAAATGGCCTCCCTCAGGGCTCCGTACTGGCCCATTATTATTTAACATCTATACAAATGACCTACTCCAACTCCAGGACATCCGAAGGTATATATATGCTGACAATCTTTGCATAGCAACAGAATTTCGATCCTTCAATACCATCGAAGAAAGACTGACAAGGGCATTGTCATCTCGCTCAGATTATTACAAAAATGGCACCTTAAAGCAAATCCCACAAAAACCCAGGTAAGTTAATTCCATCTGAATAATCACCAGGCAAATAGGAAATTGCAAATAAAATGGGAAAATAAAGATCTGAAAAATCATCCATATCCAGGGTAACCCAAGATAGACTGGATGTGGGTGATTTTCCAGATCTTTATTTTATATATAGCATCCACCGAGTGGGGAGCAGATGCAAAAACATTGAAGCAAACTGCTATAGCACGATGCTATTCCACCGCAGAATACTGTGCTCCAGTGTGGGAAAGATCGAGCCATGCTAAGAAAGTGGATATCGAGCTGAATAAAGCTTGTTGATTAATTACTGGTACATTAAGATCAACACCCCTACCAGTACTGGATAAACTGGTGGCATCGCACCACCTGACATCTGTCGAGATGCTATAGCTAGAATGGAAAAGATCAAAGAAGTAAATGATCCCAGGCACCCACTTTATAATCATTCTGAAACAAGAAGACATCTGTTTTATGACCGTGAAAGAATTAGAGACCCAAGACATATCAAAATACAGACTACAAAAACGGAGAGAGAGATACCCAGACTCACAATAGTGCCATCCCCAACCAAAGCGAAGACCTGCTAAGTGGATTCTCCCTCAAAAGAAGAAAATGGGTCACCCTGAATAGAGCTTGAGCTAAAGTTGTTAGGGCAGGAGATAACCTTCAGAGGTGGGGTTTTGCGGATAGTACAGAATTCCCATGCGGGGAGCCAAATCAGACAATGACCCACATATTGCTCAACTGCCCTTTAGGACACATTTGTTTGGACACTGACCTGAAGGCAGCAAATGATACAGCTCTGCAATGGTTCGAATAAATGGTTCGATAAGATATGATGATGACCGCTTAAATATTCTTACAGTATTATTCTTCCAATTCTTACTCTGAACCTATACTCGTAGGTTTGAGTTTCGAGTTGATCATTGACGACCAATTTATAATAGTTAAATAAAGAAACGGGTAAGATCGACCCGACTCGAGCCCTGACTAAAGCAGCCATCGTGGGGACCCGCAGTTCTGAAGCAAGCATTTGTTCTAACAGGCCGTCGACAGGCAGTCAAGGAGTATTTCATAACTGAATTCCAGCTCAGTCGGCGTTGCAAGATATCGAATTAAAAAACAAGCAGGAACAGCGGGACCTTGACTTACGAAATTAATCCATTCTGAAGGCGAGCTCGTAAGTCAAAATGTTCTTTAGATAAAAACAAAAAATCTCATCCGAAATAAAAGAAAACCAATTAATTTGTTCCAAGCCAACCCAAACTCATATAACCTGCACACACACACACACACACACACCTATATTTCACCTACTATATTAAAGATAAACATGTAAAAACAATCAATATTTAATTTAAAAGTAAAAATTATTTTTGTGTATACCTGTTGTGCGGTTATATGTTTCCACTACAAACTGTCTCATTAGCATTCTCGCTAATAACATTAATAAGACATGCTAGGAAGAACATTTTCCCGCTTCATTACACATGCCATGCAAATCCCAGTGCGAGCGATCAAGAGAAACCATCATGCATTAGAATGCACGTCTGAAATCCGAGTGCGCTGTGACAGAAAACCAGTCAACACCTTATGACCAATCAGCTTCCAGAATGTAGTGTTGTTGTTGTTGTGTTTTTTTTTTTTTTTTTTTTTTTATTTCTCTGTTTTGTTTTTATGTGTTTTCTTGTGATTTTCTAAGTGGCGCCTCGGTGATAAAGTTCGGCATCAAATTGCACTTAGCGTTGATTGGAAAGCGCGATTCGGCATTCCAGTGCATTTTAATGCTGCTGTTCTTCGTTCCTGTTCAGTAAATCTGGTAATTAACTCAACAGTTTAATAAGAAGAGAAGTCACCAAACGGCAGCGCTTCAGGAGAAACGCTCTGGCGGAGAATCCATCCAACTTCCTGCTTTCTACCCTGTACAGAGTGTGTGTGGGTGCATCTCTGAACAAGTTGCTTTATACAGCTCTCTACTAATGTCAGTCATTAGTCCCACATTTACTTCTGCTTTTGGTCATGAAGCATGCACGATTAAAACATTATTATTGGCTCCAGTTAAGAACTCATTCACACGACGATGAAGGCAGGCCTGCAGCTGTCATTTTCATTTGAGCAAATAAATTTATATAAACCACTTTGGACAAAACTTCTGCTAAATTATTCTGTACATTGCCATCAGATGATCTCCATATGTTGATTTAGTGCAGTTGGAATATCGTGTAGTCCAGCCCTTGGCGTTCCAGCAGAAAGGGTAAAATAGGGCTCAATGGAGGATCTCAAGGTGTTATTCATTGTGTCACTTATGAACGTGTCGACTCATCAACTTGAATCTTATTGCCATGGTGATTGTTATTGTCAATATAAACATATCTACGACTCTCCCGTGGTTATTTATTCCAAATACACTGATAAACATCTGAGCTCCTTATTGCCACCATGAATGCTCTGAATCAAGAATCATGTTTGACTCTCTGCAGTGTTTATGAATCAATGGCAAGGATTTGTTTGTGTATTTTATGAAATCCAGTGTAAAGTGCAATTAATTCCTCAGTTAAGACTTCAGTGTAATCAAAGCTATAAAAAAAAAATATTGCATCCATTTATAAAGAATTTGTAGGAAAAAAAAAGAAAAAGAAGCAGTGACTCATTTCCTGAAGTGGAAGGAATCTATTCATATAGATGATTCAAATGAGTCTGTGACTAAATGTATTTGATTTTGTATTGTGAATACATCACATTGTGAATAAATCTCCGGCTCAACAGTCGGGGTGGGGGTAGCGCGGGGGGGAGGAGTCCGGAAGACATATCAGTTTCAATAAAATTAAAAAGTAAGTAAAAAAGTTTTCCTCTGTCCCGAGGACTGAGAGTTTTTTAATAATTTCCGTCAGTAAAATAGCACCTTATTTCACCCATAAAACTGGTGATGATTATTTGATAAGCGAAATAAATGAGGGAAGGAAATCCGAAGCTTTACATGTAAGTTTTAAATTCGGTGGCTCAGTGAAATGAAATTGCTCTCCAAAACCCGCAGTTCTATCACACAGTAGACGTCTCACATATTGGACCTGATTCAGGACGGCCCAGGAGATCTGGTTCCGCGGGAAATAGCGATAAAAATGAAGAACGCTCTGACTGTGTGTGTCTCTTTATGTCTCGCTGCTCGGTAATCAGCGTCATCCCACGTAGTCTACATCCTCCTCCGGGGTAAGTGGGAGGGGGAAAAAAATGGTGTTTCTGTGATTTATGGGCTGTTCTTGTAGGATCAAGAATCCACGAGAAGGAAACTGTTTGTGGTTCTGTTCTGTAAATCATTTTAAATTCTTTCCTTCACCCATACCCCCATCGCATATATTGCCCCGATGAGTCCGAGCCATGGTCCTTATTTATTTTATTATTTTTCCACATTGTGTCCCGTTTCTCCACTGCTGTTTATTATCCTCCCATGTACAACCTTCTTCAAACTCGATATGTTGCATATCGTTCTTTCAATCTTTTGTTCTTTCTTTTTTGATCCATACTATGTTCATAGGAAACGGCAGGATGATGGGGGTTCGAACGGACTGAGCCAAAGTTAGAAAGTCGTGTTTAGCAGAGAGTCTAGGCCTTTGTTGTCTTGTCTTATTTCCAACTTTAAGGTCAAAGGGGAGCATGGGGATTGTGGGGTTAGAGGTGGGTATTGGGTGGAGATTGTGGGGTTAGAGGTGGGATATTGGATGGGGGGTGTGGGGTTAGAGGAGGGTATTGGGTGGGGATTGTGGGGTTAGAGGTGGGGTATTGGATGGGGGTGTGGGGTTAGAGGTGGGTATTGGGTGTGGATTGTGGGGTTAGAGGTGGGGTACTGGGTGGGAATTGTGGGGTTAGAGGTGAGATACTGGGTGGGGATTGGGGGTTAGAGGTGGGTATTGGGTGGGGGTTGTGGGGTCGGAGGTGCGTTATTGGGTGGGGATTGTGGGGTCAGAGGTGAGGTACTGGGTGGGGATTGGTGGGGTTAGAGGTGGGTATTGAGTGGGGATTGTGGGGTCGGAGGTGGGTTATTGGGTAGGGATTGTGGGGTTAGAGGTGAGATACTGGGTGGGGATTGGGGGTTAGAGGTCGGTATTGGGTGGGGATTGTGGGGTCGGAGGTGGGTTATTGGGTGGGGATTGGGGGTTAGAGGTGGGTATTGGGTGGGGTTTGTGGGGTCGGAGGTGGGTTTATTGGGTGGGGATTGTGGGGTTAGAGGTGAGGTACTGGGTGGGGATTGGGGGTTAGAGGTGGGTATTGGGTGGGGATTGTGGGGTTAGAGGTGGGTATTGGGTGGGGATTGTGGGGTTAGAGGTGGGATACTGGGTTGGGATTGTGGGGTTAGAGGTGAGGTACTGGGTGGGGATTGGGGGTTAGAGGTGGGTATTGGGTGGGGATTGTGGGGTTAGAGGTGGGTATTGGGTGGGGATTGTGGGGTTAGAGGTGAGGTACTGGGTGGGGATTGTGGGGTTAGAGGTGGGTATTGGGTGGGGATTGTGGGGTTAGAGGTGGGTATTGGGTGGGGATTGTGGGGTTAGAGGTGGGATACTGGGTTGGGATTGTGGGGTTAGAGGTGAGGTACTGGGTGGGGATTGGGGGTTAGAGGTGGGTATTGGGTGGGGATTGTGGGGTTAGAGGTGGGTATTGGGTGGGGATTGTGGGGTTAGAGGTGAGGTACTGGGTGGGGATTGTGGGGTTAGAGGTGGGTATTGGGTGGGGATTGTGGGATTAGAGGTGGGATACTGGGTTGGGATTGTGGGGTTAGAAGTGAGTTATTGGGTTAGGATTGTGGGCTTTTGGATGGAGGTTTGTGGTTTTGTTTGTGTTTGAGAGAGAGAGAGAGAGAGAGAGAGAGAGAGAGAGAGAGAGTTAATGGAAGTCACAATCAAAACAAATAAAAAATTATGTCACCACGTATATTACAAACGGTTTATATTGTAGCATTAGGATGTTGATTTGGTTTGATCCACCCACTGTTATATTCTGGGTAAATATCATTTAGGAATGAAAGGCAGAGATTGAATTAGGCGTAATGGGAAGAAGGAATCTGCAGCCATGAGTGGAATATCTGTCCTGATTAATGAAGAATGAAGCAAATGCGGGAAACCAGCTTCAAACGGGCCCCTGTTTGGCGATAGAAACAAACAACGACTCTCGCACAGCTTCCTCCACTCTGCAGCCAACGAAATATAAATAATCGCAGAGCACTATCTCACGACTGTGCACATTTCTTGTTCTGGATTCCTTCCCAGTGCTCAATTATTGTGTGTTTTCCTGCAGCGAGTTCACATACTCATTGATCATGGCCTGGATAACAGCCAACTTGGGTACCTGTTCAAAACTAACCACCAGATATACCGTTTTTCTCCGTTTATACTTATTAAAACTAAAAATAAGCATTTTGAGATGTAGCTGGAACAGTCCTGAGGGTCCGAAGTCCAGAAACAAGAATGGTTCTTTATTATGGAGGGATAATCACTTCATTTATATAAAAATGTCCAAAATAAAAAATAAACACAAATGTAACTAGATTTTTTTTTTTTTTTTTTTCTGTTGAAAATGAATGGCATCATCACTGACCTTTGACCTAGACATTCCAAATTCAAATAATCTCTGGGACTCAGCTAGGATGGAGTCTGGACCAGGGTGTGTCAGGACCAAGCAGATTTACATTAATATTTATTTACCCATTTAAAGATCAAGAAGCTACAGACTTTAAAATACAAATGGAAGAAATTAAATATCAATCAATGTCGCATGATTTCTTCAGGCAGGGTGTAAGCTGGGTTGAAGGTCAAACGCGATCATCATTTGTGTGGGTTTAGAAGTGCCGTTCTGTGAACGAACTGCCTCAGGGGACTCCGACCCCTGCTTTGCAGCTCCTCTTGTCGAAAGGCAACAATGGTTCTTTTACATGAACCTCACACCATAGACAGTGAGAGACACTGCCGGACTTTGATGGGGGGGCATTGACCTTGTGGAGAGTGAGGCTCAAACCCCCAACCTTAGGATCAGCAATCCTGTGCCCTATACCACTAGGCCACCACTGCCCGGTTGTGGGTGAGACTGTGTGCATCAAATTAATATATATATATATATATATATATATATATATATATATATTTGTTATTACACATGTATAAATACACCACATATATATTAGCATCCAATCAGAAGTGCAGCAAGCAGCAGGTGCAGTATATATACAGAATGTGCAGTATGTACAGTTCAAAGCAGTTCTGTACAGTTAAGGGCAGCGTAAAATAATCATGTACCCATTATGTATAAATAAGTTATGTGAGCAATTATGTCCAGATATGGCATCAAAGGTGAGAATAAATTAGCATTAATTTACATAGAAGAACTATCCACATGTTCTATATTTCTATGATTCTAGAATAAAATATGCACATAGGTATAATCTACCAATATACATTGTGTCTTCTTCTTCTTCTTCTTCTTCTTTTACTTTCGGCTGCTCCCGTCAGGGGTATACATTGTGTATATATAATATAAAAATTAAACAGATATATAGATGTCAGTGTGCTATGAAGGTATATACAGTAGTGGATGAAGAGCACTGTGAATAGACTATAACAGCAGATATTCATGTACATGTGCAGGAATGGTATGAGTGGCACGAGTGGTGCTGCTATGCTGTAGTGTAGACGGAGGGAAAGTTCGACAAGTGTAGTGTGGATGGGAAGTGAGGGTTCAGCAGGTGTAGTGTGGGTGGGGAGGAGAGTTCAGTAGGTGTAGTGTGGATGGTGTAGTGTGGGTGGGGAGGGAGGGTTCTGCAGGTGTAGTGTGGGTGGGGAGGGAGGGTTCTGCAGGTGTAGTGTGGGTGGGGAGGGAGGGTTCAGTAGATGTGGTGTGGATGGTGTAGTGTGGGTGGGGAGGGAGGGTTCTGCAGGTGTAGTGTGGGTGGGGAGGGAGGGTTCAGTAGATGTGGTGTGGATGGTGTAGTGTGGGTGGGGAGGAGGGTTCAGTAGGTGTAGTGTGGGTGGGGAGGAGAGTTCAGTAGGTGTAGTGTGGATGGTGTAGTGTGGGTGGGGAGGAGGGTTCTGCAGGTGTAGTGTGGGTGGGGAGGGAGGGTTCTGCAGGTGTAGTGTGGGTGGGGAGGAGAGTTCAGTAGGTGTAGGGTGGATGGGGAGGAGGGTTCAGTAGGTGTAGTGTGGATGGTGTAGTGTGGGTGGGAGGGAGGGTTCAGTAGGTGTAGTGTGGATGGTGTAGTGTGGGTGGGGAGGGAGGGTTCTGCAGGTGTAGTGTGGGTGGGGAGGGAGGGTTCAGTAGATGTGGTGTGGATGGTGTAGTGTGGATGGGGAGGGAGGGTTCAGTAGGTGTAGTGTGGGTGGGGAGGAGAGTTCAGTAGGTGTAGGGTGGATGGTGTAGTGTGGAGGGGGAGGGAGGGTTCAGTAGGTGTAGTGTGGGTGGGGAGGAGAGTTCAGTAGGTGTAGGGTGGATGGTGTAGTGTGGATGGGGAGGGAGGGTTCAGTAGGTGTAGTTTGGGTGGGGAGGAGAGTTCAGTAGGTGTAGGGTGGATGGTTTAGTGTGGATGGGGAGGGAGGGTTCAGTAGGTGTAGTGTGGGTGGGGAGGAGAGTTCAGTAGGTGTAGGGTGGATGGTGTAGTGTGGATGGGGAGGGAGGGTTCAGTAGGTGTAGTGTGGGTGGGGAGGAGAGTTCAGTAGGTGTAGGGTGGATGGTGTAGTGTGGATGGGGAGGGAGGGTTCAGTAGGTGTAGTTTGGGTGGGGAGGAGAGTTCAGTAGGTGTAGGGTGGATGGTTTAGTGTGGATGGGGAGGGAGGGTTCAGTAGGTGTAGTGTGGGTGGGGAGGAGAGTTCAGTAGGTGTAGGGTGGATGGTTTAGTGTGGATGGGGAGGAGGGTTCAGTAGGTGTAGTGTGGGTGGGGAGGAGAGTTCAGTAGGTGTAGGGTGGATGGTGTAGTGTGGATGGGGAGGGAGGGTTCAGTAGGTGTAGTTTGGGTGGGGAGGAGAGTTCAGTAGGTGTAGGGTGGATGGTGTAGTGTGGATGGGGAGGGAGGGTTCAGTAGGTGTAGTGTGGGTGGGGAGGAGAGTTCAGTAGGTGTAGGGTGGATGGTGTAGTGTGGATGGGGAGGCAGGGCTCAGTAGGTGTAGTTTTGGTGGGGAGGAGAGTTCAGTAGGTGTAGGGTGGATGGTGTAGTGTGGATGGGGAGGGAGTGTTTAGTAGGTGTAGTGTGGGTGGGGAGGAGAGTTCAGTAGGTGTGGTGTGGATGGTGTAGTGTGGATGGGGAGGGAGGGTTCAGTAGGTGTAGTGTGGATGGTGTAGTGTGGGTGGGGAGGGGGTTCTGCAGGTGTAGTGTGGGTGGGGAGGAGGGTTCAGTAGATGTGGTGTGGATGGTGTAGTGTGGATGGGGAGGGAGGGTTCAGTAGGTGTAGTGTGGGTGGGGAGGAGAGTTCAGTAGGTGTAGGGTGGATGGTGTAGTGTGGATGGGGAGGGAGGGTTCAGTAGGTGTAGTGTGGATGGTGTAGTGTGGATGGGGAGGGAGGGTTCAGCAGGGTACTGGGTTCAGTAGGGTGACAGCTGTGGGGAAGAAGCTGTTCCTAAACCTTCTGGTTTTCGTCCGGATGCTCCTGAAGCGCCTTCTGGAGGGGAGGAGCTGAAGGAGTCATGTGTCGAGTGTTATCACTGTGAATAACAATTTCACGCCTGTATCCTGGTGTAACCACGCTGTTTCTATGGCGACGGCTCTGACATATTTACATGTTGTCCCGTACCGGTACAGCAACATGCTCCGTGCTCGCGTTTTATAACGAATCAAGAGCCGTGTCACTCCTCGTGTGTACGGCCCGTACAGGGCCGCCTTTTTAATTTTTATACTGATGTGTTCCTTTAGATTTCACTCATTCTCTTCAACTGAACTTTAGGAAGCGCTCGCTGTGTGCAATGCAAATAAACTTATCAATAAACAATACAGGCGTGACTGTTAGCCCCACCCCCGCGCCTCACTCCTCCACACGTCTTCTCACCCATCTCTCTCACTGTCTATCTCTCCGTCTCCACCATCTTATTTTTCTCCTCTTTCTGTCATTATTTCTCTCACTGTATTGCACCTCATTTCTCTGTCTCAATCTATCGCTCTGGTCCTGCCTCTTTCTGTCTCTTTTTCTAACTGTCTTTCTCTCCAAATATGTATTTTCCTGTGTCCTAGTATCTCACACACACACGCACGCACACACACACACACGCACACACACACACACACACACACACAAATACACATTTCTCTCTCTCTCTCTCTCTCTCTCTTATTTTCTTCTTCTCTGTCCCTCCCCATCTGTTTTCTTTCTTGTGGTCTTGAGTTTGTTGTCCATCAATGTTCAGTTCATTTTCTGTACCCGCTTAATCCTAATTTGGGTCACGGGGAGGCTGGTGCCCATCCCAGCCAACTTCGGGCGAGGGCAGAGTACACCCTGGACAGCTCGCCAGGCCATCGCAGGGGCAGTGGTGGTCTAGTGGTATAGGGCGCTGGATCGCTGATCCAAAGGTTGGGGGTTTGAGTCCCACTCTGCACAAGGTTGTCACTGCCCCCCCAGTGCAGCTCACTGGGTTGTCTTTCCGCCCTGCGATGGCCTGACGAGCTGTCCAGGGTGTACTCTGCCCTCGCCCGAAGTTGGCTGGGATGGGCACCAGCCTCCCCGCGACCCAAATTAGGATTAAGCGGGTACAGAAAGTCCATCAATGTGATTTAATTCAAATATTGCTTTACTTTTATAACCAACATTAATCTTCACTCTCCCTCTCCCCTCTTTTTCCCTCCCCCATCTCCCCCCTGCCCCCCTCCCCCATGTCCCGAACACCATACGACTGATACTGACACCTTCATCTGGATTATGCAGGTAAGTAAAGTTTGCAGTCTTTTTGGTGTTTATGAGAAACATTTCCAGATGATCAGTTTAATTCTCAGTCATAATAATTCCACATGAAATCTAGCTATTCATAAATCACAGACGTGTGTGTGTGTGTGTGTGTGTGTGTGTGTGTGTGTGTGTGTGTGTGTGTGTGTGTGTGTGTTTGTTAGATTTAATTTTCTGTTTTAAATGAAGAATGATATCACTCCACTTCTCATGGTGCAGATTTTCTTTTCTTTTTTATGACTTAAGCTTTTAGGAAAAAAGGTTCCTCTGTGTTCCTTGGATAGTTCTAATGGGTTTGAGTTCTGAATGTTTTTGTGGGGCAAATGAAGAAGGCTGAGTCCTGAAGTTCATCTAATGCCAAGCAGCAGTGGGATATTGTACTGAGTAGTGAAAGAAAAATAAAACCTTGATATTGACAGACGTGTGAAGCCGCGCGACTGTCAGGAGCATCAGTATGAATTCATTAACTTCCTCGACTGGAACCTTTCTGCTGAACAGCTGACCGTGAAAGGTCCAGTTTGAAACATTTTAGATTTTTGAAGAGACATGAAGTAAAAGTTAAATTAATAAATCATTTTTCTTCTACCTAAGTACCTGACTAATTACCTAATTACCTGACAAACTACCTACCTAACTACCTACCTATTTAAGTAACTGCCTACCTGATCACCCAACTATCTGCATAACTTCTTAACGAACTACCTGTCTAACTACCTAAGTAACTGCCTACTCAACTTCCTAACCAACTACCCGACTAACCAGCCACCTAACTAACCACTTAACTAACTACCTAATTGCCCAACTAACCAACTACCTAACTTCCTGAGTAACTACCCAACTATCTAATTACTTAATAAACTACCCAACTAATTACTTGATTACCTGACAAACTACCTAATTAACCGCCTAACTACCTACCTATTACCTGACAAACTACCCAACTAACTCCCTACCTACCTTACTAACTAACTACCTGACTCCCTAACTTCCAACCACCAACCTAACTAAATACCTAACTTCCCAGCTAACTACCCAACTAACTAATTACTTGACTACCTACCAGTCTGACTGCCTATTTACCTGGCAGACTACCTCCCTAATTACCTAACTGCCTACCTGATTACCGGTATAATTACCTGCCTAACAATCTACCTAACTAATTACTTAACTACCCACCTAACCGCCGAACCAACTTTTTGACTAACTACCTACATAACTTCCTACCGAACTACACAATTAAGAAACTACCTGACTAACCACCCACCTGACTAACAGATAAACTTCCTAACCACACACCTATTTACCTGACAAACTACCTCCCTAACTACCTAATTTCCTCACTAACTAACTACCTAATTATCTAACGACCCACCTAACCTCCGAGCCAACTTTCTGACTAACTACCAACATAACTTCCTACCTAACTACCCAACTAAGAAACCACCTAACTACCTGACTAACCACCCACATGACTAACAACTTAACTTCCTAACCACACACCTAATTATTTACCTGGCAAACTACCTCCCTAACTAGCTAATTTTCTAACTTAACTACCGAACTAATTACCTTCCTAACTTCCTACCTAGCTACCTAATTACCTGACAAACTACCTAACTAAGTACATACCTAACTTCTAAACTACTTACCTAGCTCCCTAACTAACTACCCACCTAACTAACTACCCACCTAACTACTTACTTAACTTCCGACTTTGCTTTCTTCCTACCTAATCTCCTACCGAACTACCTACCTACTTAACTACCTCACTCACCATAGAAACCCTCCATTCCGAACCTTCGATTGGCTGTAGCTTTGTGTGGTGGTTGGCATGTGCAGCTCAAAGAAAGGTTCCTCGCGGGTTTGGGTGTTTCTATCCATGTTCTTTTTTCGTATATGCATGGGTTTCCTCCGGGTGCTCCGGGTTCCTCCGATGGGCCCTCGACGTGCAATTGTGAATTTGCAGTTCCGTGTTACCCCTTTGTGTGAGTGGGAATGTGTGTGTGTGTGTGTGTGTGTGTGTGTGTGTGTGTGTGTGTGTTTCCCTGTGATGGTCTGGAGTGCTGTTCAGGGTATACTCCACTTTGACACATCATTGGCTGAGATAGGCTTCAGCCTCCTCGCGAGTTTGGTAAGATTAAGTTGTGTGGAAAATGACAATAATATTGATATTGATTACCTTTAATATCCAGTAAGTATAAAGTCAGTGGAATCCATCCAAACGTTTATCCTCATTAAATTATTCAGTGAGCTACTGTGCTCTGTGATAGGGGCGGGGTCCACTTTAAGACCACGCCCATTTGGATCGAAACTTTCCTTTAGCCTTTATAAAAACACTTCAGTACCGAGTTGCAAGACCGCTTCCCTCTTAGACCCAAACCACATGAGCCAAAGTAAATGCCGCCACGTGGTTTCTTACCTTGAACACGTGATAAAGTGAAAAGAAAGGTCAGAACACAATAAAGTGCCAATTCGACATCGCAGAAGAAAAACCTGACATGTTCGCTCAAGAGGGTGAAGTTTTTCCGAGGCTGAACATCACCCTGATCTATCAGCATGACCTTTAAAAGCTGAGAAACTTGAGCACTCACTTTATCTTTCTCCACTCAGTGGAGACAAACATACTCTTAGCTGTTATGGGGAAAGTGAGGGGTATTTGTAGCTGATGAGTTATTCGGATGTTGTACGAAAGAAAACTGCCGGTGTAGGCGGTGGTGGGAGAGAACAGACTGCTGTCGGTGAACTGAGGTCCACCATGCAGTGGCTCCAGGCGTGAGGCAATCAGATGTGATTGACAGGCTGTCCAACACATGTTCGGAAACTCATAGTTTACATTACAGTTAAAAAAGTAAAAAAAAAACAAAACAAAAACATTTCAAGAAAAAAAAAAATACATTGCTGCGGCAGGGCGGCGTCGTGGTTGGCATGCCCGTCTCACAGCAAGAAGGTCCTGGGTTCGATTCCCTGGCTGGTTTCTGTGTGAAGTTTTCATGTTCTCCCAACGGGTTTCCTTCAGATACTCCAGTTTCCTCCTGCAGTCCAAAGATATGTGCAGTGGGCTGAATGGCCCCTGGGTGGGAGTGAGAGGGTGAACGGTTGTATGTATGTTTACATTGCAATGGCCTGGCGAGCTGTTCAGGGTAGTCCTAGCCTTCGCCCAGAGTGGGCTGCGATGGGAACCAGCCTCGCTGTGGCTCTAATTCGGATTAATGAATGAAATCGGAATGTGTGAAGCTGTCTTCAGTAATCAGCTATTTAAAATTATTAAATAAATTAAAAAATAAATAAAGCAAATGGGGTAATATGAAAGTTGAGATGTAAAAAATGATTACGATAATCAGCTTCATTCCAAAAAAAATTAGTGAAATTAAATATTATATTTTACGCTTGGACGTGTTCTCAAGTTTTTTTGTTCTCAAACATTTTCTGTGTGATTTTTTTATTTGTGGATGAACTGCGTCGGTGTTAAATCATGATCTGTTTAACACCAATGTGAGGGTGAACGCTCTGTGTGTGTGTGTGTGTGTGTGCATGTTTGAGAGAGAGAGAGAGAGAGAGAGAGAGATGGAGGAGAGCAGTAAGGGATTGAGTGTGGGTGGGCGGTGTTGTGGGGGATAAAGAGACAGGACTCTTACCTAATGGTCCCATCACCTGTCTGACTCTGTATAATCTTATTGATGGACTCTATTCCCCCTTTAAACAGTGAGTAAACTTATCGTGAGCAACCTCTGTGTGTGTGTGTGTGTGTGTGTGTGTGTGTGTGTGTGTGTGTGTGTGTATGTGTGTGTGTGTGTGTGTTAAAGAGCCTGGTAAAAATGGAGATGTACTAAAAGGAGGAGAGCCAGACTATCAGCGTGTGCCTTACTGCCCTCCTCGGAGATTTATTTTATATTCGCCTGCATCACAGTTCTGTTCAAGTACAGCCTGAATAATGAGTGAAATTATGATTACTTATACATCTCTAAATTTAATATTGAATTCTCAAGCACAATCCAAAGCTATGACCTTTCTGATAATATTGGATCCAATACGTTACTCTGCGATACCATGCTAGCTCGGTGGCGTAGTGGTTCGCACGTCTGCCTCACAGCTAGAACGTCCTGGGTTCCATTCCGAGCTTGGGGTTTTTCTGGATGGAGTTTGCAGGTTCTCACCGTGGTTGCATGGGTTTTCCTCCGGGATCTCCGGTTTCCTCCCAGAGTCCAAAAATATGCACAGTAGGTTAACTGGCTGTTCCAAATCATCCCTGGATGTGAATGGTCTTTTGAGTGCTGGCCCTGTGATGGCCTGGTGAGCTGTATCCTGTGTCCTACCGGCTCCATGACCTCCACACATCGTGGTGATGGCACAGAGAGGGGTCCTCCCACCTTGGGGCATTTCACCCACAGAGCATTACTCATTCTTCATATATATATATATATATATATATATATATATATATATATATATATATATATATATATATATATATATATCTTCTTCTTTTCCTTTCGGCTGCTCCCTTCAGGGGTCGCCACAGCAAATCATCCGCCTCCATCTCACCCTGTCCTCTGCATCTTCTTTTCTGACTCCACTGACCTTCATGTCTTCCTATATATATATATATATATATATATATATACAGTGGTACCTCACCTTACGAAATTAATCCGTTCCAGAAGTGGTTTCGTAACCTGATTTTTTCATAAATTGAGCGGCATTTTACATGTAAAAGGCCTGATTCGTTCCAAGGCCCCAAATACTACCCCGTAAACCCATTAAAAGTTATAAAAGTATCCCTTTTAAGGCCTCCCTCTGCTTCAATATCGTACCGATGGTAGATGGGTTTCGGCCATATTCCTTTGCGATATCAATCAACTTTAAAATACAAATCACTTAATAAATCTACTTATATGCATGTACATGTTTTTGACAGGTGAGGCATGGCCTCATCTGCCTCTCCTGATCGCACTTGTGTATAGCATGGAACGCCCAAAGTAACCAAAGATCAATAGAAACAACCATGATGGGATAACCATAGAAAAACATGAAAAATAACCATAGACGGCCAGAAACAGGGACTGAGTATTATAAATTAAGAATAAACATTGAAAATAATCAGTTATTGCTACAAGTGATGACAGAAGGGAATAAACTACCACGTAGGACTGAAATCAACTGCGTATGGTTAGAATAACTACAGTGAAAAAAACACTACAGAGGACTGAAAACTACCACAGAAGGTGATGATCCTTTTCATATACCACACTTCGGTGTGAAAGAAAAGCAGGGTTTTTTTTTTTTTTTTTTTTTTTTTTTTTTTTTTTTTTTAAGTCAAGACTAAAGGTAATTAAATCGAAAATGGGTGATTTGCAGATGGCTGCGTGAAAAATAAAGCTGATCAGCTCACTGCCTTTTTTTTTTTTTTTTTTTTTTTTTGAAAGCATGGTACTGTATGAATACAGCTGCGAAACTGCACTGTAAATTTCCTGGCACATAGAAAGGAAATGTATTTCTCTGGCCTATAAATATAGTCGGACAGATCATACAGGAAACTAGTTGAAGTGTGTGTATGGAAAGATAATATTTCTCAGAACCATCAGAAGCCCCCCCCCCCGACTGCTGTCACGCCGGGGAATTGCAGTTGCCAGGCTTGTAAAATTAATTTGAAACCTTCCCTGTAGTTTACTTGCGGGAATTAACCAGTTGCCCCCCTAATTAATGTACAACAATGCTGGGTTAGTGAGCCGTGTGTGAAGGCGGCCTGAAAATATCTAAACAAGACCGACCCGCAAAGGTTAATGAGCCGATAACTTGTTAACGTGAAGAGTCAGCTTTTTTGTGGCGCTGGCAGTACGATGCCTAATCGTGGTGTTCCTCCTGCTCGTAGATTAAATATGTTGAAGGAACCTTTGGTAGATTGTGAACCAGTCTCGGGTGAAATGTGTCGGGGATTAAAATTTACTTTGGCGTTAATGTAACAGTTCGATAACATTTTCTAAGACTTGAGTGATAGTGAAGAGGCGTGGCGAGTTCCAAACCGATCATCTGCACAGATGCAGTGTTTCTAAAAGTCTGTGCTCCTAATTTCACCAAACCTCCCAGATTGTCTCTCAGTGCCGACTCACAGACGACATCAGAGACAGCAGCATCTCTTCACACACGTTCCCAAACCGCATGTGTCCTGGATTGAGCCTCATTGTCACTGGACAGAGAAATGATCTGTGTTTCTAGCTGCGTGACTCGGAGACTCGTCCGCATGTATCTGACCTCTTAATGAGAATCTGTTTCTGGGCCATGGAACATTAACGAGAGCCGGGAGTTAATGAGAAGAATCGAAAGAGCGCAGATGTTTTCTATCGCAAACGCATCACAGATCGATTCCTTATGGAGAAGTGAAAGACCATCGATGGAGGAGAAACACCAAAAAAAGCAAGATGAGAAACAAACATGTTTTCCTCAATTGAAGAAGTAACTTGATTGGAGAGATTTGGGGGTATTTAGCAGTGTAGCGTTTTGTGGGTATTTAGCGGTGTGGGGCTTTCTGGGTATTTAGTGGTGTGGTGTTTCATGGGTATTCAGCAGTGTGACATTTTGTGGGTATTTAGTACTGTGCAATTTCATGGGTATTTGGCAGTGTGGGGTTTGGGGGTATTTAATGGTGTTTAATTTCATGGGTATTTACTGATGTGGGATTTCGTGGGTATTTAGCACTGTGGGGTTTTGTGGGTATTTAGCAGTGTGCAATTTTGTGGGTAGTTAGCACTGTGGGGTTTTGTGCATATATATTGGTGTGGGATTTCGTGGGTATTTAGCAGTGTGGGGTTTTGTGGGTATTTAATGGGGCTTAATTTCATGGGTATTTACTGGTGTGGGATTTTGTGCGTATTTAGCAGTGCAGGGTTTTGTGGGTATTTACTGGTGTGGGATTTCGTGGGTATTTACTGGTGTGGCATTTTCTGGGTATTTAGCAGTGTGGGGTTTTGTGGGTATTTAGAACCGTGGGATTTTTGGGTATTGAGTATTGTGGGGTATTGTGAGTAGTTAGCAGTGTGGGATTTCATGGGTATTTATCGGTGTGGGGTTTTATGGGTATTTAGCACTGTGGGGTTTTGTGGGTATTTACTGAACTGGGATTTCGTGGGTATTTAGCACTGTGGGGTTTTGTGGGTATTTAGCAGTGTGGCTTTTATGTGTATTTAGATGTGTAGAGTTTTGTGGATATTTAGCAGTGTGGGGTTTGTGGGTATTTAGCAGTGTGCATTTTGTGTGTATTTAGCGGTGTGGGGTTTTGTGGGTATTCAGAGCCTTGGGATTTTGTGTGTATTTAATATTGTGGGGTATTGTGAGTAGTTAGCAGTGTGGGATTTCGTGGGTATTTATCGGTGTAGAGTTTAGTGGGTATTTAGCGGTGTGGGGTTTTGTGTGTATTTAGCGGTGTGTGTGGTTTTATGTGTTTTTAGCGATGTGGGGGTTTGTGGGTATTTAGTGGTGTGGGGTTTTGTGGGTATTTAGCGGTGTGGGGTTTTGTGGGTATTTAGCGGTGTGGGGTTTTGTGGGTATTTAGCAGTGTGGGATTTTGTGGGTATGTAGCACTGTGGGTTTTTTGGGTATTTAGTATTGTCGGGTTTTGTGGGTAGTTAGCACGATGGGATTTTGTAGGTATTTACTGGTGTGGGGTTTTGTGGATCTCTAGCGCTGTGGGATTTTGTGGGTATTTAGTGGTGTGGGGTGTTGTGGGTATTTAGCACTGTGGAGTTTTGTGAGTATTTAGTGGTGTGGGGTTTTGTGGGTATTTTGCAGTGTGTGGTTTTGTGGCTATTTAGTGGTGTGGGTTTTTGTGGGTATTTAGCACTGTGAGGGGGGTTGTATGTATTTAGAGGTGTGTGTTTTGTGGGTATTTAGTGGTGTGTGGTTTCATGGGTATTTAGCACTGTAGGATTTCGTGGGTATTTACCGATGTGGGATTTCGTGGGTATTTAGCACTTTGGGGTTTTGTATGTATTTAGCAGTTTGGGGTTGTGTGGATATTTAGCACTGTGGGATTTCATGGGTATTTAGCACTGTGGGATTTCATGGGTATTTAGTACTGTGGGATTTCGTGTGTATTTAGCACTGTGTGATTTTGTGGGTATTTAGCGGTGTGGGGTTTTGCGGTTATTTAGCACTGTGCGATTTAATGCGTATTTAGCGATTCAGTGTTTAGTGGGTATTTAGTACTGTGGGAGTTCATGGGTTTTTAGTGGTATAGGATTTTGTGGGTATTTAACACTGTGGGATTTCATAGGTATTTACCACTGTGGGAATTTGTGGGTATTTGTGTTGTGGGGATTTCTGGGTATTTTGCAGTGTGGTGTTTCATGGGTGTTTATTGGTCTGGCATTTTATGGGTATTTAGCACTGTGCGATTTTGTGGGTATTTAGTGGTGTGGGGTTTTCTAGGTATTCAGCAGTGTGGCGTTTCATGGGTATTTGAGTGTGGCATTTCATGGGTATTTAGCACTGTTGGACTTCGTGAATATTTAGCACTGTTCGATTTAATTGGTATTTAGCGGTGTTTGATTTCATGGGTATTCACTGGTGTGGGATTTCGTGGGTATTTAGTATTGTGGGGTTTTGTGGGTATTTCGCACTGGAGGATTTCATGGGTATTTAGCAGTGTGGGATGTTGTGGGTATTTAGTATTGTGCGATTCCGTGGGTATTTATCAATGTGTGGTTCTGTGGGTATTTAATGGTGTGGGGTTTTATGGGTATTTAGCACTGTGCGATTTAATGGGCATTTAGCCCTGTGGAATTTCATGAGTATTTAGCGGTGTGGGGTTTTGTGGGTCTTTAACGGTGTGATGTTTTGTGGGTATTTAATAGTGTGGCATTTCATGGATATTTAGTGGTGTGGTGTTTTGTGGGTATTTAGCACTGTGGGGTTTTGTGAGTATTTAGTGGTGTGGGGTTTTGTGGGTATTTAGCGGTGTGGAGTTTTGTTGGTATTTAGCACTGTAAAGTTTGGGGGCATGTAGGTGTGTGGAAATGTTGTAGTTTTATGAGAGCACTGAGCTGTATGGAGCTTTAAGGGTGGTTATCTGCATGAGGGGCTTTGGGGCATTTAGCTATGTGTAGTTATGGGGCATATCGGTGTGTGAGTTTTTGATGCATTTCGTTGGAGTGGACTTTGGGGCATTTAGTTTTGGTAGTTTTGCAGATGGGGGCTGTGCTATGTGGGGGTTTTCTGAATTGGGATTACTGTATTTAGTTGGAGGTGATTTTTATATATTGGGAGTATTTATTTGGTTTGTGTTTTGTGATTTAGGGGTACAGTAGGCCCCAGTTATTTGCGGGGGTTCAGTTCCGGCCCCTCCCACGAATGAAGATAATTTGCGAGTTCTGTACCCGGAAGAAAAACCCTATGTATCCATTATGTACCTAATATATGTTTCTCAAACACATTCTATAGAGTATTACTCATTAACACAGTATTAATGTAGTAAAATGTATTAATTAAGTAAAAACTTTTTAAATTTTGTACTGTGATATTTAATGATAAAATTATATAGATCAATCATCTGCCTCCATCTTACCCTATCCTTCTCTTACGCCAACAACCTTCATGTCCTCCTTCACCACATCCATACAGCTCTTCTTTGGTCTTTCTCTAGGCCTTCTGCCTGGTAGTTCCAACCTCAGCATGCTACTACCAATATATATATTATCCCTTCTTTGTACATGTCCAAACCATCTCAATCTAGCCTCTCTGACTTTGTCTCCAAAACCTCCTAAAATATGCTGTCCCTCTGATGTGCTCATTCCTGATCCTATCCATCCTCGTTACTCCCAAAGAGAACCTCAACATTTTCATCTCTGCTACCACCAGATCTGCCTCCTGTCTTTTCCTCAGTGCCACTGTTTCTAAACCATACAACATTCCTGGCCTCATCACCGTCTTGTACACTTTTCCTTTCATTTTTGCTGATACCTTCCTATCACACATCACACCGGACACTTTTCTTCAACTATTCCAACCTGCCTGCACACACTTCTTCACCTCTTTTCCACACTCTCCATTGTTCTGAATTGTTGAGCATAGGTACTTAAAATCCTCCACCTTCTTTATCTCTGCTCCCTTTAACCTCACCATTCCTCTTGGGTCCTTCTCATTCACACATGTATTT
>CM045736.1:4793390-4800890 GCA_024760905.1 Plotosus lineatus | reverse complement strand
AAGAGCAGAGGTGTGCAATCAGAGGAGAGAGTAGTGAAAATAAAAAGGCGGCAAGGGTGCGTCCAGGAAAAGAAACTCATGCTAGTGGTATATTGTGATATTGCTGGTAGTATGTTGTAATAATGCTAGTGGTATGCTGTAATACTGCTAGGAGTATGTCGTAATTATGCTAGTGGTATGTTGTAATACTGCATGTAGTATGCTGTAATACTGCTGGTAGTATGTTGTAATAATGCTAGTGGTATATAATACTGCTGGTAGTATGTTGTAATTATGCTAGTGGTATGTTGTAATATTGCTGGTAGTATGGTGTAATAATGCTAGTGGTATGCTGTAATACTGCTAGGAGTATGTCGTAATTATGCTAGTGGTATGTTGTAATATTGCTGGTAGTATGGTGTAATAATGCTAGTGGTATGTTGTAATACTGCTGGTAGTATATCGTAATTATGCTAGTGGTATGTTGTAATATTGCTGGGAGTATGTTGTAATACTGCTGGTAGTATGTTGTAATTATGCTAGTGGTGTGTTGTAATATTGCTGGTGGCATGTTGTAATACTGCATGTAGTATGCTGTAATACTGCTGGTAGTATGTTGTAATAATGCTAGTGGTATATAATACTGCTGGTAGTATGTTGTAATATTGCTGGTAGTATGTTGTAATACTGCTGGTAGTAAATTGTAATTATGCTAGTGGTATGTTGTAATATTGCTGGGAGTATGTTGTAATACTGCTGGTAGTATGTTGTAATTATGCTAGTGGTGTGTTGTAATATTGCTGGTGGCATGTTGTAATACTGCATGTAGTATGCTGTAATACTGCTGGTAGTATGTTGTAATAATGCTAGTGGTATATAATACTGCTGGTAGTATGTTGTAATATTGCTGGTAGTATGTTGTAATACTGCTGGTAGTATATTGTAATTATGCTAGTGGTATGTTGTAATATTGCTGGGAGTATGTTGTAATACTGCTGGTAGTATGTTGTAATTATGCTCGTGGTGTGTTGCAATATTGCTGGTGGCATGTTGTAATACTGCATGTAGTATGCTGTAATACTGCTGGTAGTATGTTGTAATAATGCTAGTGGTATATAATACTGCTGGTAGTATGTTGTAATATTGCTGGTAGTATGTTGTAATTATGCTAGTGGTATGTTGTAATATTGCTGGTAGTATGGTGTAATAATGCTAGTGGTATGCTGTAATACTGCTAGGAGTATGTCGTAATTATGCTAGTGGTATGTTGTAATATTGCTATTAGTATGTTGTAATAATGCTAGTGGTATGCTGTAATACTGCTAGGGGTATGTTGTAACAATGCTAGTGGTATGCTGTAATACTGCTGGTAGTATGTTGTAATATTGCTGGTAGTATGTTGTAATACTGCTGGTAGTATGTTGTAATTATGCTAGTGGTATGTTGTAATATTGCTGGGAGTATGTTGTAATACTGCTGGTAGTATGTTGTAATTATGCTTGTGGTGTGTTGTAATATTGCTGGGAGTATGTTGTAATACTGCTGGTAGTATGTTGTAATTATGCTTGTGGTGTGTTGTAATATTGCTGGTGGCATGTTGTAATACTGCGTGTAGTATGCTGTAATACTGCTGGTAGTATGTTGTAATTATGCTAGTGGTATGTTGTAATATTGCTGGTAGTATGTTGTAATTATGCTTGTGGTGTGTTGTAATATTGCTGGTGGCATGTTGTAATACTGCGTGTAGTATGCTGTAATACTGCTGGTAGTATGTTGTAATTATGCTAGTGGTATGTTGTAATATTGCTGGGAGTATGTTGTAATTATGCTAGTGGTGTGTTGTAATATTGCTGGTAGTATGTTGTAATTATGCTGGTGGTGTGTTGTAATATTGCTGGTGGTATGTTGTAATACTGCGTGTAGTATGCTGTAATACTGCTGGTAATATGTTGTAATAATGCTGGTAATCGGTTGTAATAAAGCCGGTAATAGGTTGTAATACTGCTGGTAGTATGTTGTAATAATGCCGGTAGTATGTTGTAATAATGCTGGTAGTAGGTTGTACTAATGCTGGAAGTAGGTTGTAATACTGCTGGTAGTATGATGTAGTCATGGTGGTAATAGGTTGTAATACTGCTGGTAGTATGTTGTAATAATGCTGGTAGTAGGTTGTAATACTGCTGGTAGTATGATGTAATACTGTTGGTAGTATGATGTAATACTGCTGGTAGTATGTTGTAGTAATTGTGGTAATAGGTTGTAATACTGCTGGTAGTAGGCCGTAATACTGCTGGTAGTATGTTGTAGTAATGGTGGTAATAGGTTGTAATAATGCTGGTAGTATGTTGTAATAATGCTGATAATAGGTTGTAATAATGCTGGTAGTATGTTGTAATAATGCTGATAATAGGTTGTAATAATGCTGGTAGTAGGTTATAATACTGCTGGTAGTATGTGGTAATAATGCTGATAATAGGTTGTAATAATGCTGGTAGTAGGTTGTAATAATGCTGGTAGTAGGTTATAATACTGCTGGTAGTATTATAACATGCTGGTAGTAGGTTGTAATAATGCTGGTAGTAGGTTATAATACTGCTGGTAGTATGTGGTAATAATGCTGATAATAGGTTGTAATAATGCTGATAGTAGGTTGTAATAATGCTGGTAGTAGGTTGTAATAATGCTGGTAGTAGGTTGTAATAATGCTGCTGGTAGTATTATAACATGCTGGTAGTAGGTTGTAATAATGCTGGTAGTAGGTTATAATAATGCTGGTAGTATGTGGTAATAATGCTGATAATAGGTTGCAATAATGCTGGTAGTAGGTTGTAATAATGCTGGTAGTAGGTTGTAATACTGCTGGTAGTATGTTGTAATAATGCTAGTGGCATGCTGTAATACTGCTAGGGGTATGTTGTAATAATGCTAGTGGTATATAATACTGCTGGTAGTATGTTGTAATATTGCTGGTAGTATGTTGTAATTATGCTAGTGGTATGTTGTAATATTGCTGGTAGTATATTGTAATAATGCTAGTGGTATGCTGTAATACTGCTCGGAGTATGCCGCAATTATGCTGGTGGTATGTTGTAACAATGCTAGTGGTATGTTGTAATACTGCTGGTAGTATGTTGTAATATTGATGGTAGTATGTTGTAATACTGCTGGTAGTATGTTGTAATTATGCTGGTGATATGTTGTAATACTGCGTGTAGTATGCTGTAATACTGCTGGTAATATGTTGTAATAATGCTGGTAATCGGTTGTAATAAAGCTGGTAATAGGTTGTAATACTGCTGGTAGTATGTTGTAATAATGCCGGTCATATGTTGTAATAATGCTGGTAGTAGGTTGTAGTACTGCTGGTAGTATGATGTCATACTGCTGGTAGTATGTTGTAATAATGCTGGTAGTATAATGTAATACTGCTGGTAGTATGTTGTAATACTGCTGGTAGTATGTTGTAGTAATGGTGGTAATAGGTTGTAATAATGCTGGTAGTAGGTTGTAATACTGCTGGTAGTATGTTGTAATAATGCTGGTAGTATAATGTAATACTGCTGGTAGTATGTTGTCATACTGCTGGTAGTATGTTGTAGTAATGGTGGTAATAGGTTGTAATACTGCTGGTAGTATGTTGTCATACTGCTGGTAGTATGTTGTAGTAATGGTGGTAATAGGTTGTAATAATGCTGGTAGTATGTTGTAATATTGCTGATGGTATGTTGTAGTAATGCTGGTAGTATAATGTAATACTGCTGGTAGTATGTTGTAATACTGCTGGTAGTATGTTGTAGTAATGGTGGTAATAGGTTGTAATACTGCTGGTAGTATGTTGTAATACTGCTGGTAGTATGTTGTAGTAATGGTGGTAATAGGTTGTAATAATGCTGGTAGTAGGTTGTAATACTGCTGGTAGTATGTTGTAATAATGCTGGTAGTATAATGTAATACTGCTGGTAGTATGTTGTCATACTGCTGGTAGTATGTTGTAGTAATGGTGGTAATAGGTTGTAATACTGCTGGTAGTATGTTGTCATACTGCTGGTAGTATGTTGTAGTAATGGTGGTAATAGGTTGTAATAATGCTGGTAGTATGTTGTAATATTGCTGATGGTATGTTGTAGTAATGCTGGTAGTATAATGTAATACTGCTGGTAGTATGTTGTAATACTGCTGGTAGTATGTTGTAGTAATGGTGGTAATAGGTTGTAATACTGCTGGTAGTATGTTGTAATACTGCTGGTAGTATGTTGTAGTAATGGTGGTAATAGGTTGTAATAATGCTGGTAGTATGTTGTAATAATGCTGGTAGAAGGTTGTAATACTGCTGGTAGTATGTTGTAATAATGCTGGTAGTATGTTGTAGTAATGGTGGTAATAGGTTGTAATAATGCTGGTAGTATGTTGTAATAATGCTGATAATAGTTTGTAATAATGCTGGTAGTATGTTGTAATATTGCTGATGGTATGTTGTAGTAATGCTGGTAGTGTCTTGTAAAACTCCTGTAATACTGCTGCGCACATACTCAGATGTGCACCTCACATAAAAATGTAAGAAGGTTTGTTGGGGGGTTGGGTTGTTTTTCGTTTGTTTTTGTTTCTTTTGTTTGTTTGTTGTTTGTTTTTGGGTTGGTTGTTTTTTTTTTTTTTTTTTTTTTGCATAATTGGCTTTGTTTTGCAGCATGTTCTTAACTTTTCCCCCTATTCTTCCTTAATTTCCTTATTTTTCTTATTTTTCAATGAATATTTTAGAAAAACCTGAAATGCACTTGCAGAAACTGCAGCACGAAATAGTGAAGGATCATTGTAAATTTAATTTATTCTTACACACACACACACACACACACACACACACACACACAGAGCTGATAAATACTAAATATGGATTTCACATTTTGAAAATCTTTTTGTTTTTCTGTGTTCTTGCAAAACTGTTTTCTTCTTTCTTTTTGTCTATTTTTACTCTTTTAATTCAATTTTAATTTTGATTGTTTGGGTTGTTTTACCCCTTTAAACTGGGTGTTGGGACATCTGTCTGTTCATTCCAGTATTTGATTGTAAAATGATCAGCAGAGTCCATTGATGTGGAAACATACCCGGACCAGGAATGGCACTGATGCCCCTCTGGATTATCCAGTCAGAGCCAATATCATCACACACTCATTTTATTGTCTCAGAGGTGGGACTGATTCATACAGACATACATACACACACAATCAAGTGAGGACCTGGTGACAAGCTCATCTATCAACGAGAGGAGAGGATCCGACACATTAGCCGCTCATCCTGACTGACTGCTGCCTGTCTTTCTTCTCATATAATCTCATCCTGTGGAGTAGGTTTCTCTCTGTATCACAGCTCTACAGCTGGTTATACTCAACATGGTCCACGAGCGGGACGCCCGATGCTAAGTGTCCGGCAGTATCAAAGGGAGAAGAAAGGTCATGAGCTGGACATGACCTTTTGAGGATTGCCAACATCCAGTTTACAGAAGTATACTTAGCGAGCTTGAATCCCCCGCTAAATAAACAAAGTCAGAGAAGTCAGTGTTTCCGTACTTTTTGTTGTTTTTGATTTATGACATGCCAGCAAACATAGCATGGCATTACAACCAGCATTTTCTAATCTGCTTTTGAACGCGTGTGTTTTCTCCCTCCTCTCGTTTAGCTTTGTGCACAAAGCAGCTTCCAGCTGAGTAAACTCAACAAGCTTTACAAACACTGATAAGGTACAGCGTAGCGAATGTCGTGTATTTACAATATCCGGATTTATTTATCTGATTTAAGCTCAAATATTCTGGAAATTGTGGACACCAAGTGGATTTAACAACTACGTTCTGACAAAACACGGCTAAACAAATACATGTTGTTCATACTTCTCAAAAACGTTGTCCATGCATAGATAGGTCGAGGCTTTGTCATGTGTCGCACCCCAGCAAGGAATAGCAACGATTCATGAGTGTTTCGGTGCAGAACGGATTATTTTCTGATAAACTGTGGCAATCAATGGGACATGGACATGTCCCCGGTCTGAGTAAATAAAAGCAGTCAATGTTGACCATGTGGCCTTCGGGAATTTGGTTTGCTTAGGAAACCCGCTGGGTACAGGTACACCTAGGGTAGATTGTGGGAGTGTCATCTCAACCCACAAGTAGATATGGGTAAAGTCCTTTGGGCTTTTTACACCCGAGCATAGTGGCTCATCAGGCCGGTGTTTTTCCCCGGTTTCCATAGCGTGAAGCGACCAGGAGTTCAATTCCTCCTGGATGGGACGCTAGTCCATCGCAGGTTACCTTCCCAGTATATTTTACTGGTTCCCATTTATACTGCTGGGTGAACAGAGGCACACTTGAGGTTAAGGCCTTGCCCAGGGGTCTTAGCACAGTGGGGTCTAACTGGGATTTGAACACATAACCTCCTGATCATGAGCCCAGCACTCTAACTACTACACCACCAGCCCCAAACAAGGAAATATAACTAAAGTACAAAACTCGAGAGTCACTCCCGGGTCGTTAAGTCACACGCATGGATAGTTCAGCACATAGGCTCCTGTCGGTTTTAATTGCGAATGGTCTCACATTTGTGAAAAAGCCTCTCATTGGAAGTTTTTCCACGATAAAAGTCACTCAAGGTCAAAGGTAATTATCTTCTTATAAAGTCCATCTAAGTTTTCCCATTAGTGTTTCATAATAACAGCGAATCTACCAGCACTTGTTTCGATAGCAGCAGCGCTTCAACCCTGTTCTGCTCTGACCTTGACCTTTGACCCAGACATTGTGATATCAAGACATGTCTGGTACTCAGATGGGTTTGCTGCGGCCCCACCGAGCTTGGTGAAAATCCATGCATGGGTGTGGACAATACCACCGCCAAGGCTCCACGCTGGAAGGAGGTTATTGACAAAATGTAGCGACTCCATTCTGACCTTGACCTTTGACCCAGACATTGCAAAATCAAGGCATCTCTGGCATTCAGATGGGTTCGTGTCCCCATTATATTTGGTGAAAATCCATGCATGGGTGTGGTCGGGATATTATAACCACTGACGACTACAAAACCTTTGCGGAGGCTCCACGCTGGACAGAGTTCATTGGTGCGTTTGAATCGTATTTGAATAAAAAGAACACAGAATAACACTGACCCGGATTTGATTTGAGTTTCTTTTCAGGTGACAAAGCCAAGTGTGATTTAATTTAAAATACAAGATGAAGTCATACTGGATGTACAAACTTAGTGTGTTAATGTGACTGAGCTGTTTAATTGAGTGGAACTGATGTGTGCATTTAGAAAGAGATAAAAAATAATGAGCTTATTTTCCCAGTGTAGTTACAGCTCGCGATGATGACACTGCGAGCTGGTTTGAGGAACTTGTCCTGGGTTTACAGTCAGCAGCAGGCACTCGGAGTCTGTTTTGGATAAAAACCGTGGCCCGGAAGAAGCAGACAAGGACATTTTATCAGTCAGTGAACTTTTTTTTTTTTTTTTTGGGTGGGGGGGGTGGGGGGGTGGAGGGGGTTGT
>CM045736.1:4740890-4783390 GCA_024760905.1 Plotosus lineatus | reverse complement strand
TTCTTTACGACAGAATATCGGGGCTGAAGTTTGCCGAAAAATGACAGCTCAAATTCATTAAAATCAGAATTTAAAGATTGCTCACATGGCTCTGTGCCCTTAACCCCATTCATTAATGTTTATTGGCGGCTTTGTCATGGGCGGAGTCGAAGTTGATTTAGGATTAACCCAAACACACTGGGGACAAGGCAGGATTACACCTCGCATCAGACACCAGTCCAGCTCAGGACATCATATACCACTTGACATCGGCATGCCGCCGGTTATGATGTTTGATCACATCTGTTGTGCTTGGAAGTTCTCATAAAATATTGGGGACAAAAATATATCGTGGCATGCAACAATTCCCAGGGTTAACGTGAGGGACTAATGAAGAGTGAAGATGAAGGTAAAGAAGTGATAATACAGAGGGATGAAGAGGAGGGCTGAAAAAAAGGTGTGATAGTCATGAAAAGAAGATGAAGAGGGTCCTACAGATGCCACAAAGATGGGGTTTGAGGGTTTAAAATAATAATAATAATAATAATAATAATAATAATAATAATAATAATAATAATAATAATAATAATATTTATTTGTTTGTTCATGTTTTGCACTATGCTCGTCTATGATCGGTCGACCCTACTACAGCTATGAGCAGCTTCAGCTTCGGGCAACTAAGCACGCAACACCTTCTATCTTGAGCTGCTATGCTATGCTATGCCCAGGCGTAGTTTTCAGATTCTCCAGCGCTTGGTTAGCACTTCCGGCCATACTGCTTTAAAATGTTCGGTCCCTGCGAAACAAGATTGACGAGCTTCATGCTCAGATTGCAGCGCAGAGGGATCTACAGGACTGTGAAACATGGCTTGAGGAGAGTACACCCGATAAGGCGATTATACCAGCCGGCTACACGGCCTTCATCCCCTGCAATCCCAAGCGCTGGAGTCGCCGTTCGGCCCCTTCCCGCCTCGGCTTCTTTGATAGCTGGGATGCGGCTCGCTGCCTACCATAACATGTTAGCTCTGCTAAATTATACACGCCCGAAGATACTCCGATCTTATACAGTAGCTGTAGTAGAGTCGACCGGTCGTAGACGAGCATAGTGCAAAACATGAACAAATAAAACCAATTAAAACAAACCATAGCATGCTAGGTCTGCTAATACCATGCTAGCTCTGCTTAGTTATACACGCCCGAAGATACTCCGATGTTATAGCTGTAGTAGAGTCGACTGGTCGTAGACGAGCATAGTACAAAACATGAACAAACAAAAAAAAAAACAATTTGACTCTGAGAACTCCGCGATGTCGCCCTCTGGGCAGCGCCATCTTGGAGACGTCACTCCAACTTCAATGTAGAAGGACATGAAGGGTGCTGTAATAAAGTTCATCATTTTGGTATCGTTTGTTCAACATGCTACAGAACATCAAATCTCACGCATAAACATGAACTTAGGTACTGTACTGGAATAATAATTGAAAAAGATTTTAATACAACAGTTCAGAGAAAACCATCTTTTCTCAAGAGAAAGTCTTATGTCTTCAGAAGAGACATCCAGTGTGTTCTATCGCTTAGCCAGAGAAGACGCACAGCATTTGAGTGGTATCACAGAACTTAACTGGTAATTAAAACACACACAAAAAAGAGGCTCTTTGACAACTTGTGCGCGAATGAGAAAAAAGGGTCGGGATATCAGCTCAACCAATCAGGAGAAAGGAGGACAGCCCTTGGCTGAATTTGAATCATGTGCCAGTTGCTGGGCAGACCGTTTGTACTCAAACCGCGAGTGCAAAACTGCGAATAGTCAAGGGCCTACTGTACCTCACCTTATGAAATTAATCTGTTCCAGACCCATTTTCTTAACCTGCATTTTTTGTAAATTGAACCGCATTTTACGTGTAAAACATGTGATTCGTTCCAAGGCCCCCATGCCCTATAAAAATTATAAAAGTGTACCTTTTAAAACCTCCTTCTGCTTAAATATCGTACCGATCGTAGACGGGTTTGGCCATATTCCTTTGTTATATCACTCAACCGCATTTCCGTGTGTGTGTTGTAATGACTCAAAAATCTCATGAAACAACAGTAACTCTGTCCTTTACACGAAAAGCATTATGGGAGAGGCAATGGGAGGGAGCTGCGTCATCCCTCCTAGCCAATAGGAGGCCAATGGGGCAGGATGTTGGAAGATAGTCCTGATTGAAACGTGCAGATTTTCAAGTCTTAAAATCTTCAAATGGTCAAGAACAGTCTTGTTCTTGTAGTCCAGCAGATCTTCTGTTGGCAAAAAGGTTGTGGAACTGGATGTTAACAAATCTATGCCTGGACTATGATAAATGTCAGTTTTTGGGTTGCCAGATCCTCAAGCATGTCGTTTGGCAGTTAATTTGTAAGCAAATTCTGAGTCATGCCGGTAGGCTCTGCAACAAAGACACAGCTAATGCTGGGTTGGCATCTGCGATTCCGTTGAATTTACTTATTAAATTTTTATGAGATGATCAAGTATATCAGATGTTGTGCATCAGATGTTGTGTAGAACTTTTGGAACTGACTTTAGGACATTTCCACTGGGCTTATTACTTTTTTTTGTTCACTGTCTTATCAGCTCCATTCAGTTTTATCATCTCTCCTCCAAGAAATAAACAGCCGTTAATGGGAAGAGAACAAACAACTCAGTAATAAAACCAGTCCAAGATGAAGTGTGACTGAGGGAAACACACTGGATCTGAGGAAACGATGTGTCAGGACACTGTCGTGTTGGCAAGAGTCAATCTGTAAAGACGTTAACGATCATCATGCATCCGCGACTCGGAAACTCTGGACATTAGATCTGCTCTATCCCAAGTTTGGCAGACATTTCAGACAGTGAAAGTGTATTAGTTCAGCTCTATCGTGATTGAGTTTGAAGGAAAGAGAACTTCAGTCCCAGTTGAGTTCAAATGACCCAAAGCTTTCAACTTTTCAGGTGTTCTCATGTTAATTTTTAGTATATTCAGTCTGGACCTCGCCTTGCTTATTCAGGAGCAATCTGGAGGGATTTTATTTGACTGAATAGGGCCATTTCCAGTAATATGTGGTGTGAGCAGTCATCAAAGGCACCTCAGCCACTGGCGTGGCATCCCTTAGGCTGAAAATATACTTGCTTTTATCTATGGAACGAGGCTGCTTTGTGTATTTTGCATTTTGGTGCATCGGTGATAAACCTCCTAAGAAATTGCTGGAACATGTCTTTACCAAGAAGTAACATGGACATGAATGGTAAAGTTCACCGGTCGTGCATGTATTGTGAAGGTCATTATGTTTACAATTGTGATTACGTTGCAGTTGGTTGTCTATGTGAACAAGTGGCTAAACCAGGGTTTTTGGGGTTTTTTTTTGCTTGCTTGTTTGTTTTGGGTTTTTTTTTAGCTTTAGATTAAAACTATATGGGTCAGTGGTGGTCCTGTGGGATAAGGCACTGGATCGCTGATCCTAAGGTTGGCGGTTCGAGTCTCCACACTCCAGAGAGTTGTCACTGTCCCCCCAGTGCAGCTAACTGGGTTATCAAAGGCCGGCCATGTCTCTCACTGTCTATGGTGTGAGGCATGTAAAAGAACCATTTGCTCACTTTCGACAAGAGTAGGCTGCAAAGCCGTCAGCGTGTTTCTAATCGGGAGTCGGAGTACCCTGAGGCAGTTTGTTCACAGTAACGTTCTGGCAACTCCTGCAGCGGCACTAGAACCCAGTCGTATCGGCACTTGCCCTTCCACTGGATCCTTCCGGTGGCGTCGAGAGAGGGGACTTGCTGCTTAGGTAACAGCCTGTCCTCCATTACTCCCTCCCTACCCTGGCTCTACTCACTGGAGACTATCACCAGCCGGGATACCAGTCAGAGCGCAGCCATAGTCCTTCGGGACTGACGGAGACCTACCAGACTCCACAAAAAAATCTAAATGTAATTCCCGACCACTTATGTGACATTTTAGTGAAGTGCAAATTTAATAAAATGACAATACTCCTTATGAGCTTGCTAGTGGCACATAAACAAGGTGCAGTGCTATCATCTTTCAGATGGTAAGCACAAGTGTAGCCATCCGCTACCAGGAGGGAATTTTATTTGCTCACCTTCCTGTCACCCAAAGCAATCACCAGCCTTGGCAGGCATTGATGCTCACACACATATATATCAATAAACCTTAGAGTGTTCATCTGCCCCTGAATATTCATACACGGCAGTTTATAAAGATGCAGGTGGCAGCATCATAAGGGGGCGTCTGCTTGTTTTCAGCCCTCTATACTTAGTTGTGGTCACATGATAGGGAGGCAATGTTTAATTTGACCATGAACAAATAAGGGGCGATAACAAGACGTCTTATGTTGAGACCAATCAGACTATAAATTCTAGATTCATGTTTCACCTGATGTGATACCCAAGGTATCCGATTCAAAACCTGTGAAGCCAAAGTCAAAACCAACTCATAAGAAATGTAGCTGATGGTGTTGTGGTTCGATTTGCTGCCTCACAGTTTGAGAGTCCCCAGGTCAATCCTGAACAGAGGTGACTTCCCAAAGTTATCCACTTGCTCTTGCCTACTAACAGCATAGCAGTACTGGACTGGTCTAAACAGTTTCTTTGTGCTGGAAATGAAGTGGTGACTCATCCAATATCGAACAGGATTGTCCCCACTGGACAGAATCTCCTGTGAGCTGAACCAGGACAATGTGTTTATTGAATTTTAATGCATCAGCTCACAGCATATGATGCAGCAAAAATACAACGAGGCAGAAAGTAGCAATCAAATCAGCCAAACTCCGGTTTCGGAAGCAGCTTTAGCTCTGTCCTCCAAGCATGTTTCGGCTCTTGATTTCCTTTCTGTGTATTGGAGGAAGTGCTTTCTGATTGGCCGCTTTTGAAAGATTGAACTGCCATGATCATTGGTTGGAGATTTGCAGTGAGAAACAGTAATTCCTGGGAAAAATTTGTGAAAAAAATCCAATGAAGGGTTTAAAGGTATTTTAAAGTTCTTCACCATGTTTTCTTGAGAAGAGCCGTTTAGATTTGGGTGAAAGTGGGGTTGACTGGAGAGACGATGTGTTCGCCACAACTTGTCCCTTAAAATTTATCCTCAAAATACTTTACAATCGTAAAAACATGAACTACTGGCATCCCTGTGCACTTAGTTAGACTTCATTAGATCACAGCATACATAATGAAAACACGTTCGTTATTTAAAAACTACATTAATTACTTTCTTCTGTTCGTCTGGAGAGTGTGAGCTGGCCAGTTAGAAATGATTTTGTCATGCCAGTTAAGCCAGATGGTGTTTGTTTCTTACCTAATTTATTTGTCACTTCATGTTCAATGCACATCCAATCATATTTAACCAGCTGTTTTCACATCTCAAGAGCTGGAGGATGTTTCTGTCAGCGTCAGTGTGTCATATGTAAATCATCATAAATCAGAATCTGGGTCGCCTGTGACCGATGCTAATTGTGCAGCGTCTGTATGGATTGTATCGTCTGCTCTTTTTATTTGTCGCGGGGGGGGGTATTGTTTTTGAGAGATGATGCAGATTTCTGATCTGGTGTAGAAACGAGAGACAGATGAAACATGCTCTGATTTATAAAAATATGGACAGTCTGATGCGCATCATTAGCATTAACATCTGTCGTTTTTTAATTCACTGTGAAGTCTTTCGAAGTTTGCGTGTTCTCACAGTGGTTGCCTGGGTTTGTTCTGGGGAGTCGGGGTTCCCATCACAGTCCAAAGACGACCTGCACATAGGGCTAACTGGCTTGAAAAATTGTCCCTCGGCAGTTCAGCAAACGACTGAGTGAGAGTATAAAATAATTGATGGAATGTAATTTTAGACAAATTGAATTGATTGATTGATGATGATGATGATGATGATGATGATGATGATGACGATGATGATGATGGTGATGATTATTAGTATTATTATTATTATTATTATTATTATTATTATTATTATTATTAATTACAGTTATACATGTCCATGAATGTGCTGGACATGTAAAAAATGAAATGCTACATGATCAGAAAGTTCCAAGTCTGTCACTTGTATGAGCAAAAGAGAGTTCAAAATGGTCATGTGCAGTCAGTCAGAACCAGCAGTGACTCTCCCGAGTGTGCATTTGCTTAACATCAGAACCAGAACTTGTATTTCTTTGCGTTTCTGATCAGCAACAGACCCCTGGAATGCTTTCCTAAAATGATGGCAATGAAGCATTGACACTGGACCTGTGTGGTGGCCTGAAGGTAAAGGTGCTTGATTACTGATCCCAAGGTTGGGGATTCAAGCCCCACCCTCAACAGGTTGTCAGTGGTGTCCCCCCAGTACACTAACTAAGTTATCAAAGGCCAACCATGTCTCTCACTCTCTATGCTGAGAGGTTCATGTAAAAGAACCATTGCTGACTTTTGTCAAGAGTAGCTGCACAGCTGTCAGTACATTTCTGCCCTGCAATGGTCTGGCAATTCGTCCAGGGTGTACTCTGCCCTCGCCCGGAGTGGGCTGGGATGGATGCCAGCCGCCCCACTCTAATGAGGATTAATCGATTCAAAAAATGAATGGAAGTTGGACCAGGTGTTTTAAGAGTAAATTGTATGGGTGGGGGAGGAGGCACTTTTTTTACTGTCACTTTATTGCTGTCGGCTTGTTGAAGTGTTTCAAGGTCCCCAGTGCTGATTTCTTGAGCTTGGTAAAGAATTTGATGTTTGCTTGCTCATCCAGAGCTAAACTGTAAGCTGTAATACGATGGACTGCAAAACACAGTCTCAGAAGTCTGTGGCCTCCTTTACAAGATGCGTACAAGAGGAAAAAGGGAGCAGTGAAGAGGAAGCTGATAATATTTCCCAATAGCCGTGCGGTGCATGTTTGGCTTACAGATAAAGCGTTGACATTGTCATCGCTTTCCAGATATCAGTAAGTTTGGGTCGGTCTCAATGCAAAAAAAAAAAAAAAAAAAAAAAAAAGCACAATAGAATCACAGCAGGGTGCCAAGTAATGAAGACCATGCATGAATTCGGAAGAAACTGGTGTTAAGATGTTGGATGAGTGTGTGTGTGTGTGTGTGTGTGTGTGTGTGCGTGCGTGTGTTTGCTGATATAAGCATGAATTGCCCCCGCAGCCTTGCATTGGTGTACATGACCCAGAAAAGATCATAGAGAAGCAGCTGCTATTCAGCTCCTCAGTTCCGGATTGTGTTTCATCCGGAATGAAGCAAAACGAAAAATGACAATCACCTATAACAGTGAACAGTTAACCCTTTTACGCCCAAATTATTTTTTGCAGTTAAAAAAAAAAGTATGACTAGTTTTTCCAAATCAAAAGCCCTCAAGAAACACCCCAAATTCATTTCTTTCAACAAAATTATAATAACACTAATAAATATAATAACGTAATAATAACAAATAATAACACTTTCACAAATTCGTGAACAACACAATCCTACGCGCTCAAAGTCGTCTCACAGCTGACTGAGGCACGTGGGACCAAGCTGTGCTGCATCGGGTGATGCCACAACAAGTTTAGAACTCGTTCTGAACGGCAGCAGCACGCATATAGGAGTTAGCATTTTTTTGAAAGAGGATCATATGGTCCTGTTTGGCATTAAAGGGTTAATAAGAATAGTGGAAGCTAGACTAAGGGCAGAGGTCAGCATTTGTGAGAAACAGTTTGGGTTCATGCAAAGAAAGAGCACCACAGATGCAGTGTTTGCTTTGAGGATGTTAATAGAGAAGTACAGAGAAGGTCAGAGGGAGCTGCATTGTGCCTTTGTGGATCTGGAGAAAGCATATGACAGGGTGCCAAGAGAAGAACCGTGGTATTGCATGAGGAAGTCTGGAGTGGCAGAGAAGTATGAAGTATGTTAGAGTGGTGCAGGACATGTATGAGAGATGTAAGACAGTGGTGAGGTGTGCTGTCGGTGTGACAGAAGAGTTCAAGGTGGAGGTGGGACTGCATCAAGGGTCAGCTCTGAGCCCCTTCTTGTTTGCTATGGTGATGGACAGGCTGACAGACGAGGTGAGACAAGAATCTCCCTGGACTATGATGTTTGCCGATGACATTGCGATCTGTCGTGAGAGCAGAGAACAAGTGGAGGAAAATCTAGAGAGGTGGAGGTATGCCCTGGAAAGGAGGGGAATGAAGGTTAGCCTCAGAAAATCAGAATACATGTGTGTGAATGAGAAGGACCCAAAAGGAACGTCGATGTTACAGGGAGCAGAGATAAGGAAAGTGGAGGATTTTAAGTACTTAGGCTCAACAATCCAGAGCAGTGGAGAGTGTGGAAAAGAGGTGAAGAAGCGTGTGCAGGCAGGCTGGAATGGTTGGAGAAAGGTGTCCGGTGTGATGTGCAATAGGAGAGTGTCAGCAAGAATGAAAGGAAAAGTGTACAAGACGGTGTTGAGGCCAGCGATGTTGTATGGCTTAGAAATAGTGGCGCTGAGGAAAAGGCAGGAGGCAGAGCTGGAGGTAGCGGAGATGAAAATGTTGAGGTTCTCTCTGGGAGTAACAAGGATGGATAGGATCAGAAATGAGTACATCAGAGGGACAGCCCATGTAAGATGTTTTGGACACAAAGTCAGAGAGGCTAGATTGAGATGGTTTGGACATGTACAGAGGAGGGATAGTGAGTATATTGGCAGTAGGATGCTGAGGTTGGAACTACCAGGCAGAAGGCTGAGAGGAAGACCAAAGAAGAGATTTCCGGATGTGGTGAAGGAACACATGAAGGTCGTTGGAGTCAGAAAAGAAGATGCAGAGGACAGAGTGAGATGGAGGTGGATGATTTGCTGTGGCGACCCTGATGGGAGCAGCCGAAAGGAAAAAGAAGAAGAAAAAGACTGTTTGCATTGATTCTAATCTTTAAAGCTGTTGAAGTTATTTCGAGTTGAAATGAACCTCTTTATTATCAAAGATTTATGACTTTTGAGCTCATGACGAAATCAACATTTATGCTTGAGACATTTATTTTAAAAACAGAGTGTAGCTTGACTTTTATCTCTGGTAGAAATCAGCTATACACCCGATCCAAGATAGAAAGTAGGCCGCAGGGGTCCAGACGCCGCCGAAACAACTGCTTGATAAAACTTGTCAAAAATTGAGTCAAAATAAGTAAATAAACAAATAGAGTGAGTTTGAAAGCTCCACCTTCAGCACATGGAAAGTAAATGCCCGTAAACCGAACATACAGTTTTGCCTTCGTGACCTTGAAAGGGAGATCAAGGTCAAACACACAAACCCATTCTAGCACTCATAGTAGTGAGCCAATGTGTGCACAATAATAAGGAAATCCCCAGTATCAGAAAACTAAAGTGTGACTTGGATGTATTCCTATAACTCCCGAGTCACTTTGCTCCAAAAATAGTTGCGTAGGAAGTACGATAATGGGCGTGAACAGTAAGTCTCTTTATTCTGGATGCTGTACACTATTACAGTGTCAACATCTGGACTTCTATGCATTTTTGTGACAATAGCATGGGGAATATCTTCAATCAGCTGTGGGGACCCTTCAAATACTTTACAAAGTCTGCAGCAATGACGCGAACAGCTGGACGTGGTGTTTTCTCACGACTTTATTTCCATAGGGCCGTTAAAGCATTTTGCTGCTGATTGCTTGAGTGTCGGAATCAGGACACTTGATTGATCCCGGAGGAAATCGTACGCGTACAGTTGCTCCAGACAAGTAGGAGTGAGATAAAGATAAAGTCTCGAGAAAGTAATTTTAAGAAAAAGATAAATATTTATATTCACACGGTAGAAATATAAATATGGAATCTACACAAACACACACACACACACACACACACACACACACACACACACACATATATATATATATATATATATATATATATATATATATATATATATATATATATATATATATATATAAATGAAAGGACAGGACTAAGACTTTCTATTGAAACTTCGTTTTCAATACAAAGTCTTTGTCCTGTCCTTTTATTTTTACTTATATTTGCTCTATGAAAAAGTATTGAGCACTCTCTTTCTCTCTTATATATATATATATATATATATATATATATATATATATATATATATATATATATATATATATATATATATATATATATGCAGTGGTGTTCTAGTGGCAGAGGGTGCTGAATCTAAGGTTGGGGGTTCAAGTTCCACTATGGTGGGAGGTTCATGTAAAAGAACCATTGCTGACTTTCAACAAGAGAACTTTCTGCCCTGCAATGATCTGGTGAGCTGTCCAGGGTGTACTCTGCCCTTGCCTGGAGTTGGTTGGGATTGGCGGCAGCCTGCCCGCGACCCTAATTAGGATTAAGCGGTTACAGAAAATGAACCAATGAGATATATATATATATATATATATATATAAAAGGACAGGACAAAGACTTTCTATTGAAACTCCATTTATCACTACAGATCTGTTTCGAGGGGTGGTGAAACCATCCTCTCTCTTCAGGTGATTATAGAAGAACTCTTCTATATTCTAATTCTTCTATAATCACCTGAAGAGAGAGGATGGTTTCACCACCCCTTGAAACAGATCTGTAGTGATAAATGGAGTTTCAATAGAAAGTCTTTGTCCTGTCCTTTTGTTATTTGCTCTACCAAAAAGTATTGAGCACTCTCCTACGGAAGGATCTACTCAGAAAATCCTCTCTCTCTCTCTCTCTATATATATATATATATATATATATATATATATATATATATATATTTATATACGTACACACACAAACACACACTTTGTAAATGTCCTAAATAAGAAGTTAGTAATATGTATACAGAAATACAGAAAGCCCGTGTTATTCATGGGGGTTGCCTTCCTCTCCCAGCTGCGAATCCTGAAAATCCACAAATTATTGTCTGTCTATGTATTACATACGCTAAAATCTGCTTATTAAGCACATTCTATAGACAGTCGTACTCATTAATACAGTAATAATGCAGTAAAATGTAGTAATGATTAATAAAAACGTTTTAAATTTTGTACTGTGATAATATTTATGAATAAATAAAGCGCTTAGGCTCCTCAAGGAGCTAGAGAAGATGCAGGGCACTTGAGTGGCATTACAGGGCTTAAATAATCATTGAAGATACACGAAAAAAAAAAAAAAAATTCTTTGCAATTCAGGCAATCACGTTGATAGCATGTATGTGAAAGAGAAAAAAAGAGGTGTACACATCATCTGCAACCAAACAGCAGGAGGGAAAAACAAAAGCTCTCAGCCATTGGCTAAATTTGAATCATGTGCCAGTAATGTCGTGATGACACATATCTATAATTTGCCGGGGCTGCCGCTAATTCAGTGCTTCTCAAATAGTGGGGTGCTGGGGGTGGGAGGGGGGTGTTTTTTTGTTTTGTTTTGTTTTGTTTTTTTTCTTCTGAGAGAGGGTCATCACAGAAAATCATTGAGAGCACTATGCTAATTTAAAAACATTATGAATAAAGCCTTTGAGAGCAAAATCCATGGGTGTGTGAGGCCGCAAACGGTGAACCTCGAATGGGCGGGGCTGACTGGAAACAGGTGGAGAATGAATGGAGTCAGTGAGGAATGTGTACAGTTTTATTAATATAATAAACAGTAGAATATAAATATATAACAGTGGACGTTGGTGCTGTATTTTGGTGGGTTTGAATGATTTCCTGTGTGGTTCAGTGGTACATTTTGGTGGTATCAGTCTCTCACCGAACGCCTCCTGTGACTGATAAGCAGGTTGTAAAGTGGGTGGGAGATGTTGTTCAATACCGTTTCATTTTGGACAGCATTCTCTCCGACACCACCGTCAGAGTCCAGTTCCATCCCCACACCATTACCATCCTCACGGATCAGTTCATTCAGTCTGTTTACATGTGTGACCCTCAGCCTGCTGCCCCAGCATGCAACAGCTTCGAGGACAGCGCGGTCACTCACATCAGACTCCTAGAACATCCTGAGAAGCGTCTTACTTGTTAAACGACCTTAACCTCCTCAAAAATAGACACGGTTCTGGCCCTTCTTGTAAAGTGTGGTACATTTCTTAACCCAAGATCCAGTTTTTGGTCGATATGAACTCCGAGGTTTTTGTAATCCTCCACCTTGTCAACATTGTCGGCTTGGATGGAAACAGTTGGTGTTTTGGATCCTGAAATCCACACTCAGTTCATATCGATGCCCCCATTTCACTGGAGCGCGGAATGCAATGATCGTGGCGTAAAGGCGCGAAATTCAGTCTGCGGAGGAGCTTTGGCATTTTTACACGGAAAATGGGTCAAAAACCCACGGAAAATTGTACCTTCGGAACGTTCGGTAAAGACACAGAAAGACCGCGGTACAATGTCGGAATGCATGCGTAAAAGCGCTCGGATGACCTTTGGAACCAGTGCAGATTGCAAAGGAAGACCTTCAGATATTTCATGGAATGTTCACCAAAAGCAAGGAACACTTGAGGAGCGACTACGGCACTACTCCGTTTTAGAAGGAAGAGCTACGGAATGATTGTGGAACAGGCGGAATGAATGTTCACGTTCAACACGGAATGACTAAGGAATGACTGAGGAATACCCAGGGTAACCACGTTTCAACAAGGAAAAAATCGGCAAATATCAAAGGGTTTGCTCCTGATTCCGCCTATAAATATGCGGAATGACCAAGGAAGCTCATTCTTTCATTCATATTGTATGTTTATAATTTATAATATGTTTATCATGCAAAATCAATTTAAAATGTAACATATATGTTTGAAATTTACCATATGTTTCTAACGTGCAATATGTTTATAATTTACAATAAATTTAAAATTTATCACGTTATTATGGTTAATATCAATAATGTCAATACGATCCTCTTATTTGCACCTCAATAAATCATTCTGGACTAAAAACCATACGCACAAGTACAAACCACAGTGATTATAACTTTAAAACTTTATTACATGAACAAGAAAACAGAAAAAAATAAAGTTAATGAACTGGAGTAATTTATAGTGGAAGTGACTTCCTTGAGTGTTCCGCAAGTCTTCCGTGTTATCCGCAACCATTCCGCAAACGTTCTACATGTATTCCGCAAACCTTCCGTGAGTATTCCGTGGGGATTCCGTGGCCGCTTTTGACCATCCGGAAGAGAGGGGGAAGGCTCGCGAAACAGTCAAGGAACACTGGCAGAATAAAAGGAATGATCACGGAACGTTTCAGGAAATGACAGTATGTTTGTGGAACGACTGAGGAACCTAAGCGAACACTGTCAGAAGATTTTTCCGGACAATTTTGGCCTACCGGAAGCAGAGGAATACATTTAGAATCATATGAAAGGACACGGAATGACTGAGGAACATTGGAGGATGACGACATTTTTGCTTCCGCGAGTCTGCCGCGCTCCAGTGAAATGGGGGTATAAACTGCAGATGATTCTACTCACACCATGTGATGAAGAAATCCACCGCAGCCCCTGTACTTCGTCTAGGAGAGTAAATTTGAACTTGCCTGCAATAAATGGTATTTATGGAGGACTGATCATCATTATTATAAAATGAACCCCTGGAAAATAATTAATGATTTGTCACTCTGCTGGGGTCTATATTGTTATAATGGTCGCTTCCTGGATGTCATCCCTGACAGAACAAGATGATGTGCTGTAATGAAAGGTACGACCCGAAGGTCCAAAACTCATTTTTTGTCACACAGGGATGAGGTTTTTAATCCCTTTTATATGGAACAGAGTGAACTCAGGCTGTGAAAATCTACAGAAGGTGAAAATCTACCACAGAGACACGTAACTTTTATTAGGCCATCAAGTTTGTAATTGTTGGTGCTTTTTATTCAGATTTTCTTTAAGATGTCCTCCCAGTCAGAGGCGTGTTTTTAATATGGACGCAAATAGGCATTCCCAGCAGAGTTTTATATTCCTGATATGAAAGGAGAGATTGTGTGGAAGAAGCGTTCTGATTAGTTCTTCAAAGGGATTTGTGAGTAGGCTTGAGGAATATGGGCTTCGTGGTTTGCTCAAGCTTGCATCTCCACAGGTGAATCAGTGAGAAGATTTCAGTGAAGAGTCTCTACGCTCTTCTTCCTCCGTAGACGGCTTTTTAAGCCTTGTCATGGCGAGGTACCTTCCCGGAATGGCTGGGATATTGAAAAGCTTTCCAACTGTGTGTTGCGAGTTTAACATTGACTCTTTGCACTCGTTTGATGATTATTGATGATGTGTGAATTGCTGGCGTCCTTGATGAACTGCCAGAAAAGAAAGAGGAACAGCACGTGTCCATCAAAATGTGTGCATTTTACCAACTTAAAGAGATTACTGAGTCACAGGGGCATTCAGAGAGTGAAAACCTCCACCAAGCTACAAAAAGAGTCAACAATACCCCCTGCTGGGTCTTCTGTACTCTCATAATTCCAAAAAAAAATAAAAAAAAAATAGATTTCTTATGTCATGTTTAAAATCTGCATTGTCATTCCGAATATACAGAGCAGACGTCATTTAAATCAGATGTGTTTTGGCAGTGATATGTTTGTTTGTTTGTTTCAGCCATAATACAGTGGTCCCTTGACTTACAAAATCAATCCATTCTCAGGGTGAGCACGTAAGTCAAAATGTTGATTAGATATAACAAAAATTCCCATTGGAAATAATAGAAAATAATTAATACATTCCAATCCCCTCCCAAACTCATATAACCTGACACAAACATGTATATCTCACCTAATATATTAAAGATAAATATGTAAAAACAACACATGCTTCATAATAATAATAATAATAATAATAATAATAATAATAATAATAATGTATGTACATCAATAATAAATAATAATAAAACAAGAAAAAACAATAAGTCAACTAACCCTTCCGATCATTGACTGCAGCAAAGATGTCATGTGGGAAAGCAGGAGGTGGTGTGTAACAGAGGAGGAGGAGAATGTTTTGCACACGCACGCTACGGATGCCAGTGAGGAAAGGCTCTTGGTGAGCTCCCACAAGGCCAGTGCTTCTCATAGTGGGGCATGGTATGAAGCCAGGGGCGGTGTGTATGACTTTGGGGAACATGCCTTTTTGTCATACTGTACTAGAATTAAGTGTAATTGTGCATCCTCTACAGTAGGCAGCAGTAGCACTCTCACTGTGTACACTATGGTGGAGGGAGAAAGCACAGAGTGAAAGCACTATGAAGTGCACAAAACACCATTTATAGTCTCGTGGGGCGCTGGGGGGGCATGACATGTTTTTTGTTTTTTTTCCCCTTCTTATAGAGGGCATCGCAGAAAATAATTGAGAAGCACTACACAAGGCATTCTCAAAGCATGGAGAAATACAATCGGAAAAATATCAGTCTAATTGGCCTGGAAAAGCCTTTTTCCCCCAGCAGAGCTTGTAAATCAAAATTTTGCTCATTGGATGGAGCAGATTTTTGGTGGATCGAAGCTCGTATCATAGAAAATTTGTTATAAAAGACACTCGTAAGTCAAGGTACCACTGTGTTTGGGATTTTTTTGAAAATCTATAATTTCTTTCAAGAATGAATGGAAATAATGAATGGTGAATGGTGTGAAATGAATGGTGTGCAATTTCTCCCCGTGCTTGCGTGGGTTTCCTCCAGGTACGCCGATTTCCTCCCACAGTCCTAAAACATGCACAGTATGTTAATTGGCTGTTCCAGATCACCCCTAGGTTTGAGTGTGAGGATGAATGGTTGTGTGAGTGTTGGCCCTGCAATGGCCGAGTAAGCTGTCCAGGGTGAACCTCGCCCTCACCGGAGTCATCTGAGATGGGTACCAGCCTCCACGTGACTCTAATTAGGATTAAGCGGTTCATAAAATGAACGAATGAATATCCATGTGTGTTTACCTACCCGTCAGAAAAATGTTCAGACTTGTGGACAGGAAGTTGCTAACAGACGGACCGACAGACAGATCAGCCCATGCAAACATAACTTCTCTGGTGGCGAGAACAAAGCCTTCCGAGCTATTGGGCACTGCTCATCTTGTTCTTGGTTCAGTTCCTGTCCTGTCCTGGCTCTACATCGCTGCCTTGTTGTCTTTACCTGTTCTGTTTATAGTTCATCAGTTTGCTTCTATCCTGTGGGACACGGCTCATTGCAAAGTTTTGCTGAGACTTGTTTTCTGTGTATATAATTAGTTCTGTAAGTATTTAAATGGTTTTGTTCTTTGAATATTCCCCGTGTTGCTAATTATGCGGTATTTTATTCCCCCGACCTGCCTGTAATTTGACCCCTGTTAGGGTTCCATAATTTAAAATCGCTGCATTTACCCCAGTTTTTATTATAACGCCGTCCTGACTTTCACCTCTGAAACTTGAATGTAGCCTCCAGCTCAGCTGAACAGGACAAAGACGCCGACTCACTACTTCCTTCTGAACCTGTACATTTTAACTTCAGGGTTCAGGGCTCGCGGAGTGATATTTGAAAAGTGGGCGAGGCTAACTGAAAATTTTGGGAGTCCATGCAGTCAGTGAACGACCAGAGCATATATCTCCTGAAAGAGACTGTGCATGGCTGATTTCCAGATTTTAGATGTTGAGTGTATTCCATGTGCTCATATCCATTGATTTCCTGATTTCAAAGTTCCAATCCAATCATGCCTCAGCCCAATCGGATCCGAAAAAAGAAGGAATACCAGTACCAGTACATTCCCTAGAAGGCAGCCACTATATTACTATATGATTGGTGCATACGCATTTATGATGCATGGCGTACATGTAGGTTATACTGGGCTTGTACAAACTATGCATTTCAATCATTTTTGAGATGCCTGTAGACATACTTAAAAAATTCTTTGGGTTGAGAAAAAGTGGGCCTTCGTCGTTGCCTGGACCGGTTTCATTGCTTTAGTGACTGTGCTCTTCCGAGACATTTTTCTTGATTTTCAGTCTTCATTCCTATCTTGAGTCAGAAGATCAATGCAGGTCTTGTTGGGTCGCCCTATGCCAGAATGTCCATGTTTTGTACACCTGGACAACAAGCCTCAGTGCTTCACTATCTCAACTGGCTGATCCTCTGTTGTTGTTGTTGTTGTTGTTGTTGTTGTTTTTTTTAAGTTGACCAATGCCTTATGCAATTTCTTCTGCTAAATTCACTACTCCATTGGTGGGGTGGCAACTTCTTTATTCTCATAATTGCTAGTTATTCACAATAAGTCCCAAAATGTAGGAGAAGTGGACAAATCAGTGTTCACCAACAGTGTGGATGGAGTTCTACCTCCTTGAAGACTTTGGGTCCAACATGAATTAATCAATAACTTCTGGAATCTCTGAAGGGCTAAAAGAGGTGAGATTTAGGTGGAAGATAAAAACCTGCTGGAAGATTTGCAGGAAGAGGCTCGTTGAGCACTGGCTGAGAGACTTGAAACATTGGAACTAGATTGTTGGTCTTTTTATTTATTTTTTTTATTTTTAAACACCAACTATTCTAAAGTCAGTTTATCAGATTTTGGATTTCTATTGTCCTATTTCTCAGGAGATTTGGTTGTGGAGCGGTTTGGTTCAAGGATGAGTAATGAACACCAATAAATGTTGTAATCACCTATCAGCTTTATTACACAAGCAAGCCTGAGCAGTACAGGAGGACCTTCTTGGAAAAGGAGGTGTTTTCTGATTATGTTCCTGATTACCTTGCCGTTTGCAAAATCATCATCATCATCATCATCATCATCTGCTTCTCCCGGGGTCGGGTCACGGGGGCGGGTCACGGGGGCAGCAACCAAACCAATGAGGTCCAGACATCTCCCTCCCCAGACACTTCCTCCAACTCTTCCATGGGGGGGGGGACCAAGGCGTTCCCAGACAAGCCGAGAGACATAGTCCCTCCAGCGTATTCTAGGGTCTCTTCCAGGTTGGACATGCATGAAACACCAGACGAGGGAGAAGTTCGGGAGGCATTCTGACCAGATGTCTGAGCCACCTCAACTGGCCCCTCTCAATGTGGAGGAGTTGCGGTTCTTCATGATCAAATGTAATGGAAGTTGAGCAGGGACCATCCTTAACTGACTCCAGCTCACCCCACGCCATTAATTTTTCAATCGTTATCCACAATATCTTGACGGTATCTGTTGTGTCCCGCTGGACAGAGCCCTCAGGGCAGATGCAGTTTCTGCTTGAAAGACTACATCTCACAATCGGCTTGGTGATGTCGAGAGATCCCTCAAGAGGAGCTGGAAAATATAGCCAGAAATGGCCCTCATGCTGTTGGCCTTTTCTAAAGGACTATTTTTTTTTTTTTATTCATCCTTAACAAAGAATGTTGTCTGCTTCCAAAAGAAAAAAAAAGCATCTCACTGTACGTGCATCAGGACGCCATCCGAACAACATTCTACAGATAACTGATCGTAAAATGGCCTGCGTTTAGCATCCATTCTCTTGAACATCCTCCCCAGTCAAGTGCGTAGTGGATTAAAACCAGTGTTTGGCGCTTGCAGTGCTTATGAAACAAGCTGCACACTTTCACGTCACTGTCCCATCTTTTTGTCTTGCTGAGGAATCCACTGGGACTGCAGAAAGAGAGAGACAGAGAGAGCAGTTTGGGCTTTAATAAGCTTCTAAGCCCCTTTTGCAGCTCAGTATTGATGGGATTTTCACTCAACCTCTTTTTTTTTCGTGACGTATCAGTTATGGCCTTGACTTGTTAATGCCTGGTGTAGTAGGAACATAGCAGATGAAGTAATGGCGTGCGAATGGGTGTTGTGCGTATGTAAATAAGGGACGCTTTATATGGCTGGATTTGGTGTCCCGTCGGAAGACCTCGGGGTCTATTTGCTTGTGGATGAGGTAATTTCTCAGAAAAAAAAGCTCCTCCTCCTGGTGGTGGCTTGTTTGCTGTATGTCTGTCCTCGTATCATTTTCTGTGTCCTATTTTGGCGATACGCCGAGTCCTTTTCCTCCTCTATCTAGCGTGAAATAGGACATGATGGCTCATACTCCAGGCAATCCTGTCAGCTAAATGAAGTGACGGATGCGGCCCAGATACATGCATATTTATCGACAGTGATATGAATACAGTCCGTATGGATATCTGTGGATATCCGTTCAGGTGCATGCATATCATATATACATATACACCGGAGGGATCACTGCTTCCACTTAAATATGGGAATCAGTTTTTGCACTTCCAACGCTATTAGCATACACACTTACCGTAGAATATGCGAAGGCGCTTATCAAGAACAGCCAGGAACAATGGCATTTATTTGCTGCAGTAATTACTTAGTTTTGATGATGTTCACACTTGTATATCGAGTACACACTTCCCCTGTAAACCAACACCACAATAACGCTTACAATGAACATTTAACATGAACAGTAACCTGGTGGTGAAGATGTGAGCAAACGCCCCTCAGCGAGAAGCTCCTTGCAGAGGGGTGTCCTCCCGAATATTTGTCTTCAATCCTGTTATTGAAATTAAACTAATTGTGTAGAATTGAGTTTCTGAAATTTGTTATGGCACAACGGTGTCATGCTCAGTATGTCTATCTCACATCAAGAAGGTTCTGGGATCAAGTCCCGGGAACATCTGTTTCTGGGTCAAGATTGTGTGTTCTATCCCCAGTGCAGCTAACTGGGTTATCGAAGGCCGGCCATGTCTCTCACTGTCTGTGGTGCGAGGTTCATGTAAAAGAACCATTGCTGACTTTCGACAGGAGGAGCCGCATAGCCGTCAGCATGTTTCCGCCCTGCGATGGCTTGGCGAGCTGTCCAGGGTGTACTCTACCCGTGTCCAGAGTCGGCTGAGATGGGCACCAGCCTCCCCGTGACCTTAATTAGGATTAAGCGTTTCAGAAAATGGATGAGTGAATGGATTGTATGTTCTCATTATTGCATTAGGGTTTCCTCCGAGTCCTGCAGTTTCTTCCCACAGTCCAAAGACATGCACAGGAGGCTAACCGGTTGTTCCAAATTAAACTTCAAGTGTGGATGAGTGTGTGTGTGTGTGTGTGTGTGTGTGTGTGTGTGTGTGTGTGTGTGTGTGTGTGTGTTTCCCTATGATGACTTGGTAAGATTTTCATGGTCAAAACTGCTTTCGTCCTCTGACCCGAATCGAGGATTAAGTGGTTTGTGACATGAGTGAGTGAGAGGACAGTATAAAGAGATGTGGTTTCAATTCTCTAGCTGAATCTAGAAAATTTATGTAAACAGCTTCGCCATTCAGATGTGTGTGTGTGTGTGTGTGTGTGTGTGTGTGTGTGTGTGTGTGTGTGTGTGTGTGTGTGTGCGTGTTGTGTTTTCTCTTTATTTCCTCTCTCTGGGTCCTGCAGGTCAGCTCTTTTGCCCGCAGCAATGGATTCTTAATAATGCATGGACTTACCAAAGCTGCTTTTAAAAGGGCTTGTTCCTCAAGGACAAACCACCTTTTAGAACCGAACCACACGGCTGAGTATGTTCATTCGTTTTAAACCCCCGCAACACTCAGCAAACAGTCCCACTACGTCTTCAGAAAATTGGCGGACACATTAGAAACTTGTCCAACACAATAGGAACAAAACGTAAAACGTCATTTGGTCTCAGTGGTCGTGGAGGACCCGGTGAAAACACCACTGCCGCACAAAGTTCAGAAGCACAATTAACAGAATTTCCGATGAAAACATGCAGTGTATTAGTGATCAGTGACTCCAGTGTACCCTGAAACTCTTGTTTCTCCGATTGGTTTTGGGTCGAGGATGTCCCTGGACAGAACAGTGACGGTGTGTCAGAGCGCCGACGGGAGATAGGAGGACGGAGGTGGAGTAAGAGGACTGTTCAGGCAAAACAGACCGTGACATCCTGGAGACGAATGGGGCATCTGCTTCTTCTGATTTTGAAGAGCTGTTTTCTTGACAGGATAGCGCCGGCTTCGGCTGTCGAATACTCGACTGCATGTTTGCTTCATGTAATGAGGAAATGTTGTCATTTTGAAGTGGGATGGAAGTTCTATTCCTGGCAGCTGTCTGTGTGCAAGAGAGAGAAAAAATTCAAAATGTGCATGAATACATTCTGGTTCACATCTCGTGGTGTTGAAGCTGAGCCATGGCGCTGGATTCAGGACACGTGTCCAAGCCATTCTTGGCAAATTCCCTGCTGACGGATCTCACGGGGTGCTGGCTTAATAATTACCTGATGCTTGGTTAAATTGTGTTAAAGCAAAGGACCGAGGCCCTGCAGTGCTGTTGACTTTGAACTCAGTTTGAAGCAGCTGCCCTTCATCTTCATTCATAATTTACAGTTTTGGTGCAAAGCTTCTTGAAAAGAGTGTGAATGAATTGAAATGGTGGATGATTCTTATTTCCAAACTGGACAAAGACATCCTGGAGGAGAAAAGATTCCGGGTTCGATTGTAGACTAAACGACAGAACGATAATTGGTCTTTTCTCACTCTTTCAGTTTTCCACCTCATCATCCGTCTTCATCTCATCTCTCATTTCATTAATGTCTTCACTTGGACCCCAGGAATCGCCGGTTGCAGCTGTATCTCATCTTATTTTCTTATAAATGAACTTGTGAAAGCGAGTTCGCCTTTCTCACCGACACAACTTAACCCATGGAGGCTCGCGGGAATGCGTCCGCGGAACCCCTGCAGAGCAGCACATCATGGTCGTCATCCGTATTGCACGTTACCTCAGAGAACCATCACCACCGCAGCCTTCTGTAGCCATTGATGTTAGTCAATGCTAGCATTTTTTTCTGCTGTATTTCTGCATAAAGACAAAAAAAGGTCTCTTTTCTACATGACAATGTGTTGCCACCGCAATGTCATCTGGTTAATTTAACCACAACTGTAAGTACTGAATTATTGTGGGAAAGAGTTCATATTACCAGCAGTGAAAAGTCATGTTCACAGTCTGAAGGCACTTCTGGGTCCATGTAGATGTTCATCAGCAGGAGGGAGGGGCTTAAAAGATGAGAACTCTAGCCAGTATCAGCACACCAGGACAGACCACAGGACTCAGAAAGCAGAAGGATCAGGATCAACAGCATCCCAGAAGAAGAATATGTACCTCAACAAAAACAGAGGGGGGTGGGGGTGGGGGGTTGTTAGCTATACTCACAGTACTGTCATGGAAACAGAAGATTTTATTATTGCTGAGTGCAGCAGGGACTCCGGCATGACTGGCTATGGCAGCCTAACTAAAAGAGAGAGAACCAGAGGGAAGACACATACATTAGGCCCCATGTGACATTGGGGCAATCAACCACCTCCCTGTCACAGACCTGGATGAGCATGTAGAGTGGGGCAGTGACAGCATCCCAACCTCACAGTTTGCCAAACCTCTCCCTGTCTGAGACCCCCAGATCTGCTCTGATACATAATAAAAGTCTTTTCACTAAATGCTCCACTAAACGAGTGAGTCTTCGGCCTCGTCTTTAAACCAGAGACTGTGTCTGAGTCCCGAATATGAACTGGAAGGATATTCCATAACTCTGCAGCTTTGAAATATGAACTGAAGTCGATGGGTGAGAAAGTGAGGGATGAAAAAGATGTAATAAAAAGTGTCAGAGTAACAATTTAGTACGTTGTGTGGTGCTCTGTGAAATGCTGCATTACTGCAAAATAAAGACAACACAGACTACCCGTACAGTCCGAGAGTGCCGCGTATGTCTCGCCCACCACCTACTGGATCGGGCTGTGGCTGAAAGTGCTCTGCAAGCGAACTAAATGTTGACGGAGAGGCCAAGAGATTTCGATTATGATGAGCAGCGGCTTATCCGGCATCATGTGCTGAAAAACTGTGTCCACAGAGACCAGATTGGTCCCAATGACCTGTCCAGTTTCGTTTTGTCTCCTGGTATCTCCTGCTTGGATGCCACTGGCCTGCGTCCTTCTGCATAAAATTCGGTGCCGATCATACACGAGTGCGCGCACACAGCTTCCTGTTGCCTGTATAACCCTGACCGGCTCGGTGATACGTGTCCAATCGAGTCTATTGTCCAAGTGCACACCAAGGTACCAGAAGGATAATAAAACTTCTACATCCTCAGTGGTCTCGGGTGTTCCTGATTGGATGGGAGGGGAACCTGGCATTCATTAGTCGCTGGTAAACTGCTTTATCCGTCATCGCTCTCGACCATAATCCAGACTCCTGTCAGTGATATGTCATCAGAAAGCGAATGCAATTTTGAGCACATTGTTCTCAATAGATGTGTCCAATAGACTTCAGATCCCAAAGAGGTTGGTGATTTGATGCAGACGCTCATTTGAATGTTTGACGATTTAATCCAACTTTTGGTGATATGGAAATCAATCCATTCTTACCTGATTTGTTTTCTAGCAACGCTCATATTCAGCTTTCCCTATTTTTCTCCTAAACCCATACCATCCAGTCTCAGCTTGATCCAGTTCTCCTTCCATTGAGGCCCATGCTTGAAGGCTCTCACACGGAGGTGAGGGTGTGATGTCGTTAGAAAAGTCATCTTGTTGATGGCATTATTCATACGTCTGTGAAACGTTTCTGCTCGTGCCATTCCTGAAAGGCAGCGCCAATCCGGGCATGTTTTATGTCAGTGATGAACAAGAACTGCAAATAAATAAAAAAGTAAACCCAAGGGATTGGATTAACCCGAGCAAAATAGAAAATCCAATTTAAGGACTCTTTTATAGTTCAAGTCTTGGAGGATGGAGCAGCCACATCTTTTCTTCAATAAATATTTGTTGTGTTTGTGTGTTCCAATTACAGTATCCCTCCAGGCACTAGCATACAGCTCGTTCTCTACATGTCTGCCTGTGTAATAATCTCTGTTGTTGGAGGTGGTGTTAAAGAAATCTCTCCAGACTTGGTGGCCTTGAAGGAACCTTTCAGTTCGTCAGCAATGTGCTTGATTATTCAGTGAATAAGAAACCCGGTCTGTTGCTACCGGGGTTTCTGAGAGTGTCTTAAACAGCTAATCCAGGTGGGCGTGATCAGATCCCTCTGTAATTAAAGCTAGTAACCATCTGCTCTTAACTCGCATGCTTTTCCTCCTCCATCTGCAGTACCTTCATCACTCTTTATTCGCTCTTTTTTTGATGCAAATGTGTGCTACAGGAGACATGCAACATCTTTAAAGATTTGTGTTCGCGGAGACGTAGCACGAAGGGGAGACGCGTACATGAAATGGCTGGAACTGCTTTTCAAAACTTTTGAAAAGAAGAGTTGCTTGTAAGAGATGATCATCCAACTGTTTTAATACGAGGGATGATTACTTTAATTAGTCGGATAGTGTCATTCTCTCTCTCTCTCTCTCTTTCTCTCTCTCTCTCTTTCTCGCAACAACAACCCATTTCAGAATTGTAATTTTCTGTGTATATTTTATATATTATTAAGGTAAGTAAATGTTTTGTAGAGCGCAGGTGAAGAAACCAAGCAGTAGAGATCTCAAGATTTTAAGGTCAACTAAAGAGAAAAATGCTTAACTAATATTCCAGATTCTAAAGGGATATACAGCGGTACCTTGACTTTCGAGTGTCTTTTATAATGAATTTTCTATGATACAAGCTTCGATCCACCAAAAATCTGCCGCATCCAGCCAGTAAAATTTTGATTTACGAGCTCTGCTGGGGAAAAAGCTTTTTCCGGGCCAATTAGCCTCGTATTCATTCTTGCATGTGTATATCGCCGCACTCCAAAAACGCCTTGTGCGGAGCTTCATAATTATTTTCTGTGACGCCCCCTATAGAAAGGAAAAAAAAAACATTTCATTCCCCCCATCCAGCGCTCGACTATACTTGTGTTTACTGGACTTCATATCGTTTGCTCGGTTTTTTTTCCCGACACCATTGGAAACACAGTGAGAGCGCCACTGCCACCTACTGTAGAGCATGCACAATTACACTTAATTATAGTACAGTATGACAAAACAGCATATTCCCCAGGCTCACCCCCCCCCCCCCCCCCGCATCACACCACGCCCCTCAAGGGAGTCACGCCCCACAATTTACAAGCACTGGCCTTGTGGAAGCTCACCACAAGCCTTTCCTCGCTGGCATTCATAGCACGCACATGCACAAATTCTCCTCCTCCTCCTCTGTTACGCATCACTTCATGCCTGCCCACGTGACACCTTCTCACTCACATGACATCTTCGCCACACTTGATGATCAGAAGGGTTAGTTGACTAATTGTTTATTCTTGTTTTATTTATTATTCATTATTATTAATGTTAATGTACATATATTATTATTATTATTATTATCATCATTATGATTATGTTCAGTAACCCAGTAGTAAACCAGCTTCGGGGGGTCAGCCCTAACTGGGTGATGTCCGTTTAGTTCATGAAAATCCCCTATCCCGGCCCACCACGCGGAGGCATACATCATCAAGCCCTTATTATTATTATTATTATTATTATTATTATTATTATTATTATTATTATTATTACAGTCAGCCCCCAATTTACGTAGACCCCTTTGTACGAAATCCCCGGATTACGAAACACATTTTCTTGAGTTTCCGTCCCCGAAATATGAAACAACCCCCTCTTACATAAAGAAATTCAAACGCGCCAATAAAAATTTCACATGACGCGCAAATTGCTCTCTCATTGGCTGTCTCTCAACATCCGGCCCCGCTGGCCTCCCAGATAGAGACAGAAGGAAGCTTCACGCTTTAGTTTTTAGTTTAGTTTTTTAAGTTGTTTTAATTCAGTAAATGTTTCATAAATGTGGGCACATTTGAGCTCATCTGGAATTCCGATCCCTCAAGGAGTCAAATTAAAGTTGAGTTTGTCAAGCAGGGAATGCGCTTTGAATTCACGTCCTGTGTGTGTGTGTGTGTGTGTGTGAGAGAGAGCGAGAGAGAGAGAGAGAGAGGTGTGTGTGTGTGTGTGTGTGTGTGTGTGTGTGTGTGTGTGTGTGTGTGTGTGTTAATAAAAAATGTTTAATAATGGTTTGATTAATAAATATGTTAATAAAATGGTTTAATAAATAATTTTCTTTTACTTTTAACACATTTCATACAAAATTGGTGTACTTCTATAATTTTTAAAGGGTTTATGGAGTTTATCCAGTCCAAGGACTGAAGCCTTGGAACAAATTAGGCGTTCAACATGTAAAATGCGACCCCTACTTACGAAATCCCCGCAATACGAAACTGGCTCTGGAACGGATTAATTTCGTAAATTGGGGCCGACTGTATTATTATTATTATTATTATTATTATTATTATTAATAAATATTTATTGTTTTTACATGTTTATCTTTAATATATTAGGTGAAATATACATGTTTGCGCAGGTTATGAGTTTGGGAGGGTGTTGGAACGGATTCATTGATTTTCTATGGTTTCCGATAGGAAGTTTTGTTTTATCTGACGAATTTTGACTTATGCGCTCGCCCTCAAAACGGATTAATTTCAGAAGCCAAGGTACCGCTGTATAAACATATGTTTATTCATAAGGCAGAAAACAAGACTTTCCAGTTTCATCCTTTTTTTCATGTCTTTAATAAGACAAAAGAAAACTAACAGGCGCTCCCAGAGCTCAAAGTGCCTCCATCATGCAGTGGATAATGTTAGAAATGTCATAAAAATACCCCATATGTGTCCCGATTTGAGTTACCAATGTCCTCCTAATTTGAGACATGGACATGACCATGTTTACTGAAGAGGATCGTTACTTTGCAGGATTGATAAAGTGGCTGGGCTTTAACATTTTAATCTCAACCATGTTCTTATTTTAAAGTCCATATATGTTTTTTTTGTTTGTTTTTCGTGTGTCTTCGGAACTGCATGTCTGTCTGCACTCATTTCAGAGTGATGAGCACTTCCTGCACAAAATATTGTGTCCATGATTTGATGTTTGAACTTTGACCTTGACATTCAAAAATTAAGTCACCTCTTGTAGGGTAATGTGCGGTGTGGTCAAAATCTTGTTCGCCAGTGAGTACTATCCCTCGGAGATAAAAGGAGTTCAGACAATTTGGAGTTTTTCAAATATGTAATATGTGGGGTCCCCAAAATTGATGTCAAGAATTGAGAATTACATTCCAGGAGGTGTTGCTTGGGGAAACAATACAGCAAAACAACAGAAGCATAAATCGACATGATGCAGGTATTGAACCAAATAAAACCAAATTTGTTCATTGGTTTCATTCCACAGAATTCTCACTTGTGATTGGTCAGAAGGTGATAATTAATATTTGAATCAACAGTAGTCGCTTCTTGAGTTATGAGTTAGTTCTGCTGGAAATATCACAGATGCAAAGTACTGCCCTTGTTTTCTTGCAGAGAAGCGTAGCATCCTAAAAAAGAAGACGTGAAGATGACTCTGAATAAAGCAGAAGGATGAATCAGCGCTAGAGCATGTCACATATCTGTGGAACCTGGTGGACGTGGGTGGGCGTGTCTTATCTTTATTCATTACGTGACTCAACAAATTCTAAAGTGAATGGCTGCTGAGCCTCGATGAAATCCACTCTGAACATGAAGAACGGCATCAATGTATTTGAAATCAGTGATGGATATGGTCGATTTTAAATCACAAATTCAGGTATTTGTTGAACCACCGAAGCCTGTCACGGTCACGGGGACGCTGAAGCCCATCCCAGCCGACTCGGGATTAACTACTGTTTATATTTTCATGTCACAATTCAGGTTGAGGTGGTTTTTTTGTTGTTGTTGTTGTTGTTTTTGTTTTGTTTTTCTTTGTTTACTTGGCTCTCGTAAAGCGTCTGGCTGTCTTTGCATGATGATAGATAATTAAGTATGAAGGTGGACACGTCCGAGCTCAGCTGGATGTGCGAGCGAGAGCCTCGTCGAGAAGACTCTGACTCGGAGAGACGAACACAGCTACAGATTGGGCTGTAATTAACTCATCTTTCACTCACCGACTAAATTAATCAAAGCACCGTGGTGGTTTTTGCATCATTAACTGTTATCTGCTGAAAAGTACTAATCGTGTCGAGCAGGCCAGTCGGAAGAAGCAGAGCAGCAAGAGAGCAGAGGTTTCCTAATCATGCTGGATTTAATGCAGGCCTTTAAAAATCTGCGGTTTTAATTTTTCTATATTTTATTTCCATGGTATTTCCAGAGCTTCTGTGCTTAAAGAGTGATTATTGCAGCTGTGTGTACTATAAGATCTGCTTCTCTCAGTCTGTCAGTACTTCATTACTCTACGTTTCATTTCACACTTGAATTACAATCAACACTATGAGCAAAGCTTTCATGATGAATATCGCGGGGTTTTATGGAGTTTATTGTCGTCCGTTTTCTCATTGCCCTGTCCCGATAGTTAGTGTTTAAAGGTTACCTGCTGTGAATTAGTGTTACTAGCGGCCCACGCCCTTTTTCTAAATCTAATGGTGTTACGACTCCAGACATGAGTTCGGATTGGCATTCTGATGCAATGCAGGCCGGATTTTCTGGGCGACGTCACCTACCCTGTGCATCGTAACACATGATGGTCCAGTGCTGACCTGCACAAATAAGAAGTGAAGCGATAACGGAAAACTTTTTAAATTAAAAAAATATATAAAAATATATATCCTTTTTGTTCCTTCACCAAACGGTGACAGTAAAGCCGAGATGGCAAAACATTTTGGGTTCTTCATCATCACATCTCTGGGAGCGATCTCTTCCTAAGAGTCACTAGAATGTGACGTCTCACCATCTCCACAAGATACGTCAACCCACGCAATGTGACGTGCCACTTCCGGGAAAAAATGACTGCTAAGTTGCAAACCCCTGCAGTTCAGAACCGGCTATTAATCCACATGATAAAATAAATAAAAATAAAAGAGTCTGTAGTGCTTCAATGTTTGACGTACTGTAAGAGTGACCTCTATCGGTAGTTTAAGGAAATAAACACCCGGTGTCATGCAGTTCAGGTAAAATTATCAACAGGTTGATGTGATGTGGTGGTGGGACTGTATCCACGCTGAAGTTCAAAGTGGTTTAAAGATTATTTGCTGACACAATATCTTTAAATATTTATAAATTGCCTGCAATATAATTATCTGTATCGATCTCTGGGACTCAGCTGCCATGAACCGGATTTAACTGGATTTAACTGGCCAGTTCTGGAAAGTGTAAGAGTTAATTTTTAAAAAATCAATAAAAAAAATCCATCGCGGCACAGTGGTGTAGCGGTTAGCACTTCTGGCTCACAGTCAGAAGGTCCTGGGTCTGGGTCCCGGGACGGAGTGTTTCTGTGGAGAGTTTGTATGTTGTCCCTGTGCTTGCATGGGCTCCATCCAAATTCTCCAGTTTCCTCCTCCAAAGACGTATACATTACACTAATTGGCTGTTCCAAATTGCCCTTAGATGTGAGTGTGAATGATTGTGTGTGTGTATGTATGTTGCTCTGAGATGGTATGAAGACGCTGTACTGAGGTGTAGCCCATTGTTACCCAGCGTCGACGCCGACCCTTGTCGGATTGAGAGGTTTGGAAAGTGAGTGAGTGAGAACTCAACTTGTTTTCCGAAGTCAGGAGAAATATAAACAAAATAAGTTTTAAAAGGTAAATTCTCTGATTATTTGATTGAATGAATTTCCAAACCAGAATGCAGCAGCCTGGATGCAAGTCACATTATCTTGGGAATCCAAACTCGGCAGACTGAAAGCATGACTTGACCTGTCAATCACATGCTGCACATGAAATATTCATGTCGAATTCCTGTGCGAAAGACACTGACAGTCCCTAATATCTGCATTTTTTCAATGGAAGACGATTCTCACATGATGGCTGTGCTGACGGTTGAGGTGAACACTGTTACATTCGTACCAACATACTGTTGATGAACTCCCCTGTGTGTAGGTGTGTGTGTGTGTGTGGGGGGTTGTGTGTAGGTGTGTGTGTGTGTGTGTGGGGGGTTGTGTGTGTGTGTGTGTGTGTGTGTGTTTGTATGGAGGTGGGTTTGTGAGGGTGTTTGTTTGGGAGTGGGTTTGTGTGTGTGTGTGTGTGTGTGTGTGTGTGTGTGTGTGTCTGTTTGTATGGGGTGGGCTTGTGTGTATGTGTTTGTGTATGTGTGTAAGTGGGTGTTTGCATGTGGGTGGGTTTGTGTGTGTGTGTGTGTGTGTGTGTGTGTGTGTGTGTGTGTGTGTGTGTGTAGGTGTGTGGGTGGGTGGGTGTTTGTATGGGGGTGGGTTTGTGTGTGTGTGTGTGTGTGTGTGTGTGTGTGTGTGTGTGTGTGTGTGTGTGTGTGTTTGTTTGTATGGGTGTGTGTGTGTGTGTGTGTGTGTGTGTGTGTGTGTGTGTGTGTGTAATTGCTAACACAGCATGCAAAAAGTCTCAGCGCTGATCAGAAATAAATCCCAAGTGCCTGTGAAGTTGTTTTGCATGAGTCTTTGAGATTTCTGAGTGATTCATCAAAGCAGCTGGTTAAAACGGGGGTTTATTTAAAAAAACAGTCTTCGCCAGACATTTATAAAACATTTAGGTTTCCGCCAGACTGAACATTCATAAAACGTACAAAGGACAAATGTGCTTGTGTAGACGATGGCAGGCGTAACAGCGATTCAGAGCGTTGGTATTTTGGTGGCATCAGGAACCACAGAAACCAGAAAACTGGTGGTGATCGGAGATTTCGAGGTCGATCCCGAATCTCATCCTCTCTTGTCTTGTCATTTTTATAGAATTAGAGTCCTATCAATGGAGTCATGAGTTATGTGACTTCTGCTCCTGCGTGTTCCCACAATCACCCCACAGTGTGTCCCCCCTGTGCTTGTGTTGGTTTCCTCCAGGTATTTTAGTTTTCGCCAACAGTCTCAAAACACTCATTAAGCTAACTGTTTCAAATTGATTGGGAATGGTCATGTGTGTGTGTGTGTGTGTGTGTGTGTGTGTGTGTGTGTGTGTGTGTGTGTGTGTGTGTGTGTGTGTGTGTTTGGAGAGACTCCAGCCTAATTAGATTAAGCAGTTTAGTAAATGAGTGAGAGTGTGATTTGCTCCCCATTTTCTCTCAATTCAAGTCGTATCCAATTCCCACCCATCAAGTATTGCCACCACCGACCAGGGAGGGAGGAAACAATCACACGCTCCCTCCGTGACATGTAAGAGGCTGCTCGCCTCTTTTCAAACTGCTGCACATGGATATTTTTGGGGGTGGTCTAACACACTCAGAGGAAAGCGCTATCTACTCACCTCGTACGAATGAGCTCACAGTGATTGGTTGACGATTGCTTTGAGTGACAGGGAGGTTAATAAATCATCCCTCCCTCTAGTGAGAGTTCGAGCAATTAGTTCCCATTGACGCCCAGTCATGGATGGGTGTGGCATTAAAAGGGATTTGAGCTTGTGATCTCTGGGTTAGTGATTCCTGTTTCAAGTGTGTCAGGGGTTTGTTTCTGCGTTCACTGGATACCAAATCTGCTAACTCGTGGATGTCACACGTTTGCTCAAACTAAAGAACAATAAACTTCTGTTGTTTGTGCTTTTGGGTAATTTATACTTTCCCTTACTACTCTTGGTTTCTCCTTTGAAAACATATTGCGAGTATATCATCTGATGATGCAGTGGTGAACAACTTCATCCTGACAGCAAAAATGTCCTGAACACCATATACATGCATTTTCTACTCCATTTCTGTCCTAAAATACACACACTGTGACGTGGACTCGTGATCAGTAAGGTAAGGTAAGGTAAAGTCTGTTGGGTTTTTCCATCCGAGCCTAGCAGCTCATCAGGCCGGTGCTTATCCCCGGTTTCTGTAGCGTGAAGTGACCAGGAGTTCAACTCCTCCTGGATGGGACGCTAGTCCATCGCAGTTTTCCTTCCCAGTATATTTTTACTGGTACCCATTTAGTTGCCCAGGGGTCTTAGCACAGTGAGGGTCTCAGTGGGATTCAAACTCACAACCTCCCAATCATGAGCGCAGAACCCTCACCACTACACCACTGACCTCACAACTCGTGATTAGTAGGACTGGTAATTCCAGAGTCTGCAGTCTTGGCTAGAAAGAAATCAGCCCCCGACTCAATTTACAATGAAATGCACCACTTCTTATTCATGATTCAGTTGCTTTGTTTTATAAAATTAAAAAAAAAGAAAAGGATAGACCTGAAGACCTGTAAAAAACAAATACAGTGGTATCTTGACTTATGAGTGTCTTTTATAACAAATTTTCCATGGTACGAGCTCCAATACCACCAAAAATCTGCCCCATCTAACCAGCAAAATTTTGATTTACAAGCTCTGCAGGGGAAATAGCCTCGTACTCTTCTAGGTATATTCCTCTGTGCTCCGAGAATACCTTGTGCAGTGCCTCTCAATTATTTTCTGTGATGCCCCTATAGGAAGAAAAGAAACAATTCAAGCAGCGCCATGCACAACAATAAATAATGTTTACTGTACTTCATAGCATTTGCTCGGTGTTTTTTCCCTACACCATAGGGAACACAATGAGAGTGCCACTGCCACCTACTGTAGAGGATGCACAATTACACTTAATTCTAGTACAGTATGGCAAAAAAGCATGTTCCCCAGGGTCATGTGTGTTCCCTCGGCAACGTACAAAACCCCTCAAGGGGGACACACCCTACTATTTGAGTGCACTGGCCTTGTGGTAGCTCCCCACGAGCCTTTCCTCGCTGGCATTCGTAGCGTGCACATGCACAAAATTCTTCTCCTCCTTTGTTACGCACCACCTCATGCCTGCCCACCTAATATCTTCGGGCCCACGTAACATCTTTACCGCACTCGATGATCGGAAGCGTTAGTTGACTTATTGTTTATTCTTGTTTTATTATTATTTATTATTAATTATTAATGTTCATGTACATGTATTATTATTATTATTATTATTATTATTATTATTATTATTATTATTATTGTTGTTTTTACATGTTTATATTTAATATATTAGGTGAAATATACATGTTTGTGACGGGTTATATGAGTTTGGGAGGGGTTTGAACAGCTTAATTGGTTTTCTATTATTTCCGATGCAAATTTTGACTTACGAGCTCGCCCCTGGGAACGGATGAATTTCGTAAGTCAAGATACCAGTGTAATCTATTCTGAATACAAACATGTGAGCCTTCTGCTAATATTGTATCATTTCTAGCCCTTGGATGCTACACTACTGCTGCATTTCTGGGTTTACAATCAGCAGTGGAATTGTTCTCAGCTTATGGCTGATGCATTGCGGGGTAATAATGTTTTAAATGCCCAAACTAACTTCTGTTATGTCCAACAATCGCTCTGCCTTTGCCTAAATCTACCCACCTGCGTTTATTCTTTCTCTACCTGAAGTTCTTGAGCAGACTTTGAAATATTTGTTCCGTTTTTATAGCACCGAATCGATCATTCCTTGTGTAGCGAATGTCATTTCCACACTTTTGTCTGATCCTCACCGTCTGACCTAAATGATCTGAAGCCCTTTGTAAGTGCAAAAAAAGTCAACTTTTCATCCTCCAATTCCCATCATACTGCACACTGGATGTGGATGAACTCTCAGTTGCAAAAGGGAACTTTAAAGGAAGTGACTCGATTTACACACATCTGTCAAAAAGGAAGGAAAAAAAAGCGAAAGGAAAAACTGCAGAATATTCAAAGCTGCGATTTGGTTAAGAAGTAGGCAATTTATTTAATTATTTATTTGCATGTTTATTCATTAACTTTATTTGTATGTGGGTTGTCAATAGATTAAAAAATCTAATTACTTGCTCAGTGGTTATTCGAAATGAATTACAAACATACACACACACACACACACACACACACACACATATATATATATATATATATATATATATATATATATATATATATATATTTTTTTTTTTTTTTAATAAAATTTTTTAAAAATTTTTTAAAAAAAAAAAATATATATATATATAATACAGCATTGTACAGTTAAAAATAAATGTATTTTTGTTTGTGTATTATGATAATTAGCAATAATAATCTCAAGGCCTCAAAGTTTCAGTCTTGATGAGTCATGAGCAGGCAAAAAAATCTGTGAGAAATTTACTGTTCCATTGTCTCTACAACACTGCTTTTTTTGTCATCCTGGAGTAGTACAGCTTTGGCTCTCATATATATATATATATATATATATATATATATATATATATATATATATATATATATATAGATAGATAGATAGCTGAACTGTCTTGACTTTGATTCTTGGCAAATCTCCCTCACACACCCCCGATTTCCACACTCGTTTCCCCCCAAGAACCATTTGCAGGGCTTTGAGTGCCAGTTATTGTCCTCTTCAGATTTTTTTATAGGAAAAAGGGCAGTGCTGCTCTATCAGGGAAAATAAGATCATCAGACAAGGTCAAATCTATTCCAATAGCTCTGCAACCAAAGTGAATCCAACTGAAACAAAATGCCAAACACCCAGAATCCAGTGGTCACCAACATAGTTCCCAGATCTTTGCCTTTCTTTCAGTTTTATGTTCATCTAATATGCCTTATTTTCATCACATAAATGATTCAGGCAATGGTCCAATCGTCTTCAGAGAGGTCAATCTGCAGAAACAGGGTCAGCCATTATCAGACTAATCAAAAGCCTGTCAAGTCCAACTCCATGACTATCAGTGTAAAAACTGGAGAAATTTACTTAGAATACATGATTGAAAGTGTTTGATCAAATCTCCTCTTGTGGAGTTCATCTTGATGAAGATGGAGCTGAGACCAAAGTCTTATGTGCTGTGTTCTAACCCTTCCCCATGCTCATAGGCTTTGGGTATTGACCTAAAGGAGAAGATCGCAGATACAGACGGCTGAAACAAGATTTCTTTGCAGGGTGAGAAACTCGGCCATCTGGGAGGAGTACAGAGTAGAACTTATGCTCGTCCACGTCAAGAAGAGCCAGTTGAGGAAGCTCCATTTTGAGGAGTGATTAGAATGCTCGGGTCTGATCAGTACACCTCCCTGGTGTGGTGTTTCAGGCGTGTCCGACTGAGAAGAGACCCCCATGGTCAACCCCAAATACACTGGAAGGACTATGTCTGTCAGCTGGTCTGGAAATGCTTTGGTGTTCTGCCAGAAGAATTGGAGGAAGTGGCTGATGAGGGGACATCTGGACCTCACTGCTTAGACTGCTGCCCCCACAATCCGACCCCAGATCAAGAGGCAGATGATGAAGATGAGGATGATGACGATCAAATCCTGAAATGATCTTGTTTATCCTCATGTGCTTATGCTTGGGCTATGGGAGGACACGAGGGCACTCAGATAAAACTCATGGAAGTGCAATGAAACACCCTTGATAGCATATGGGCCTCAAACCCAGGACCTCTCAGTGGTATGGTGGAAGAGCTATGCCCATATGTTCAGTTTTGGCTAAAACATAAATACAGCCCTGTGCATGCAGTAAATAAATAAATCCGATATATTGATTGATTGATTGATCGATTGATCGATCAATCAATCGATTTGTTTGAAGAAATGTGCAAACCACCCCTGCCCATTTCCACACAGAAATCTTGACAAAACTAGCAGGTCCCTGGACTTAACAGTCAGTCAGGAAAATTGTAAATCTGGATGAAGAGCTTCAGATACTCTGAGATTCCTGCCTCATTTGAGTCCTGTCACATTTCCGATAGGAAGCTCATAGTCCTGACCATATGACCCTCATCATGCATTCTTCATCTGGCTCTCATCATCTGACCTCAATCTGTCTCGATTGACTTCAGGCGCGTGTTCGAAACTTTCAGATAATTTTGACAGGAGATATCATTGTTTGAGAGAAAGGGAGTGGGGGTGGAATCAGCCTAATTGGAAAGGTCACAGCATGGAGTCTGATCCTGAATTCTTACTTTGTACCTTCTGTGTAAAATGCACGTAGGCGGGGCAACAGTGATACCAAGCAGATGGGTTTCTTTTGCTTGTCCTAAAGCACAAATTCTCTGTTTCATAAATAAGAGCCTTGATTGGTTGACAGTGAAGCGATCGTTAATAAAAGACTTCGAGATGAGTTTGTCATCGTTCTTTACATCAATAATAATGATTGTGAACAGACACTGATCTGTATGCCTCCTCTCACCTCTCTTAAAGGTGTATAGATCAGTGTCTGTCCACAATCGTTGGCCCTAGCGTGTGCATGCCGGACGGGGCACGGAGACCGATCCAGGGTGTTATTCCCAATTTGATCTTGGAATGGTTCTGGATCCACCTTCACCCTGAGAGATTGAAAACGCTTACTAATACAAATAAATGAGTTTACTGACAGTCCAATAGCGTGACCTGTATGAGTTCCCAGAGGTCTGTGGGGGCGGGTTTCTTTGTCATCTCTGCCTTATTTCATGAGGGATCTCATGTTCCCTTTGGATTTCTGTAATGCTGCATGCGCGCACGCTTCAATACCTCATGAACAGTAATCCTAACTAGGGCAAAGTATTTCTTTGAGACCGGACTGAGGAATGATGCATGGAACAGCACATTTATACGCTTACACGGCAAAACTGAGCTCCAGCGTGCACACGGCGGCTTCATATCCGATGTAAGGGCTGGTGGTTTCGAGTGACTTTTGAAGACAGTACGCACCCAGTGTTTAGCATTCCATGCATCACATTACAAGCACGTGGTGGTCTAGCAGCATCTTATCTTGGCTGTGATTTGTGATAATCATTCATTCATTTCCAAAGCCACGTCATTCTAATTAGGGTCGCACGGAGACCCGTACCGCCACTGTATATTAAAAAAATAATAATAACTGGGAGCATTTGTTCTGATTAGCAATGTGATGTATATTCCATCTAAACGATTGCAATTTGAATTACAGTGCTACCTTGACTTATGAATTTAATCCGTTCCAAGGGTGAGCTCGTAATTCAAAACATTCATCAGATAAAACAAAAATTCCCAACGGAAATAATAGAAAACCAATTAATTCACTCCAATCCCCTCCCAAACTCATATAACCTGACATAAGCACATATATTTGACCTAATATATTAAAGGTAAACATGCAATAACAATAAATATTTCATACTAATCCATAAGTCAACTAACCCTTCTGATCATCGACTGCAGCAAAGATGTCACATGGGCGTGGTGGTGCATAACAGAGTAGGAGGAGGGGAGAGGGAGAGAGAGAGGGTGAGCCTCCCCAAGGCCAGTGCTTCTCAAATAGTGGGGCGCGGTGTGATGCCAGGGGGCATGTATGACTCTGGAGAACATGCTTTTTTGCCGTACTGTACTAGAATTAAGTGCAATTGTGCATCCTCTACAGTAGGTGGCAGTGGAAATCTCACTGTATGGTGTACGGAAAAAGCACCATGGGGAACAGTGGCTAATCGGCCCGGTAAAGCCACTTTCCTAACAGAGCTCGTAAATCAAAATTTTGCTGATTGGATGGGGCAGATTTTTAGTAGAATCAAAGCTTGTATCATTGAAATTCCGTAAGTCAAGGTACCATTGTACTTTAATTTGCAGGTTTTAGTGGTTGGCTGTAAATTGTGGGTAAAATATAATGATTTTTCCTGTAATAAGTTTGGTAAAAGTAAAGGAAAAAAAAAAAAAAAAAAAAAAACTTAGCTTGAGAAATGCAGTTATAGGATAATAACCAGTGACCGAGTGCAAGGCAGAGGTGAGACTATCCATCAATCTATGCTCTATATCTATCCTACTAATGGTCACATACTGGCTGGAGTCAATCAGAACTGCAAGACCAGCAATGAACTGTTGATGTGGATTAGGGTATACCTGACTGGAGACTTGGCCATGAGCATTCTTGAAGATAAAATATGTACAGGAAATATTCGAGGGGCCTGCCTCAGAAAGCTTTTGTTCTTCAGGGGAAAGAAAACCAGCTGAAAGCGACCAAAACCCTCAGAGATACTGGAGAAGACGGCTTTGTCCGGGAGCGGGCAGGTTAGAAATGGCACCAAAGAAAGAATGAAGAAAGTAACAGTACCTAAAGTAAAGTAAAAAGGCCGCCATTTGAAAATGGAGTATTTTAGAATCCGTATTAGGCTCGAGTGATGTTTGTACAGGGAACTCACCTTCAACTCGGTCTGTTCTAAACACCGCCCGCTGCGATTTCTCTCTACAGACCGAGCACCTGGTTTTCAGTCGATAGTATCCTTCCTCAGATGCGAATATGTTGGCTATGTCTGGGCGAGGGCTGGGTACACCCTGAACAATTCACCAGACCATCATAGGGGCAATAGTCACACAACCATTCACACTTACTCTCACACCTTGGGGTGATTTGGATCAGCCAATCAGCTAACTGTGCATGTTTTCTGACTGTGTGAGGAAACCTGAGTACCCAGATGCAACCCATGCAAGCATGGAGAGAACATACAAACCCCACACAGAGATGCCCTGAGCTGGGAATCGAACACTGGACCGTCTTGCTGTGAATCAGACTTTCTAACGCGCAGACGTGAAAATGAATTGTGGAACTGTAAGATCTTTTGACAAGCCCTGAGAATGCCAAACCGCATCGGTTCAACATGCCGTGAGATGGACGAAATGGCTTCATGCTTGGCTTCCAGTTCTACTAAGAATAGACGGAGACTCTTCTTGCAGTGTTTTATGGAGAAATCGACACTTCCTGAGTCAGTATTCCTTTAATAATTCTTATTAAATAGATTAATACATATTTACAGCTGAACTGAACAGCTAGCTGATAGCTAAATAAAGCGGAGGCATCGCTCTACGAGCTTGTTTGAACTTTATGTTTCTTGCACTGTAGCAGTTTATGACTTTTGCTCCTTGGAGGGTGAAGAACCACCTACAGCTCCTCGTCTCACAGTCTAAATAAATTGTGCACGTCTCCATCTTGGTTTCTATTCCGAGAAACCGTATCCATTTTTTCGTGGAGTATATTACAAATAGAACTGAATCATCGTGTCTTCAATTAAAATGATATTAGTCGGGAGATGAGAGGATCTGGGGTGAGGATGTGTTTAATTCTCAGAAAGCCTTGCATCCTTCGACTGCAGCAGTTGGTCTGACATCCACGATTATTCATTTTTGTGAGATTCTTTTAAAAGAAAGCCAACAGTTTGCTTCTCATCTTGTGATCTTCAAAGATGTAAAAACACAAGAAAACCTCTTCATACTCTCTGTATCTTCACAACTTTGTATATGATTCCAGCTCAGATGTTTCTGTGTGGAGTTTCCATGTTCTGTCCGTGCTTGTGTGGGTTTGCTCCAGATACACCGGTTTCCTCCAGCAGTCCAAAAACATGCACCGTAGCTTAATTAGCTGTTCCAAATCACCATTAGGTGGATGTGTGAATGGTTGCATGATTGTTGGCCCTGAGATGGTCTGGAGAGCTGCCCAGGGTTTATCCCGACTCCTTTTCTAGAGTCACTGCTGCGAATGATGGACGAGTAATGGTATCTGGTGGAAAGTCCATCAGTCCAGGTGACTCAATGTCTTTTGGCCAACGATGGATGCTGGGCTATGTTGGACTGGCACCACACTTTCAAACCGCTGTGCCGTGTCCTGTTGGGCCGATGGTGAGGTTGATTTAAACTTGTTGGGTTGATGTTTGTCCTGTGCTTGGAAAATGAACTTAAAGATGAACATAAGATGTGGACGGAAATTGAATGATTGACATGGACACCACCTTTCAACATTTCAACAAACATCAATTGATTCAGGCATTAATTGTGGGTCGTCCCTTGTTATGGGTGGACCACTTAACAGTGTTCTGCCATGGGCCATTTGGTGAGCTGTCCAGGTTGTACTTTTCCCTCGCCCAGAATCGGCTGAGATGGGCGCCAGCCTCCCCGGGACCCGAATTAGGATGAAGCGGTTTAGAAAATGAAAACGCATACCACGTGGCACACTCTATCTCTGTCATAATATCCGTCCAGTGTATCACATGGCTAAGACACGTTGTGATGATGTCACAGAGGTTGTGTCACCCTGCGACATTCCACCCACAGAGGTTGACTGACTGCTACTATGGTCTTACTGAGATAGCAGCACTTCCTGTTTGATCATAAGGCTATTTTATGGTTCTGTCTGTCTGTCTGTCTGTCTGTCTGTCAGGGGCAGTGGTGGTCTAGTGGTATAGGGTGCTGGATCGCTGATCCTAAGGTTGGGGGTTCAAGTCTCCACAAGGTCGTCACTGCCCCCCCCCCCCCCCCCCTCCAGTGCAGCTAACTGGGTTATCAAAGGCGGGCCATGTCTCTCACTGTCTATGGCGAGAGGTTGATGTAAAAGAAGCATTGCTGACTTTCGTAAAGAGTAGCTGCAAAGTCGTCAGCGTGTTTCTGTCCCTTGCTAAAAAGGGTTGTGACAGGAAGGGCAGCCGACGTAAAAACCTCTGCCAAATCAAACGTGCGAATCAGATGATTCGCTGTGGCGACTCCCGAGTAAAAGGGAAAAAGCCAAAAGGAAGACAGAATTTTATGGTTCGTGGTATTTTATTTTATTTTTTAAATTAAGGATATTTCCCAAAGTAAATTCCCTTTGAATACCAAACTTGGCACGTGTTTATTTATCTGGTGAGGGTGGAAGGTCACATTTGTGTTTCATGCCCTTGTCAATTTGAGCTTGACCTTTGACCTCAAGCTTACAAAATGCCTGTCTGAAGCACATCTTTTAAAGTTCGACACCCATGGATTCAAAATTTGACTTGTGTGTCCAGCTGGGGATTGTGGCGTGTCGTCTTTGTTTTATTTATTTATTTTTTTTCTTTGTGCCTATGACCTTTGACCTTCAATAGAGAAAAATGCTTGTTTGGGACATATGGTTGTTATTTTTTCATGTTGATAGCTATTTATCTGACTCCAGCTTATGGTGGACGAATTTGTGCATCGGGGACATTTGTTTTTTTCAGTAATTTGTTTTTCACAAAGTGAACTTGGCGACGTTTCTCTCTTTTCAGCCTAATCCTCATTAAACTTGATCCAGAAAGCTGACCATGTGTAAAGTGGCAACAAAACCCGCTGGACTCATCTCATTTTTTTTTTTTTTTTTTTTTTTTTTTTTGGTTGTATTCATCAAAAGCATCCATGTGAGGTTATTTTTTTTTTTTTTTCAAATTTCAGCAAACATTGTGACTCGTCTAGACACATTGATTTGTTTGTCCGTAGAGTGTTTTTCAAAGCCACCTTCACACACACATTTTGCCTGCATTGCAGCGACTCATACATTTCTGATGTGCTTATGAAATTAAGGAACCAGAGATCACCGGGTAACATTAGAAACCCTCATTCATTATAAGTTAAATGTAGCTGACAAGGGTGTCTGAGAATCTGTCTGGTATCAGAGACGGGATGACCATAATGAGCACTTGATAATATTTATGTTTTGAATAGACGGCACAATGTAAAGGTATAATATGCTTTTTAAGAAGCGGCCATCTTTCAGGAAAATCGAAAGCAGTGGAAGGTGGAAGGTGACCAATAAGAGCAGAAAACACCAAATCGAAGCTGTCCGGCTTCTCCGGGTACCTGGATTCTGGGTATGAGGATGAATCAGACTGGTCTTGATGGTGGGAGGAACCAGTGCAATTTATTAATGAAATGAGTTACACCCTTAACACACAGACACATTTTTCTCTTCTAAATTTTTAGTCACAGGGTGGTGGTGGCCTAGTGGTAAAGGTGCTGGAGCGCTGATCCTAAGGTTGTGGGTTCAAGCTCCACTCTCCACGGGTTCTCACTGTCCCCCCAGTGCACCAACTGAGCTATCAAAGGCCAGCTCACTGCCTATGCTGTGAGGTTCATGTAAAAGAACCATTGCTGACTTTCGACAAGATTCGCTGCACAGCCGTTAGCATGTTTTTGCCCTGTGATGGCCTTGGCGAGCCGTCCAGGGTGTACTCTGCCCTCGCCCGGAGTCGGCTGAGATGGGCACCAGCCTCCCCACGACCCTAATTATTATTGAGCGGTTACAGAAATGATGATGAATTTTTAGTCATATCCACGTCCCTCCTCCATGACATCACTGCCATGAGCCTCTTTATGAACGGCTGCGCCTGTGTATGTAGCGGCCAAGCACACTCACAAGGCAAGCGCTATCTGCCTCCTCCTACAATGAGCTTTCGGCCGCCCACGATTGGCCAGTGATCGCTGTGAGTGACAGGGAGGTGAACGTATGCCATCCTTCCCTCCCTTCGGAGCTCGTCCGGTTGACTCCCCAGTCACAGATAGATAGCCGTGGCATCCACCGGGATTCACACTTGCAATCTCTGGGTTGGTCGTCATGTACTCTGTTGATGTGCCACCCGGGTGCTCGTCACCTTAATTTCCAATCGCTTGTGGTTGAAGATTCAATATCTCCGGTTGTGTAATACATACCTGGGGATGATCTATTGGGTAATTAGGATGAAGGAAGCTGCCCATAGACCGCGGGTGCATAATGTACCCCTCCCCTACACCCTATGAGCTTAGTACACGTGCTCAGGTGATGCTGTTTCCTGACATTAGACATACCTAATAATTGGTGACTGTAAATAGCAGGTGTGAGATAAGAGCTCTTGATGCACTGACAATCCAATTAGTGGACCATCTGGAGACCTGTAACTTTGTCGGCTATCATCACCAATGAACCCGTACTTCCTCCCTCCATGTGGGCTGGGGAAATGCGTGCTTTTATCCATGGGGCATTTGTGTGGTTTTGTTCTGCGTTGTTATTATTGAGCCATGTCCGGGCACTGCTGTCTCATTCATCATTCATTTTCAAAGCTGCTTTCCCAGAAAGTTCCCAGAGGAAAC
>CM045736.1:4708390-4725890 GCA_024760905.1 Plotosus lineatus | reverse complement strand
GAGGGGAATTTTTATTTTATCCAATGAACATTCTGAATTACGAGCTCGCCCTCGGAACGGATTAATTTCGTAAATTAAGGTACCACTGTATATAAAATATAAATGTGCATAAGTGTAATTTACCCCAACCCAAGTCAGCATTTAATGAGAAGGTATTCAGTAGTGACGGTTTTTCTTTTGTTTTCAGTGACTTCGCGACTGCTGGCACATTAAGGGATAATCTAATAGCAGATGAACCAATCAGAGAGCTTGGTTGCTCATATTCAGGTTTTCATTGATGAAATAATCTGAAATAAATGTGCAAACATTGTGAGTTGCATAATACACACACACACACACACACACACACACACACACACGTTTTCCCCCGTTGTAGCAGCAGTTATAGAAAATAAAAGTCTCCGGATAGGTATTTGGGGAAATTCAGCTTTATCGGCAAACCATGCGGAATCCTTTTAAGGCTACAACTGCAAACCCCGCCCCTGTGCTAATGCTTCCTTTTAACATCCGACTAATCTCGCAAACTAGAGAGTTTTTTTGGAAGCCTAATATTTTTTTTGCTCACTGTTTCCTGAATTGTACATAAAGCGCCAAACCTCGTACATTTAGAGGACGTATCTCCTTTTATGTTGGAACTTCAAACAAAGCGTTTCATGTTGCGCGGCAGTCCTGCCCGATGTTCCTCGGCCTGTTTTCCTTTGAGAAAAAGGTGAGATAAATCATTTGAATTTGAAGCAGCAGAGTCGGCCTCTTCCCTCCTGCTGTCCTTGGCGTGAACCGAGCTTTCAAGTCATCTTCGGTTTGACTTAATCACAACCTGCCTAATCTTTTTCCTTTCCTGAGATCCAAAGCGCTCGCCGGGATTGTGAAACTATTTTTGTGCGAATGATGAAGAGAGCTTCGCTTTTTACGCCCCTCGCTATCTAGCTTTCTCTAATTTCACATTGTGTTATCATTATCATTATTACGTGTCGGGGTTGAGGCGGCAATGAGCAGACAATTGGATGTGCAGCAAAAAAAAGTTATACTTTCGTCTTAAGGTTAATTGGAAAACTTTCTAGTCTCAAGCACATCAGGGAGAATGTCAGAATGTCACTTGGGACGTTTCATAGAAGGTTAATGTCAAAAAAAAAAAAAAAAAAAAAAAAAATATGTATATATATATATATATATATATATATATATATATATGTATATGTATATATATATATATATATATATATATATATATATATATATATATATATATGTATATATATATATATTCTTTTTTGTTACATTTTATTAATTCATTCTCATTCATTTATTTTGTGAACAGCTTAATAATAATTATGGTCGCATAGAGCCTGGCGCCCATCTCAACTGACTCTGGGTGAGGGCAGAGTACACCCCGGACGGCTCACCAGGCCATCGCAGGGCAGAAACACATAGACGGCGATGCAGCTCCTTTTGACAAAAGTCAGCAATGGTTCTTTTACTTGAACCTCCCACCACAGACAGTGAGAGATATGGCTGGCCTTTGATAACCCGGTTACCGGCACTGGGGGGGGGGGGGCAGCACTGACAAACATTGATAGTGGGGCTTTGACCCTCAACCTTGGGCTCAGTAATTCAGTACCTTTCCACCAGGCCACCACTGCCAATGTTAGAATTTTTAACTTTCCAAGTTTCTTTCAAAGATAAATGAATTAAATAAAAAAGGCGAGTCAGTGAAGTTGTGCTTGTGTGAGCAAAACCAATGATGGCGTCGCCTGCAGTGAGTTCGCATTACCACCCAGAAGGTGACTGTTACACAAACTCCACATCGTGAAGTGGTTTATTCTTTATCGCAAAGCTGGCAAAAATGCTATACATAGTTTGCTTCATTAAAAATAAAACATCATACAATGTAGGGCGGAACACGGCTACAGTGCTGAGCACATCCATCTCAGAAGGTCCTGGTTGGACTCCTGGGCTTGGTGTGGACTTTGTCAGTTCTCCCTGTGCTTGAGTGGGTTTCCTCCAACAGTCCATTTCGCCCCGAGGTGTGAGTGTATGAATGGTTGTATGTGTTTTGGCCATGTGATGGTCTGGTGAGCTGTCCAGGGTGTACCCTACCACGCCTTTGTCCAAAATCAGCCAACATGGGCGCCAGTCTCCCAGAACCCTAATTAACCCCTTAACCAACCATTTTTTTGACAAAAACGTTCCTTTTTCAGACCAATTTTTTTTAAGTTCTTTACTTTATGCTGAATACGAAATTCAAGTCTATTTTTAATTTTTCATCTATTTTTGCATGCAACTGTAATTTGAAATTACCCCTTTCGGCAGAGACGAGATAACTCGCCTTTTTTTTTTTAAGAAAAGAAAAAGAAAAAGAAAAGAAATTACAATCAAAAGAAATTACAGTCAGTGTGTGTGATATTTATCAAAACATGGAACCACACATAAAGGTACAAGGCACATCTTACACATATACCGTGACTCCTTCCTAATTGGTTTCCCTCTATGGTCACGTTTCTGACTGCATACAACACATCTTTTTGTTGGATTTGCCTTTTTCTCTGTTGGCGGGATTTCCTTGGGAAAATGTCCAGGTGTATTCCGTGTACTTACTGCACCTGCTGATGGTCTACCTGGGGATCTCCATGGTGGCAGTTCTGATCCATACTTTGTGATGATGTCACGTATGATTTGTAGACGAAATTTGAGATGTGTGAGGCATTATGTGCAATTTCTTGCGTCAATCAGTTCATCATCTTCACTTTCGCTTGAATATTCATTTTCTGATGAGCTGGCACTCTCATCAGACGTATCCAAGCCTCTAAGAGAAGCTTCAGTATCGCTGTTGTCATCACTGTTATCCATTGGGATAAGGGATGCCGAGAAATTTCAAGGAAATCGTAAAATACGAGGCCGAGAGTACCGATTCTAAAGAGCGCGACACTCCCCCTTTGACTCTTTGCGGGTTACTGAGTCGAAAACGTTTCGCCGCTTACCTCTTGTCTAACGTTGCCTTGAGATGCCATAGTTCATTTTTTTGAGGCGTATGATGATGAGTAGTGTACGATAACATCCTCAGGGATCAATAGAAATGACGAGTAAAGCCGCTTCCCTCTGGTTTTGAAAGCGTAAGTTTTGGCGAGTTAACTCGTCAATGACTGGAAAATACAATTTGGGTGATTGCGAGTATACTCGTCTCTGCCGGGTAAGGGGTTAAGATTTAGCGGCTTAGGAAATGAATGGATGAAAAATAGGTTATAGTTTGTTTATGAGGCGTGATCCGAATGTTTCAGGACTTTTACTACCGCAGAGGACAATGGAGCGTGTAGCAGTAGCCCCTCGTGATGTCATTCTGTCAAAACTGACACCTGGATACCATGTATTTTTGTGACACGGATATCTGAACGTTTGCAATTTTATTCCAGATCAAACATTATACAGTGGTACATTGACTTACGCAATGAATCCATTCCGAGGGCGAGCTCATAAGTCAAAATGTTCGTTAGATAAAACAAAATTTCCCATCAGAAATAATAGGAAACCAATTCATCTGTTCCAACCCCCTCCCAAACTCATATAACCTGCCACAAACACGTATATTTCACCTAATAAACAAGCAAAAACAATAAATATTTAATAATAATAATAATAATAATAATAATAATAATAATAATAATAATACATTAGCATTAATAATAATTAATAATAAATAATAATAAAACAAGAATAAACAAAAAGTTACCTAACCCTTTCGATCATAAACTGAGGTGAAGATGCCACGTGGTGCGAAGATGTCACATGGGCAGACATGAGGTGGTACGTAACAGAGGAGGAGAATTTTGTGGATGTGCACGCTGGGAATGCCAGCGAGGAAAGGCTTGTGGTGATCTCCCATAAGGCCAGTGCTTCTCAAATACTGGTGTGATGCCGGGGTGGGTGGTTGGAACATGCTTTTTTGCCATATTGTACTAGAATTCATTGTAATTGTGCATCTTCTACAGTAGAGAGCGGTGGTGCTCTCATTGTTGTGCCATGGTGTAGTGAAAAAGCACCGAGCAAACAATATGAAGTTCAGTAAAGTGGGGTGATGGGTGTGTGTGTGTGTGTGTGGGGGGGGGGGGGTTCCTTCCTATGGGGGGCATCACAGAAAATAATTGAGAAGCACTGCACAAGGCGTTCTCGGAGCACAGAGGAATACACATGGAAGAATATGAGGCTAATAGGCCTGGAAAAGCCATTTCCCTAGCAGAACTCGTAAATCAAAAATTTGCTGGTTGGATGGGGCAAATTATTGGTGGATCGAAGCTCGTATCATGGAAAATTCGTTATAAAAGACACTCGGAAGTCAAGGTATCACTGTATGTTGTGTCATGTATTTGAATACAGCAGTTGGGACCCTTCACATGCTTTAGTCAGCCGATGGAAATGAAAAAAATTGGTTTTGAGTGGCATTTGTGTATCAAGAGAAGGAGAACATCATCACGAGGTCACCGGTTTCGGCTGGATGTTTCCGGCTGGATGTGCTTAATCACATAACACCAGTGTTTATTCTCGGCACTTTGTCCTATATTTCTGCATCATACACAGTACATGGTTCTCAATTGCGGAATAAATCACTTCCTTTGCCGCTCACTCTACGTATAATAAAGCTGGCAAGAAATTTCTCCACCATTTCTTCTTCTCTTCCACTTAATCAGAGCGTGCACTATCTTCTTTCCCTCCCTTAAATTGGAAATGAAGTGCTCCCTGTCCTCGTGAAACCTATTTTGAGCAGGAGTGAAAATGAGAGGGAGGGAGGGAGGGAGGGAGGGAGGAAGAAGGTTTTACCCGTTTCTCTCTCTCTCTCTCTCTCTCTCTCTCTCTCTCTCTCTCTCTCTCTCTCTCTCTCTCTCTCCCCCCGTGTCTTCCAAATTTATTTATGCATTATCAGAAGTCTGGGTCGAGTTGGCCATGAGGAGACAATTGAATGTGTCCCAAAAGCAATATCTTCCTCTTCAGATTAATTAGGGAACTCGGAGCATACGAAGTGTCAGGGATATTGTTAGAAGGCAATTCAGAGAAGGGAAGTGATGAGTCCAAATCAATTTTAAAGGGAAAAGTGCAACCTCCTGTCATATAAAAGAAAAGAAAAAGAAGGAAGCAGGTAGTTTGGATAAATATATACCCTGAGTTCTTCATAAAAACCTTTAAAAAAGTTAGTTCTGTCAACTGGAATACATGATACATGAAACATGGATGGATGGCTGGATGGATGGATGGACTGATGGATGGACGAACGGATCAATCAGTGGATGGATGGATGTATCAATAGATGGATGGATCAATGGATGCATCAATGGATAGATGGATGGATGGATAGATCAATGGATGGATGGATGGATAGATCAATGGATGGATGGGTGGATGGATGGATAAATCAATGGATGGATGGGTAGATGGATGAATGGATGATGGATGGATGGATGGATGGGTGCATTTCTGAGTGTTAGCCAAAGCTGATTTAATGATCATTTCAATAATAAAGTGATTTTTTTTTTTTTCAAATAAATTCCTGGCTCCCAAATGTCCGATGTACAAGAGGTCTGATGACCACCTGCGAGATTGTAGGTTCAAGCTTTGGTTGGTGCATTCATCCATCTGCCACGGGGAGCCTATGAGAGTTAATTCACTGAGTTCCCAGGAAGTAGGGAAAGGTGTATATATATCCTCTTCCCATGTCGCTCAGAAGCAGTGCTGACCAATCACGGGTATGGGTAGTGCTCCCCTCTGAGTATGTTAGACCGCCGCTGAATATGAATGTGAAACAGTTTTCAATGACGTGGTTGTTATGCACTGTATTTGGAGGATGGATGAGCAGATGAAAGGAAGAAAAGAGTAAATTGTATGGTTCATGGGGTCATCATTAGTTATTTACCTCCTAAAATGGTTTTCGGTTGACTTGGAATCTTTTCAGATAGGGAAACACACTGCTCTATGGTTTCACATAGAACCTTTAAGAGGTTCTCGTCTGGAATGCAAGATGATGTGAAGAAAGAAAGAAAGATTCTCTGGATAACATGCAGGACTTAAAAGTTTTTGATATGTTGAAGGGTTCTAAAGAACCTTTAAAGAATACACCTCTCTTTCTCAGTGTTACGCTAGAACCTAATATTCTAAAAGGAAAAGTACAATTTGTTTGCCTTTGTGTGCGAGTGAAAGGACCTCGTGAAGGACCGCCCCTCACTTTCCACTGCTTTTTACTGGTTCTGTTCTCTCTCAGATCAAGAAAGGAATGAAATGCTTTTGTCGCATTCGGAAGACTGATCACTTTTGTGCTCCATTCCTGATGATTTGTTCTTGAAGGTTAGATCCTCTAGTGCGTTTGAATATTTTTATTGGATTGATGATTGGCATGACATAAATCCCGCCTGTTGGAAACACAACTACTATACAAGTGAATAGATTAAAAGGTTCCTACTTGAGATCCTTCCTGAAAGCAAAGCACCCTGTTCTAGTGTTCTATGCAGAGCCATGAAGAAGCCAGTCATATTTTTGTGAGTCTGTTTCCCTGTGAATAAAATCCTGGCCACAGCTCTGCACGTATTTATTTAACCAACTTGGTGAGGGCACGACCCTACCCGAGTCCCAGAGATGACTTGATTTTGGAATATCTGGGTCAACAGTGAAGGTCAGAGCAAAGTCACAAAGATATGAAGCTACAGCGCTTATAACTCATGCCAATGGACAGGACAGTTACGATGGAACACTAACGGGAAACCGTATGTGCACTTTTCATTAAGACAATTGTGTTCGACCTTTGACCTTAAGTAACCTGGAGTGGTCAAAACCCAGCTATATACAAAGCTGTTTATGTCAAAGAACGACAGAACACAGGGTAAGGAAGACGAGCACATGGATGATTAAAATCTGGAACCGTTTCGGGCCTATTTGGTCCATGCTGTCAGTCGTGATGCCTTCCACTCCGACACCCCTCGAAGTTGTTCTGTTTGTTTTCTAGGAGCTTAATGAACATCTTATCTTACTGATAAAATCAGCTGCCACTGCATCATGTTCTTCCTACTGAGGAGAACAGAACTTGTGAGACCTGGATCAGGAACAACAGATCAATCTGTTTAAAACACAGACACACACACACACACACACACACACACACACACACACACACACACACACACACACACACACACACACACACACACAGACACACACTGTAAAGATCACAGATATAGTCCATGAGAAAGCACTTCCTGTTTGATCACAGTGTGGTGTGTTGGATTTCTTCCGAGGAGCAACAGAATGATCTCAGAAAGGATGTGGATGATGTTGCAGATTATTCTTTCTTTCCAACTTCACCGGAGAAACTTTGCTGTCTGTATCATGGGGAAAAAAAAAATCTATTTGAGACTCTAACATAGCAAACAATGCGATTACTTTTAATAGAATCAGCTTCTACAACATGAAACTCCCAGCGTGATTACTCCCACCTTCTTTTTTTCCCGCACAATAAATTAAGTAAAATTTAAATAAAGCTCCTGAACTGTGAAATGTGTCACAACCAGCTGTGTGAAGCGAGCGACATGTCATACATCACTATTGAATTCATTTCAGTTCTTTAGCGCTCAGATCAGCGGAAGCTCCTAATTCACAGAGGCAGATCCAGAAATATTTACGAACAATGCTGAGTCCAGGAAAGCCTCTGAGATGCTGCGCTGAATGAGTCTCCAGTAATCAGCCCTTATTGAGCGAGAAGGGCTCTGTTTTGTTGGACATGAACTCAAACATGCTCCCAGGTCCCGAATCAAAGATTTTAGATCATTCGACATTGTAAGCCATGTACGTATTTTGAAAAAAAAAAAAAAAAAAAAACTAGCTTGGACATTACAGTCAAGACTTAAAGCAAGGAGATCTCACCAAGTTGGCCCCACTTCAAAATTGAAACACTGATGTTCAATTTTTTTTTCTTTCTTTTGATGATCAGTGATTGGTGGAAACAGGTGGAAGTTGTGGCTAGTGTTTGGTTGAAGTGAAAACCTGCACCCACACCGGCCCTTTGTGGATAAGATTGGAGACCCCTGAGATAGTTTATAGGTGAGGTATTTACGAGGTATTGGATTAAAGTCTGATCTTCATACCTCGTGTTTGATGATGTGAATCATAAAGGTTTCTGAGGACCGAAGGGATAGTGGTTAATGCTCATCAGGCTGGAAAAAGTTACAAAACGTTGAAAGAGTTTGAATTCCACTAATTCGTCATCAGCTCCTTTGGGGAAATTTAAGTCCATTGGTAGACCAAGAATGATCACTCTCACAACAAGACGTGTGGTTGTCCGTGAGGTAACAAAAGAAGCCGGAAGAACGCCTCACAAGTCAGGGCCTTTCTGACATTGGCTAAAGTTAATGCTTAAGTTCTCCATCAGGGGAATACTGAACATGTACGTCATGCATAGCAAGACTGCAAGAAAATATACAATTGCCTCCAAAGAAAGAACACGTTCTTGCTTATCTACAGTGTGTGAAACATGACATTGAGAGATCAGAAGTTCAAAATAAATTTTTGTCTGTTTCAATGAGAAGTGTTTTGTGAAGAAATGTATAGAATGCAACCCAGTGTCAAAATCTTATATAATTTGTAAAGCATGGTAATAGTGGTGTCATGGTTTCGACCTGTTTTGCTGCACCTGGGCCAGGACAGTTTGCCATCATTGCAAGACTAATAAATTCTGAATTAGAACAGTGAATTCAATTCAAAAGAAATATATATATATATATATATATATATATATATATATATATATATATATATATATCAATGTTGACCTATCAACACTAACTGGAAATAGTTAAAAGCTTCAAGAGCTTTGAAACCAAAGCTTCATCAGCACACTCTTCCATTTTCAAATAGATAATACTGGACACGTTTCCTGATCGGTGACCAAATACAATGTTATAATTTTTTGTGTTCTCATGATTTTTATGTCTCAAAAATCGTATGATGTGTTAGTTCGTATTTATGCAGAAATCAAGAACATTTAAAGGATTCACCAACTTTTGAGCACCACAGCATGTGTGTCCTCTGTGTCATGTCTCAACTGCTCATCACATCTGCAATGCAGCAGCATAAACATCCTCCATCAAAGCCGTTGTCAATCCACACCCACTGCACGCTACAGCCGTTATGATTAGAAGCCTGTACTCCTCCCACATTCAGATACTCACACATTTCTGCAGACTGTATCTCGCGACAGACACGCAAGCTGACTTGGAGTGTAATTTTATGAAATTTCAGAGGAACACGCTTCCCAGAGGCAAAAGACGATATATTCTCTTGTCGGTCAGGACCTCAGCAGCAGCAAACAGGACAGTAATGCCCTTTATATTATAAAAGAAAGGTAACATTTACATGGCTGAGTTATATATGACTGGTATTACCACGCTGATGAACATGGCGTGGAAGAACTCTGTGTCTCCAAAGCATGTTTTCTTGGAAGCTTTGACGGAGGAAAAAACTAGTTCCTTTTCTTAACTTGCGTTTCAAGGCAGAATGTTATGCATCCAAAGGATGAAGAAAGATATGGAACAGGATTACGCAATGTTAAGACTTAGAAGGGTGAAGCAATTTTAATATTTTATGAGCTCTCGAGTAGAAAACGGATCCTATAAGTGTTCCTTCAAAACACGTCAGAATTTATGAGTGTGGCTTCCATCCATGGAAAGTTGGGTCATCTGTGAGGTAGTCATGGCCTGCCGGATGTTACCGTAGATTTCTGTGAAGGTAAAAATGTACATGGGACAGCAATTGCTACAGATTACATTATAATTGTCGCCAGTAGACATGACAGCTTTTCCATATGCATCACAAATGCTGACATTTCTCAGGCATGTGCATATTTCCTTCGCCCATACGTTTTTTTCAGCCTCGCCCCAAAATCCGCCGGTAATCCCAGCAACTTTAGGCTTCGAGACTTTTAAGGGGACCGACCGAAAAGCATTGCTAAAAATCTTCACAAACACAAGTGGACCATGTTCTCTGGACCAGTTCTTCTGCAGCATTTGAACTGGTCTTAGGATCGTGTTCCATTCATCAATATTAAAAGACTTTCATGGAAAAAACATTTTATATGTTTTTATCATCAAACGTGGCTAAGATATAGCTCTCTGTGATGCTTACACTTCTTGGATCCTGAAAATAACAAATACTTTTTCGGCTTGGTCTGCTTGGTGAAGGAACTACCGCTGAGTGCCTCATGTACCATTTTGGAAAAAAAAATAAATATAAATGGAGGGACAGCTTTGCATCACTGCATGAGCTCCAGCATCCCCTTCAAGGCTTGGTACAGGGCATACCAACTGAATACTGTAAGCCTGAAGTGTAGTCGCTCCCGCCTGCATGTTCCCTTATCGACCGCCTTTACTTCTCTGCGTGATGGCCTTTGCCTGTGATGGAAGGTAATGCAGAAGGAGCATGCTCTGCTTGGAGCATAATCACACACACACACACACACACACACACACACACACACACACACACACACACCAGATTTCATGCGGGACTCCATCCATTTTGGCTCTGCTGGGGCCAAGCACTCAACAGCTGACCTGATATCAATGGGGGTTGATCTCGATATCTTGGTTGTGAAAGATGGGAGGAGCTGCCATTTTTATTTAATTGCTCAATTTTGTGATTTCACTGAGGGGAACTATCGCAGTAACACCGCCTCCTCACTCCCAACACCCCGCCTCCCAACACTCTTGCTTCTGTCAGCCTCTCGCTCTCCTCACCCGGGTATGAGTAGCACCCTGAGGAGAGAACTTGGTAATTCTGCAAGATTGGGTTGGCTTCAGAGGTCTAACCTTCTGCCCTTTTGGTTGTTGTGTTGAGTGTATATATTTTTTTATTTTTGTATTGTTTGTTTGTTTATCTCTTGTTTGTTTCCATGGTGAATGACTCATGGCCGACCCTCTTGTGGAATCAGTTCTTATGAACTGTAAGTGGATGCTGAACAAGTACACAAATTCCCCCGATGGTGTCATCTGAATATGTATACAGTCGGCCCCTTTCTTACAAAAACCCCTGAATACGAAAATTCCAGTATACGAAAAACATTTTCCTAAATTTTTGTTCTTTAAACTTTTTCTGATGAAAAGTGCCAAACGCGCCATTCAAACAATGCACAAGTTGCTCTCTCATTGGCTGTCTCACAACATCTCGCCCCGCTGACCTCCCATTGGCTAGGAGGGATGACGCTGCTCCCTCCCATTGGCTATCTCTCGACACCCCGCCCCACCGGCCTCCCACTGGCTAGGAGGGATGACGCTGACGTTCCAACTTTGTTCAAGTTTGTGTGTCATTCCAACTGTATTTTATGGCTCAGGCTTTTAACCTTCCATAAACATCTGTTAGATTATAACTCTGCTAATAAGGCATGGTCAACACACACACACACACACACACACACACACACACACACATATATATATATATATATATATATATATATATATATATATATATATATACACACACAGAATTGAGACATAGATCAACCATGGCTCAATGTTTTGTGTTGTATAAAGATGAAAAATGAAAGATGAAAAAAAATCCCACACATTTCCTGGAAACCACGTTATAAATTTATGAAACATTTTCAAATAACTGTCCCAGCCTGCTAGTTACTAATTAATGTTGAAATACTACTCAGGTAAATAATAATGACAGTGTATTAATTTATATGACAACCATATATCACCAGTGTATTGAGTATTTTCAAACTGAACACGAATTACTTTTGGCTGCAAATTATAAAAAAACAAAACAAAAACAATGAATAAAATGAAAATAAAATTCCCATTCATATTAAACTTCTTATCAACAATGCGAGTGAGATTTTACCAATACAGATTGCTTTTATGAAGTTACATTTCAGTGGGATTTCACGTAATCTAAAGTTTTTTTTTTTTTTTTTTTTGAATATTGCCTTGTGCAATCCAATCATAATCGTGTTTCCGTCCTCTATCTCAATCCTTGGAGAGCCCAGTAAAATAAGAGCCTTGCCATGATTGGGCAGTGCTGATGTCACGAAGACCTTCAGCCAATAGAATTTGATTTTATACCAGAAACAGAAATTCCCACCAAAAACAAAACCACAATTCATGTTGCTAATTGATAATAAATGTACTGACCTACTGCATCTAGATTTTCGCTTAAACATTTATTTTAAAGTGAACAAAAGAGGGGAGTGGTCCCATGAACCTGATCTTCAACAAGGAGCATTAACCGCATATTTTTTGTTGTTGTTGTTGTTGTTTTTTTTTGTTTGTTTGTTTTGTTTTTTTTACGAAACGAGACAATAATATCTCTGTCGACTCTGAAAAAAATGACGTCACACACCTCAAGGACTCGACCTCAGGCTCAACATGCTCCAAATTGGTTGATTCCGGTAAATTACATTCCACTTCTCTCCAGCATAATGATAATATTAATGTTATTTATATGATAAACGATATTATATGCTATTATTGTAAAGTTCGAAAGTTTGATGGACTTTTCCTGAGCCATCAGTGTCATTGTAAGTGTTATACGTGCTGCACGTGCCCAGCAGGTCTATGGGCATCGCTATGATTGAATTAAAAAACATAAATATATATATATATATATATATATATATATATATATATATATATATATATATATATCTATCTATCTATCTCTCTCTCTCTCTATATATATATATATATATATATATATATATATATATAACAAAAATAAAAGGACAGGACAAAGACTTTCTATTGAAACTCCATTTATCACTACAGATCTGTTTCGAGGGGTGGTGAAACCATCCTCTCTCTTCAGGTGATTATAGAAGAAGGGGGTGTTTACATGTTTGAATTTTCTAGATTGTATCATTCTTCTATAATCACCTGACGGGGAACAAGGAAAGGGAACAAGGCTAGAAGCTTAGGAGCAGGGTTTAAGCTGTTTTTTCATGGTGTGGATGGGAAGAGAAATGGAGCCGGAGTCATCTTGAAGGAGGAGATTGTCAGGAATGTTCTAGAAGTGAAAAGAGTGTCAGACAGAGTGATGAATCTCGAGTTAGAAATTGAAGGTGTGATGTTCAATGTTGTTAGTGCTGATACCCCACAGGCAGGATGTGAGCTAGAAGAGAAGGAGAGATTCTGGAGTGAGTTAGATGAAGTGATGCAGAGTACCCCCAGAAGTGAAAGAGTGGTGATTGGTGCAGACTTAAATGGACATGTTGCTGCAGGAAACAGAGGGGATGAGGAAGTGATGGGCAGGTTTGTTATCCGGGACAAGAACACAGAAGGACAGATGTTGATAAGATTTTGCAAAAAGGATGGAAATGGCTGCGGTGAATACTTTCTTCCAGAAGAGAGAGGAGCATAGGGTGACTTATAAAAGTGGAGGTAGGAGCACACAGGTAGACTACATCTTGTGTAGGTGATGTAATTTGAAGGAAGTCGGTGACTGCAAAGTAGTAGCAGGTGAGAGTGTTGCCAAACAGTATAGGATGGTGGTGTGCAGGATTACGCTGATGCTGAGGAAGGTGAAGAAGGCAAAGGCAGAGCAGAAGACAAAGTGGTGGAAGCTGAAAAAGGAGGAATTGTGTTGTCTTCAAGGAAGAGTTGAAACAGGCTTTGGGAGGTCAGGAAGTGCTTCCAGATGACTGGACAACTACAGCTAATGTGATCAGGGAGACAGGTAGAAGAATACTTGGTGTGTCATCTGGAAGGGAAGGAGATAAGGAGCCTTGGTGGTGGAATGAGGAAGTGCAGGAGTATGTACAAAGGAAGAGATTATCTAAGAAGAAATGGGACATAGAGAGAGTAAATAGGAGTACAGGGAGACACAGCGTAAGGAGAAAGTAGCGGTGTCAAAAGCCAAACAGAGGGCGTATGATGACCTGTATGCTCGGTTGGAAAGTAAAGAGGGAGAAAATTATTTAAACAGGTTGGCACAGCAGAGAAATAGGGATGGGAAGGATGTGCAGCAAGTTAGAGTGATTAAGGACAGAGAAGGAAATGTATTTAATGATGACAGAAGTGTGCTGGGAAGATGGAAAGAGTACTTTGAAGAGCTAATGAATTCGGAAAATGAGAGAGAAAAAAGAGTAGAAGAGGTGACTGTTGAGGACCAGGAAGTAGCAAATATTAGTAAAGGCAAAGTGAGGAGGGCATTGAAGAGGATGAAGAATGGAAAGGCAGTTGGTCCTGATGACATACCGGTGGAGATATGGAAGTGTCTAGGAGAGGTAGCAGTAGATTTTCTGACAAGAACATTCAACAAGGTTTTAGTGAGTGAGAGGATGCCAGAGGAATGGAGAAGTGTGATGGTGCCCATTTATAAGAACAAGAGAGATGTGCAGAGTTGTGGCAACTACAGAGGGATAAAGTTGATGAGCCATATGATGAAGTTATGGGAAAGAATAGTGGAAGCTAGACTAAGGGCAGAGGTCAGCAATTGTGAACAACAGTTTAGTTTCATGCCAAGAAAGAGCACCACAGACGCAGTGTTTGCCTTGAGGATGTTACTAGAGACATACAGATAAGGTCAGAAGGAGCAGCATTGTGCCTTTGTGGATCTGGAGAAAGCATATGACAGGGTGCCGAGAGAGGAACTGTGGTATTGCATGAGGAAGTCTGGAGTGGCAGAGAAGTATGTTAGAGTGGTGCAGGACATGTATAAGAGATGTAAGACAGTGGTGAGGCGTGCTGCCGGTGTGACAGAAGAGTTCAAGGTGGAGGTAGGACTGCATCAAGGGTCAGCTCTGAGCCCCTTCTTGTTTGCTATGGTGATGGACAGGCTGACAGACGAGGTCAGACAAGATTCCCCATGGACTATGATGTTTGCAGATGACATTGTGATCTATAGTAAGAGCAGAGAGGTGGAGGTATGCCCTGGAAAGGAGGAGAATGAAGGTTACCCTCAGTAAGACAGAATACATGTGCATGAATGACAAGGACCCAAGAGGAATGGTGAGGTTTCAGGAAGGAGAGATAAGGAAGGTGGAGGATTTTAAGTATTTCGGCTCAACAAATCCAGAGCAATGGAGAGTGTGGAAAATAGGTGAAGAAGCGTGTGCCGGCAGGTTGGAATGGTTGGAGAAAAGTGTCCGGTGTGGTGTGTGATACTAAGGTATCGGCAATAATGAAAGGAAAAGTGTACAAGACGGTGTTGAGGCCAGTGATGTTGTATGGTTTTAGAGAAGGTGGCCCTGGGAAAAAGACAGGAGGCAGAGCTTGAGGTAGCAGATATGAAAATGTTGAGGTTCTCTTTGGGAGTAATGAGGATGGATAGGATCAGGAATGAGTATATCAGAGGGACAGCACATGTAAGACGTTTTGGAGACAAAGTCAGAGAGGCTCAATTGAGATGGTTTGCACATGTGCAGAGGAGGAATAGTGAGTTTTTTGGTAGTAGGATGCTCTTAGGTCTAAGTTGCTCTTAGGCTCACAGGTCTGATGAGGTAGTCGTGCATGATACAGTTATGCGCATGTGCGGATGATGCTCCACCTTTAATCCTGCTTTTTAAAATTTAATATTCACACATTGTTTTAGGCTTTACAATATGCTAATAAAATCACTAGATGCACTTACACTATTCTAATTTTTATGTGTATTTAATATGTTTAAATAGCTTATCTTGATCAATATGCAGTGCTATTTTAGAGAATGTTTATGCCAAAGTTTAAAATTAATTAAATAATTGACAGCATCAAGACTTGTACACAATTCTATTGGAACAGTCATCAAACTCTTTCTGGAGATCACTTTGCTCAGTCCAAGAAATGTTGAAAAATAATTATTCACAGTGATGAAAAATCATTAAAACACAGTCGGAAGGGTGGCAGAGTGGAGTAATGGTTAACATGTTTGCCTCACAGTGCTTTGTAGAGCCACCTTTTGTCACAATTACCGCTGCAAGTCTCTTTGAATAAGTCTCTCTGAGCTTGTCACAATCCATGAGGTTATTTATATTTTATTTAAATTTTTTAGGGATTATTCTGTAGTATAGGCTACAGTAGATCAGTAGATTTTTTTCTGATGCTTAGAATTTTTATTTTAATGACTAAAAACAACATTATTAATGTTGTCGATGTCTCTTTTTGAAATAAATAATAAATACTGTCAAGAACAGGCTCACTTTTAATTTAAAATTCTTCTTGCAATATATCACAATATATAAAATCGAGAGGGTTAAAATAAACTGATCAAAGCTCCAATGAGTCACAAAACCTTCCATAAAAGATTAAGAAAGCTGAGGCTGCCCGTTTACTGGTTAGAATATAAAATGATTTCTGTGAACAATGCAGTGCAGTCGGCGCTTCTGGGATTCCAGGGAGTTCTGTCATCACAAACAACCCCCAGAGCCAGTTATCTAAAGAAAAGGTTATGGACAATGAGCGGTCACCGAAGCTGAAAGATGAAATCAGTATTTTTGTTCCAGGCAGTAAGTTGCTGATGACCTTTTAAAGAAGAGAGAAAAGGTGAAAGATGATTGGTAAAGCGGAGGCGTTTAAGCAGTTTTTGTAGGACATGCAACAACACATTTTCCTAATGTTCCCCAAAACCGAGTGCATTTAAAACGGCAAGCGACATTTCCTCAGACAATACTCAATACAATTGTACAGCAGACATCAAAGATTCAAAATCTAATGAAAACCTGCCAGAGCCTCGGCTCGGGGCTTCAGTGAGGGACAATTGTGTCTCTTACCAAAAAGAATGAAGCATTTCCTCGTCCGAACCCGGCAGGGCGGGATCTTTTTGCAAGAACCCAAAGTTAGCACAAATGGGTTCTGGACGGAACTGTGCCATGTAAATTGGGCTATTTGTCTAAAGTTAATTACAAGAAATGAGGAATTTACATAGTTTCTGAAGTCCCATAGTCGTTGACACAGATTAATGGTTATATTGCGCTACAGTGAACACAATATTTCATTAAAAAGTTATTAATCCTGAGAGGAAACAACACGTGTGCGCATATCTCCCGCATCAGGCTGACATTTATTGGCCTGGAACACAATGAAGTCAAGCTGGCTTGGCCAACCTTTCTGTGGGAAACATAATAATCTCATTAATATAGAATATAAGGAAATGTAATTTTCTATTAATTTTGAAGAGTCAAAGCAGGGGTAATGTGATGATAATGTGAAGTAGCCTCATTCTCCCAGGTAAAGAGACACGAGTTTGGGAAGAGCTCCATCTCAACAGAGTGAGACGTGAACATCTTGTCCTGTTAATGGTTTCAATTAGAAATCCCTGGTCCTGGAGGGACCCTCTGCTTTGCAAGTTTTTTGTTGTTTGATTTGTTTGTTTGTTTTTTTCTTCTTACCAACACTCCTGGTTTCACTAATAGCTCATTATTAGCTCTTCATGACCTGAAGTGTGTGACGGAGCACAGAAAGCACTAAAATATGCAGGGCAGGTGGTTCTCCTCGGCCAGGGTTCTCTCCAGAATGTTTTAAGTGCATTGGATTATTTATATATATATATATATATA
>CM045736.1:4678390-4703390 GCA_024760905.1 Plotosus lineatus | reverse complement strand
TGTGTCAATAAAGTAAAAAAATAGCGACGTTCTGATATTATGTAGGTTCTTTCCAACGCCAGAGTGCGTCCTATTCATCACGATGGAATCTTATTCCCAAACAGCATCCTGCTTCCTGTATTAATCTCATTAGGCCAGAGAAGAGCGATTGTGCCTCTCCTTTCATCCATCTTCTCGTAGTCATGGATCAGCGGCAAAGCAAACACGCGGCTGTGTTAACGTTATAGTCGCTGTATTACAGCGTCGCTTCTGTCCGAGCTAATAGCAGCTACGTTGCTGACGGATGGGGAATAATTAAAGTTGTTACCATAAAAACAGATTTAAAGTGCTGTCTGCTGCCGTTTTACGCTTCGAACAGCTTCCAGGTTGATTGTGTCGCGTTCCTGAGCATTGCCGTCACCTGATCTCGGGTTGCTGTCAATGTAGAGTTCTTATGGTCTTCTATGTCCATGTGGAATGCTCTCCGGGGTCTTGTGTTTCTTCCCACCTCCAAAAAGCGTGCTGGGAGGTGGAATGGCGGTGATGAATTACCCCGACGTGTGAATGTGTGTGTGTCGCTGTTTTTTACCATCTCATGCCAGTATTCCTGGGATGGACTGATTTTCTAATTAAAGTACTTTTGCAATGAAGGCGGATGAAAAATCCAAACATCATTATTTATACATAAACAAATGAAAATAAATTGTTTAGATCGTGAGGGGAATCTGAAGAATCTGTCACTTTTTTTTTTTTTTTTTTTTTTTTTTTAAATTAATAATGCGTAGAAAGCTATTAACTGGTAATTGAATTTTGATTTCTATCGAACTCATCATACCAATGAGATACAGGAAGCTCCCACCCATTCGCTGTTCACCATTTGCAGCCCCGCACACTCGCGGATTTTTCTCTCAAAGGTTTTTTCACGAAGCTTCTCAATTATTTTCTGTGACACCCCCTCTAGGAAGAAAACAAACAAAAAAAAAACTCCCCCCACCCCCCACCTCCCACCTCCCCACCCCCAGCGCCCCGTGCGCAACCCTAAATACTATTATTTGTCGATAAAATTATGAATGCACCTTTATTACTGGCACATGATTCAAATTTAGCCAATGGCTGAGAGCTTTTGTTTCTCCCTCCTGCTGATTGGTTGCAGATGATGTGTACACCTCTTTTTTTCTTCTTTGCACACGTTATGAATGCGGTCGCTTGAATTTTGAATTCATGTTTTTTTCGTGTGTTTTTAATGATTATTTAAGCGCTATGATGTCACTGAAACGCCCCGCATCTTCTCTAGCTTCTGGTAAGGAGCCTAAGTGCTTAATTTAGTCATAAATATTATCACTGTACAAAATTAAAAAGTCGTTATTAATCATTCCTACATTTTACTGCATTATTACTGTATTAATGGGTTTAACAAGCAGATTTAAGCGCATGTAATATCATTCATAGGGTTTTAAAACCGCATCAATAATTCTCGGATTTTCAGGATCCGCAGGTGGGGGAGGAACATAACCCCAGCGAATAACGGGGGCTGTCTGTCGTATTAGACCTACCAACAACTAGTCATACCAATGAGAATACCCCCATCCTCCTGTCAGTGAAGAATCATGGGATCTACTTATTAATTATTCTTCTCAAATACACTCAATTTTACTGCGACACATCATCAGGCTCGCTGATGCAACGTGAAAGAGATTTTAACTCTAGCTGTGAAAGACAATATAATGAGATTTAAATGGATTCACCAACTGCTCTTCAGATAAACTTGATCCAAATGTTTGCCCCCCATGTGGTTTAAAATATGGGAAAATAAATGTTATGAATATTTTATCTTCAAAACATGTGCAATTTAAGTAAACTGTAAATGAAGTGTGACTGGATCGTGTGTCAATGAATAAAGAAAGAAAGAAGAACTTTCACGATCCGCTTAGCAAGAAGAATAATCCCGGGCCAATGGTTCAACTTTCAGGAAGTAAAATGTGCTCAGGGGTTAAAATTCTCCCAAGTGGCGCATCGACAAGGTGCTTGATGATGAACCCGGAGTCCACAAGTTCGAATCTGGATTAATGCCACAGCTCTCAGTGGCTGGGAGTCCATGGGAGCTAATTGGCTGAGCTTTCGCGGGAGGGAGGGATAGCATATGCTCACTTCCCTGTCACTCACAGTGATTGACAGCTGATCTGTGAGCTCATTCGCACTTTCCCTCAGAGTGTGTTAGACCGTGCTCAAAATGCACGACTTGCAGAGTTCGACTAAATTAGAGAGAAAGGAGGTTGAAGATATTTTATTATATCAGGATAATAAAGAGGCATTGCAAATAAAACAAAATATCTTATATATAGTGATTCAGAGGTTGCGGTTTCATGTCTCTCTGATAAAATTCCACATGTCCTTTAATGCCTACACTCTTGAAACGAAGGTAGGTGCTGGCTGGTTTTTGAGGGGTTGGGGGCTACACCTCTGAGAGGCGCTGTGCCCATCATTCAGTGCCGAATTATTTCTGTACCTTATGGAATGAAGTCATTCTGTAAATAATAGGCTGAGCTGTATTTCTTTCTCTTTTATTTCCTTTTTGGCTTTTTAAAATTTTTTTCTGTGGAACTCTCGAGATTCTGTACAAACGTGTCCTGTCTTCTGTTTAAAATCACTTTGTACCATTTCTGTTGGACGGAAGTTCATTTGCGGTCTCTAAAAGATTAGCACCATACTTCTGAGGGGACCCGCGCGTGCTTTCTGAATCATTTCAATGTAAACTGTTCTGATAGTACAAACAAAATCCGTCTAAAAATACTTGTTGAACAATTTGTGGAAAAATATTTGCCGATCGCTTTTCTTGTCTGCTTTGTCTTTTCTCCACAACACCCAGATTTGCTTAATTTTTTCATTTACTATCGCATGTAATTTTGGCTTAACACTCCCATCCTCCTGTCTTTGTTCTACAGCTGCTCCGACCCTCCCACCCTTGAAATCGGAGCACTTCAAGCCGTGCCAGGAAAAGGACTTGGCCTATTGCCTCAACGATGGCGAGTGTTTTGTCATCGAGACCTTAAGTGGCCCTCACAAGCACTGCAGGTAGGAAATCTGAGAAATAAAGTGAAGTTCTGGCTCGGTGGCTTTAAACCGACGGGAATACTGTATTCAATTTGCCAAAAGAATGATCCTTCTGGAGCGCTCAGTCACTCGGTCCCCGTCGTTCTTTTTCCTTTTAGCTTATTGTCCCCCCAACCGTATTATTTTCTTTATCTCTCAGGGACTTGCTTCTTGCTTTGAGTGCTTAATCATGATAACAATGACATTTCTGTTTATAGTCCAAGCTCCGTCTGTGGCGCCTTCCCTGCTAATTAAAAATGGCACTTTACAGAAGTTAATTAGCGACATTTTACTGGGATGCCCCGCCCTCACCCTTCCCCCCCATTCGACTCTTCTCACAATCTCAATCTTGACATCACACGTGCCGATTTGAGACATGTTCACCGACGGCTCAGTTAAGTCGTTCATCAGGACATCCAGCCGTGGTTGAAATGACTTTTTGCTCCATGAAGGTCAAAGTCCTTTGGTTTCGCTCGAGTGGACATTGTGATCGTTACCACAGGGATGTCGTGAGGAATACATAAATTGTCAGACTTGATGACTTTTCTGGGCGCAGTGGGGAACAAGTGTCTTTGTTTGAGTAGAAGTAATTGGCAGAGTTGTTCGAAATGTTCTGTTTTTATGACTATTTCTTGAAGGCACTTCAGCCTCCTCAGGCTGCAGCTGCTAATTAAATCCCTGAACAAAGTCCATATTAAAGTGCAGCCCGAAAAAAATCTGGAAGGTCTAAACGGGCAGTTCATTCACAACTAGCATTTTGGGCTACGTGGGCGAATAGCGAGACGCCAGTGTCCTGGACGGCGATGGGTTCACCAAAGACGGGAGCCATATTTATACATTCAGGTTGGAGCAAACATGACAGTTTTTTTGTTGGGTTTTTTTCTGTCCTGAGAACTCAGAATAATATATTTGGCAACAAATCCTTTAGTCCCTGTTATGCACTGTATTGAAACCATTTATTTGAAGTCAGCAACAACCTCCAGCATCTATTCACAAAGAAGGGGAGTGGGTGGGATGTTAATGTTAAGGCTAAGTCTTCACTTTCAATATATATATATATATATATATATATATATTTTTTTTTTTAATTTTAATATTATTTTATTATTAAATAAATTTTAGACATTTTTATCATGATAAAAAGTACAATAATTGTGGGGCCAGTGGCATCATGGTTAGGGTGCTGGGCTCATGATCAGGAGGTTGTGTGTTTAAATCCCAGTTAGACTCCCACTGTGCTAAGACCCGTGGGCAAGGTCTTAACCATAAGTGTGCCTCTGTTCACCCAACAGTATACAGTCGGCCCCCTACTTACGAAACCCCCTGGGTACAAAAATTCCGGGTTATGAAAAATATTTTCCTAAGTTTTCATCCCTGGGATACAAAAACAACCTCCCCTTATGAAAAGCGCCAAATGCGCTATTCAAAATTCAAACGCACCAATCCAAATTTCACACGATGTGCGAGTTGCTCTCTCATTGGCTGTCTCCCAACAGCTCACCCTGCTGGCCTCCCATTGGCCAGGAGGCAGCTGATGTTACCCATACTTCCTGTTTGTCATACGCATGAAGGAGAGTTGACTGTTGGCTTGTTTTGAGATTGATCATGCAGCGTTATACTTTGTTATCGCTGAACCCCTCTACAATCGGGATGGTATTGAACCAGAGAGAGACCTTAAAGCGGAAATACAATGACGGAGGCGATTATTCCAGCACGATATTAAAACAGAGTGCTCCGTGGAAGAAGACCTCCAATCTCGCACAAGGAAGCAAGTTAATATTGAATAAGGACCTCTGATCTTTCAAACAGGTACTGTAATTCCGCTTTAAATACAACATCCCATCAATTTAAACATTTAAATAGAATTGTTCCGTCAGCTGCGTGTTACATGTGTTTTTTTTGTGTGTATGTGTGTGTGTGAGCGAGAGAGAGAGAGAGAAAGTGTGTGTGTGTGTGTGTGTGTGTGTGTGTGTGTGTGTGTGTGTGTGTGTGTATGTGTGTGTATGTGTGTGTGTGTGTGTGTGTGTGTGTGTGTGTGTGCGTGTGTGTGTGTGTGTGTGTGTGTGTGTGAGATGTGAGATGAAAGGAGGCTTAACTCTTTAGTTTTTAGTTTAGTATTTTAAGTTGTTTAATTCAGTAAACGTTTAATAAATGTGGTGCATGTGAACAAAATGCGGCTCATCTGGACCTCCGTTCCCTCAAGGAGTCAAGTTAAAGTTTAATTCGGATCTCCGATCTGTCAAGCAGGGAATGCACTTTGAATTCCATGTCTTAAAATGCTCCAGCGTCCTGTTTGTGGGCGGAGCCCGCAGTGCCACAATAAACATTTAATGTGTACTGTACTGTATTGTGTGTGTGTGTGTGTGTGTGTGTGTGTGTGTGTGTGTGTGTGTGTGTGACAATGAGAGCGCCAATGCCAACTACTGTAGAGGATGTGCAATTACACTTAAATCGGGTACAGTATGGCAAAAAAAGCATGTTCCCCAGGGTCATACGTCGCCCCTGGAATCACACTTACATCTTTATCTTTAATATATTAGGTGAAATATACATGTTTGTGCAGGTTATATTAATTTGGGAGGGGGTTGGAACGGATTAATTGGTTTTCTATTATTTCCGATGGGAATTTTTGTTTTCTTTCACAAACATTTTGACTTATGAGCTTGCCATCAGGACGGATTAATTTCGTAAGTCAAGGTGCCGCTGTATTTATTGATTTCTTTGTAAATAAAATGAAAGAAATAAGCATATTAATAAAGCATATTAACCGGGTTGCCCATTTGCTGTATTTGTTATTTAGAAAAAGAAACGAAAAAATAATAAAGACTGCATAGGAATAAATAAAACATTTAAGCAAATAAATTTAAGCAAATAAACAGGCATATCATGTAAATAATTACAATGGTAAACTATTAAATAAATAAACAGGCGTAACACATGAATAAATAAACAGGGCATTTTTAGATCGGTAGATAAATAAAATGTTCTAATAACTGAAAAGTTCCAGTTGGTTGGAGGATCTGAGGGGTGACACCAGGGCATTTAACTGATGCTGCCACTGGCCTCATGCTCAGCCTTCCATCCCCAAGGTCGGCATATAATAGTGCCATTTATTTTCCTCCTGACCTGCTGTGGTATTTTTTAAACACTGAATTTTTATTTTCTTTTTCCTTCTCGGCCATTCAAACCGGTCTTTACTCACCGTGACGAACTGCATGGGCATCGAACATGGATGACTGTTTACTTTATTGGCTTTATTGCTTTTATAGAGATGGAATATTCTCTGGAGACTTTCATTAATCCTAATGCTATTCAGGATGTTGAGAGAATGATCGGATCTAAGTTGGAATGCCCTGTTAGCACACCATGCCTGACAGTAGACAGCACGATTTCTTTGGTGTTGCTCATTTTACCGATATGCTGCTGACAGCGTATTGCGGCTGATGGGATCTGCACAATGACCAAACCAGATTTAAATCAACAATCAGCACTGAGATTCATTGTCTCTCATTCATTTCTTTCTTTCTGCTCCCTTAGTTCTGTTACATTAGCCGCTGCGGTGCTGTGCTTTCTCTGAAGTACCCATTTTAACCTCATTAGTGGCTTGTTAATGAGCTGATAGGTTGATTCAGGTGCATTAGAGCAGGAAAAGCCAATAAACGGCAATAAAATGGGATCAAAGTGGAGAAACACGGCTTTAACTCCTGAAGTTTTGTCTTGTCTGAATGCAAATGAAGACTGAACCAAGAGTAAATACACACAGATATACACAGTTCACATGATATCATCTGAATCATTTCTGACTAACCAGCTCGCTATAGCCAAATTATCATGACTTAATTTTATATTTTATTCATAGTTCATTTATTATTATAGTTTAAAAAGTATATATTTACATATATATATATATATATATATATATACTGATCCTTCTCGAAAAATTAGCATATTGTGATAAAGTTTATTATTTTCTGTAATGTACTGATAAAAATTAAACTTTCATATATTTTAGATTCATTGCACACCAACAGAAATATTTCAGGTCTTTTATTGTTTTAATACTGATGATTTTGGCATACAGCTCATGAAAACCAAAAATCCATATCTCAAAAAATTAGCATATTTAAGCCGACCAATAAAAAAAAAGTGTTTTTAATACAAAAATGTCAACCTTCAAATAATTATGTTGAGTTCTTGCACTCAATACTTGGTCGGGAATCCTTTTGCAGAAATGACTGCTTCAATGCGGCGTGGCATGGAGGTAATCAGCCTGTGGCACTGCTGAGGTGTTACGGAGGCCCAGGATGCTTCGATAGCGGCCTTAAGCTCATCCACAGTGTTGGATCTGGTGTCTCTCAACTTTCTCTTCACAATATCCCACAGATTCTCTATGGGCTTCAGGTCAGGAGAGTTGGCAGGCCAATTGAGCACAGTAATACCATGGTCAGTAAACCATTTAGCAGTGGTTTTGGCACTGTGAGCAGGTGCCAGGTCGCGCTGAAAAATGAAATCTTCATCTCCATAAAGCTTTTCAGCAGATGGAAGCATGAAGTGCTCCAAAATCTCCTGATAGCGAGCTGCATTGACCCCGCCCTTGATAAAACACAGTGGACCAACACCAGCAGCTGACATGGAACCCCAGACCATCACTGACTGTGGGTACTCGACACTGGACTTCAGGCATTTTGGCATTTCCTTGTCCCCAGTCTTCCTCCAGACTCTGGCACCTTGATTTCCGAATGACATGCAAAATTTGCTTTCATCTGAAAAAATACTTTGGACCACTGAGCAACAGTCCAGTGCTGCTTCTCTGTGGCCCAGGTCAGGCGCTTCTGCTGCTGTTTCTGGTTCAAAAGTGGCTTGACCTGGGGAATGCGGCACCTGTAGCCCAGTCCCCTGCTTCCAGAGGTCCCCCAAGGTCTGGAATCGGCCCTTCTCCACAATCTTCCTCAGGGTCCGGTCACCTCTTCTGGTTGTGCAGCGTTTTCTGCGACACTTTTTCCTTCCCACAGACGTCCCACTGAGGTGGCTTGATACAGCACTCTGGGAACAGCCTATTCGCTCAGAGATTTCTTTCTGTGTCTTACCCTCTTGCTTGAGGGTCATTCTTTCTTGTGATTCGCATAGTTCATAGATGTGGTGAAGGAGGACATGAAGGTCGTTGGTGTAAGAGAAGAAGATGCAAAGGATAGGGTGAGATGGAGGCAGATGATTCGCTGTGGCGACCCCTGAAGGGAAAAGCCGAAAGGAAAAGAAGAAGAAGACCCTCTTGCTTGAGGGTGTCCATGATGTCCTTCTGGACAGCAGTCAGGTCGGCAGTGTTCCCCATGATTGCGGTTTTGAGTAATGAACCAGGCTGGGAGTTTTTAAAAGCCTCAGGAATCTTTTGCAGGTGTTTAGAGTTAATTGGTTGATTCAGATGATTAGGTTAATAGCTCGTTTAGACTACCTGAACATGATATGCTAATTTTTTGAGATAGGAATTTTGGGTTTTCATGAGATGTATTCCAAAATTATCAGTATTAAAACAATAAAAGACCTGAAATATTTCTGTTGGTGTGCAATTAATCTAAAATAATGAAAGTTTAATTTTTATCAGTACATTACAGAATATAATGAACTTTATCACAATATGCTAATTTTTTGAGAAGGACTAGTATATGAAGAAGAAGAATACATGCATACATACATACAGGGAGTCCTCTGTTTACGCCGCTGATCCGTTTTTAAGACGCGATGTAACCCGAATTTCAGTGTAAGTCGGAACATAACATAAAATATACTGAAAAGTACTGTACGTACAGTGCTATAATAAAATGTAACAGTTAATGACATAAGTATTAAAAAAAGAGAAAACAATTCCTTACCACAAAATTAAATACAGTGCGGGAGGGAGATGTTGGCGTATTGTGCAGGAGAAGCTGGGGCAGGTGAGCCTGGACTAGTAGATGCAGCTGAGGTAGAGGCTACAGGATCTGTTGCAGGCCTCTCTCTACCTTCTTAAAATACTGCTCCAGGTTAGACTGGACAGAGAGCAACCTCTTCTCATCCAAGATCTCCTTGTAGCATTGCATCAAATCCATGATGCCTCTGGAAACCCTAGTGAACCTTTCCAAGTTGGGATCCTGAGCCTGAAAAGTTGCCGACACTTGCTGCATCTCACGCGCCCGAAACTAGTTCGCGCTTGTTTACGTAACCGCGTAAGACGTAATGACGCGTAATTTTTTATATTTTTATGGGGGCGTGTCTGTAACCACGAAACGATGTAAGTCGGGACCGGTGTAAACCGAGGACTCCCTGTATGTATATGTAATTCAGTGAAAATTAAGTTTCAATAGAAAGTCTTTGAACTGTCTCTTTATTTTTACTTATATTTGCGCTATGAAAAAGTATTGAGCATTCTCTTATGGAAGGATCTACTCAGAAAATTATATATATATATATATATATATATATATATATATATATATATATATATATATAGATAGATAGATAGATAGTTAGATAGATAGATAGATAGAAATATAGATATACCTTTTTTCTAGGTAGCTTGACTTATGAGTGTTTTTTATAATAAATTTTCCATGATATGAGCTTTGATCCACCAAAAATATACCCTATCCAAACAGCAAAGTTTTAATTTACAAGCTCTGCTGAGGAAATGGCTTTTCTGGGCCGATTAGCCTCATATTCTTCTGCGTGTACTCTTTGGTGCTCCGAGAACGCCTTGTGCAGTGCTTCTCAATTATTTTTTGTGACACCCACTCTTGGGAGAAAAAAAAAAAAAAATCACACTCCACCCATGAATATAAATAGTGTTTACTGCACTTTATATAGTTGTCTTGGTTCATTTTTCCTACACATAGCATGACAATGAGCGCGCCACTGCCAACTACTGTAGTGGATGCGTAATTACACTTAATTCTAATACAGTATGGCAAAAAAGCATGTTCCCCAGGATCATACTCGCCTTCCCCTTTGGCATCTCACTGCGCCCCCACTATTTAAGAAGCACTGGCCTTGTGGGAGCTCACCACGAGCCTTTCCTTGCTGGCATTCGTAGCGTGTACATGCACACAAAATTATCCTCCTCCTATTTCTGTTACGCACCATCTCATGCTTGCCCACATGAAATATTCGCCCGCAGTTGATGATCGGAAGTGTTAGTTGACATTGTTAATTCTTGTATTGTTATTTATTATTAATTATTATGAATGTTACTGTATGTGTAGTATTATTATAATTATTATTATGAAATATTTATTGTTTTTTCATGTTTATCTTTAATATATTAGGTGAAATATACATGTTTGTGGCAGGCTGGAGGGGTTTGGAATGGATTAATTGGGTTTCTGTTATTTCGTTTAGGAATAATTGTTTCATCTAACGAGCTTTTCGGCTTACGAGCTCGTCGTCGGAATGGATTAAATTGATTAGCTGAGGTATCAACGTGGATATAGATATAGATATTCTGTGCAAATCTGAGCAGTGATGCATGACTCTCTATTCTTTGGAGTTCGGGTTCGGAGGTTAGAAAATTAAGTTACAGCTAAAGATTGTTAGATCTCTGACTTTCTGCCACATCTGTTCAGGTTTTATTGCATTCGGAATTTGGGAATCCGATCATTTTATTTACAGGTACAAGATTATTAAGAATAAAAAGCAATATGTGAAAATTCTTTCTTCCAAAGAATCGAAAACTTGATGCTGCACTTCAGATGACAGTTGTTGCTCTCCACCTCCATGACTAGCATTTCTTGAAGTGATGGGACAAACACTTGAGCTACAAAACTATTGAAGTTTCACAATATGATCTTACGAACAGCAGATCAATGAACCTCAATATGCTCTGTTGTCTCAGTGTACTGAGATGTATGGTGCTCTCTCAGCTGCCATCACATCGTTATTCTACAGTAGAGTTTGGAAAGTAATCCTGACTACCCAACAAACACAACATTCACACCAATTCCTTGTAATTTACCAGTGACTCAGTCCGTATTTCAGGTCCATCCAAAGCATCCATTATCCATGTTGACCCAACAGCCTACAGAGCTTTTCAGTGGACGTACCTGTGGGAATTGAATGCTTTTGAGTCATATGTTTCACACTCTGTTGCCATTTGGAAAGAGCACAAATTTAATCGAAAGTCTTTTATACCTACCATGTAGTTCAAGGAAGAAGTAAAGACTTGTGGAAAAAGAATTAAGAATATTCCCGTCAACGAATGTGCCAAAGACGATGCTGGTGATGATGTTGATGATGATGATGATGATGATGATGATGGTAACTTGTTTGTGATATCTTCTCTCGACTCGGTTTTGTAGAGAAACATGTTCTCTCCATTTTCACAGATTCATTCAATTTACTTATGTATTTATTTTGGAATCTGAGAAAAAGGAAATAAGAACATATTTAGGAGATAAAATTAGAGTAAACACACACCGATCAGCCTTCACATTAAAACATTATGAACACTGAAAGGTTACGTGAATAACTTGTTATAGTCACACCTGCCAAGTAATAGGATTCGACACAGCAGTCACTCCTGGAAACTCAAAACAAGAAAAAATTTTTTTTTTTTTTTAACAATTCTTTATTGTCAAAGTACTTTTACATACATTGAAATTTGGTTTGTGCTCTGGGCACCTGTCGCCACTGTGCAGCGCCAGTTATTGCGTTGTTCTATCCTTTTGATGCTGAGCGCCAAGCAGGAAGCAACAACTACCAAATTTTAACGTCTTATGGTATGACGCGGCCAGATTCGAACACCGACCTTCCGGAGGATAAATCGGACGCTCTACCAACTGAGCTAAATCCCCGGTAAAAAATCAGCAAACATATGAATCTTAAGTGACTTGGATAACACTGTGATGCAAAACAATTGGTTCTATTCCTTCCCAAAACTGTAAAACTGTTTCTCCAAAAGGGGGATTTGCACAGCCTGGCAAAAAAAAACAAAAAAAAAAAAAAAAAAAAAAGCCACACACACATATGTTGTTGTTCCATCTTTATCTTTTCTTATAGCATGTAATCAACATGGCATTGTGTAAACAAAGTGAAATAAGAGAACATTTCTGCCCATCGAGTGTCGGGTTCATTTCTCACCGACGACTTGAATCGATGAGGGGAAAACTGAACCCCTCCATAAAGTCTTCTCGTTACATTCTGAAAACGTTCAATAGGGTTAAGGGCAGGACTCTGTGGGGTCAATGCACATGTGAAAATGATTCCCCGTGCCCCTGAACCTCTATTTCATTATTCGAGTTTATATTCTATATCCATGCCGTCAGAGGAGGAAAAAGGGCATTGATGTGATAACCTGCTCATTCAGTACATTCAGATCAGCAGCTGCTTCATTTTATTGCCACATTAATGTTGCTGAGCCTCGACCGGAACAAGCAGATTAACAAAGAGATTACGTTCTGTGATCAGGGATAAATGCTCTCCATCAATATATATATATATATATATATATATATATATTTTTTTTTTTTTCTTGCTGGGCATTGTATACAAGTTATGAAGACTGTCTTCCTTTCGGCTTTTTCCCTTTTACTCAGGAGTCGCCACAGCGAATCATCTGATTTGTACGTTTGATTTGGCAGAGGTTTTTACGTCGGATGCCCTTCCTGTCACAACCCTTTTAGCAAGGGACAGAAACACGCTGACGACTTTGCAGCTCCTCTTTACGAAAGTCAGCAATGGTTCTTTTACATCAACCTCTCACCATAGACAGTGAGAGACATGGCCCGCCTTTGATAACCCAGTTAGCCGCACTGGGGGGGGACAGTGACAACCTTGTGGAGAGTGGGACTCGAACCCCCAACCTTTGGATCAGCGATCCAGCGCCCTATACCACTAGACCACCACTGCCCCCTTATGAAGACTAAGGCCGGAAAATACCCCCTCCCTCCCACACCTCCACCATATATTTAATCGTAGATCATTGCCCATGATGATAATTCTGAAAATATTCCCACTACTACTACAAATAATAATAATAATAATAATAATAATAATAATAATAATAATAATAATAACAATAATAATTATCTAAATGTCCGTTATTGTGTGGTGGATTTTTCGCTTTTCTTGATCTCTCAAACAAGTGTTTTAGCTCGAGAGAGTTGAATCTATCAGGGAGAATTTCTCAAGCTTCTGCGCAGCAAGGTGCCCGAGGCAAATCACAAATCACTTGGTCCAGTACAGGTGGAGGTTTTCGTCTTTCCATATTGGAAGTCAAGCTGCATCCGTTTCTGCTCGTCTGCCTCTGAAAAAGCTCGTTTCAGCTTTAGTCCCACATCAATGACAGAGCTGTGGATGTCTCTGCAGAATGGTAGAATAGGCTTTGCTAAGGTTGGAAGACTCGGAACAAAAGAAGCCGTTGGAGAATGAGTGTCGGGAGGAGGACTTCTTGATTTTTTTTTTTTTTTTTGTGGGGGTTGTGTGTGTGTGTGTGTGTGGGGGGGGGTATTTATTCCTTGATGATAGGCATGAAACAACATCAGATCTTTACTGCTTTCAGTTGGCTTTCAAGTGGCAGGCTTTTGTTAGCATGGATGGAAATACACATTCCTCTGGCATTGTAGTTATTTCTTTTTCTAACAGCCATCCAATATGTACCAAGTTCCGTATTAAAAACGAGCATGCTCCTGGAACAGATCTCCTCCGTGCACTCGAGTTCAGTTCAGATTTGACTTGTGATCACATGGTGACTCAGACACGAAATTCTGCAGCATGACAGTTGCAATCAGAGTTGCTTAATGGTAAAGCATGTGGGGCAGAGGTTTTTTTTACTTTTTAACAGTCCAGAAACAACAACAACGGGCAGTGGTGGCCCGATGAAATGCTGCTGAGCTACTGACACCACGGTTTGGAATTCAAGCCCCACCACCACCAAGTTGTCACTTCTGTGCCCCCCAGTGCAATAACTGGGTTATCAAAGGCCGGCCGTGTCTCTCACTGTGGTGGGAGGATCATGTAAAAGAACCATCGTTGACTTTCATAACGAGGAGCTGCATAGCCGTTAGTGTCTTTCTGCCCTGCGATGGCTTGGCGAGCTGTCCAGGGTGTACTCTGCCCTCTCCCAGAGTCGGGTGAGATGGGCGCCAGCCTCCCTGTGACCCTAAATAGGATTAAGCTTTTCAGAAAATGAATGCATGAATGAACAGCATACTCCTATATCAGAATGTTAAAGAATCCTTTAAAACAAACAAACAAACAAAAAATCCTGGATCCAGAATCTCAGAAATTGAATGGAGTCTTCCAAAATCTCAGTTTTTTTTTTTGTTTGTTTTTGTAATTAAAATCACACCGCACACTTTGCTGGTTCGACCACGCCTCCATTGAAAATTCTATGAAAAGCGACGAACAAGTCTCGCTGTGATCTGTCTGTATTTCCATCCTTCAGTCCAACAAAACAGTCAAGGACCAGCAACACAACTCTGCCATTAGCCCAGTAACCTGCTAAAACATCAACCTCCAATTCCATCTCGGAGGGTGTTTGGATTTCTTGTGGTCCACTCTGCATAAAAAAAAACAAACAAACAAACAAATAAACAAACAAACAAAAAAAACCCTGACTGTTGTCAGCACATATGTGAAGCTTCTGTTTAATGCAATGCCAGCATGGGGTCTCAAATCCCGTCTAGAATAAACGAAAAGCCCACTTTACTGTTCCTGAACCTCAACTACAGAGCTCCATCAACACACAAAGGGAAAAAATGGAACTTTGCTACGTGCTTGGACTTATTTCCACCAGCGGTGGGATTTTATTATAATATATATTGGTTCATGATGGAGAAGGGGATTTCTGCCCATATTGCAGGTGCTACGGTTCGAGCTTGATCTGATGAGGGGATTACTGAGTTCTCTCAGAAGGCATTGTCTTTATTTATAGAAAGAATTCTGACAGTCAGTGAAAAGAAAATGTATGAAAAACATTGTGCAGTGTACCTTTTTAAATGATGAATGGGGCAAATGAGTCTGAAGAGAAAGCAGTGGCTCTGTTTATAGCGTTGGCAAACCAGAATATCACAGTGAAGTCGCGGATAATTTATTGATCGATTCATTCGTTTGGCTCGTCTTTTTCCGAGATCGGGGTCAGGGGTAATCCTGGGAACATGCACCCCATGGAAACCTATGCAAGAATGTTCACCATCTATGGCTTTCAGGCTTCTAGTGAAAATGTACGTAAATGTAGAGTTTCCAGGGAACCAACCAGAACTGGTTTCACGCATTCAGACTGTAGCACATTTTACCAAGTAACAGCATGTTGTACCGAGTCTTCACACCAACGCAGTCCCGGCAAAACTAGACTTCCATGTTGCTATGTTGGGAGCGCAGTTGTGGCCTGGCGGTAAAGGCGCTGGATCACTGATCTTGAGGTTGAAGGTTCAAGCCCCACTATCCACGGGTTGTCACTGCCCTCCACTCCACCACCCCCCACCCCCCACCCCCCAGTACAGGTAACAGGGTTATCAAAGGCCGGCTATGTCTCTCACTGTCTATGGTGTGAGGTTCATGTAAAAGAACCATTGCTGACTTCCGGCAAGAGGAGCTGCAAAGCCGTCAGCGTGTTTCTGCCCTGTGAGGTCCTGGTGAGTTGTCCAGGGTGTACTCTACCTTTGCTCGGAGTCAGCTGGGATGTGCGCCAGCCTCCCCGTGACCCTGATTAGGATGAAGCCGTTTCAGAAAATGAAGAATGTTGGGAGCGAGCGAGTGAGCATCAGTGGGGTTTAAGGGGGCAGCATGCTCGCCTGTTAGCGCTGGTTCCGATTTGTTTTGGTAAAAATTCCTTCAAAATATGGAACACACTCATTCATTCATTCATATTCTAAGCCACTTCGTCCTGTTTAGGGTTGCAGGGAGTCTGGCGCCCATCTCAGCCGACTCTGGATGAGGGCGGTGTCCGCCCTGGATGGCTGACCAGGCTATCACCGGATATGGAACACAATGTGGAATTAATGTATGAATTAATCTGTGGGAAAGTGTTTCATTTTTATTTTTTAATTTATTTTGTTGTTGTTCTTGTTGTTGCCGACCAAACTTTATGGAACAGCTCACGTCTGTTTTTTTCTTCTTGTCTTCAAAAATCTTGTCAGTGAGAGGAAAGCAAGAAATGCCTGACAGCTATTACTAAGATTCCGCCATCCAATTTGGAACGCATCATTTGGAACACCGAGAGTGGGGTGTCCTCATGAGCCGGTTTTCCAGCAGGTCATTGCGGTCCCGTGTCGTGCTGTGACACTGAAGCGAGCGTATAATGAAAACGAATCCGACAGTCATGAAACCCGCCAAGAGCCACTGAGATCTGAACTCGAGTGGGTTGATTGATGGTCTTATAAGCCAATTAGGCCAGTGGCGCTGAGTCATGGCTTGAAGTCAGTCATCACTGGAGTGTTTCGCGTTGGTCTTTTGTTCTCCTGCCATGTTTGCCTTGAGGGAAAGATCTGATTATGTTCATGAAGGTGTGTGTGTGTGTGTGTGTGTGTGTGTGTGTGTGTGTGATGTTGATAAGGTAAAGTCTATGGAGCAACAGATGAACCAGGTTGAACATCACAGTTCAGTTCTTTCCGACTGATGTGACTTATCTTCTGCGTAGCTACATCTCATCCCAGGATGTAACTGGATATGAAGGCGCCATTCGGAATAAAGAGAGATGCACTGTGAAGATGAATAGGATGATACTACAAAGGTTTGGAATGTATTGGACGTGTGCAATGGGACTGGGAAAGCTAAGCTACGAGGTTGTTTATATTTTGGCAAAAGAAAAGCCACTAAATCCATCTGAGAACACCATTGTCTCCCGTGTTCTCATTGAAATCACTTATGGACCAGCTAATGTTTTAAGGAACCATCATAAAGTAAATTCTCACAGCTTGCAGACGGTCCTGGCAGTTCTACCACCAGCGTATTTGGGCACATTGAGGTACAACTGGGACTAGCGCTGATATCTGATAAATCCAGATTTTGGCGTTTTGCAACACCTGCAGTATCTGCTTTTTGTTTCTCTTTCAGCTCATCTGAGGCAGTAAAACTCTCAGTAACCCCAATATAGAACACAACGGGGTGTTTTCTCACATAAAACATCATGATGAATTGTTAAGGCTTCTGTTTGTTATTCTGCCTCCGTGTCACGAGTTTTAACCCAAGGTATACCATACATCTTCATGTCTGAGGTTCAAGCTGCTATTAAATTGATTTAAATGATCCATTGTACGGTTCCAAGAATGAAGAAAAAGAAAAGACTGTCATTTTGATGTCGTGTAATGAATGTTACAGCTCCGTTGTTTACAGAGTTACAGTCAGATTTTTGCAGTTTGACTCAAGATTGAATGAAAGTCTATACATGAGAATGCAAACAGCAGCTGAAATTCGAAGCCAAGCAGAATCTTTCAGAGCCAGTGATTATCCCGGAGGTCTTGATTTGACCCAGTTTGCAAGATGACAATTACGGTCAAAATCTGTGACCAAAGCGATACAACTCTCATGAAGAATAATTAGAGCAGCATGTGTAACATTGACTGAATGCTAGGTGAATATTCCGACCATATGACAGACGACTGAGAACCATCGTGGTCTAACCCACAATAATTGAAAAGATAGATCTTATAGGCTCATATTGACAGACACGAATAAAGTCTATGTGGGCAAAACTGGTCTCTTTACTTCCTGATGTCCCGAAAGAACTTTTGTCTTTTACCTCAAAATGGTTTATCGGGTGATATCCTTGTAATAGATTCACCAATCAGAACATGGGATTGCTCATGTTTGGTGAGTACAGACGCTCCTCGACTTACGTTCATCCGTTTTACGTTTTTTTTTTTGTTTGTTTGTTTTTTTTTTGTTTTTTTTTTTACGTTTTTTTATTTATTTATTTATTTTCCAAAAAAAAAAAAAAAAAAAAAAAGCAAATTTTGAGTTTATACGTACAGTACCTATGTCGTACGCTGACGTAATGATGCAATGATGCTGCATTCATTGTTTACAAACTACAGACTGAGTGTGTGTATCTTCTTCTTCTTTTCCTTTCTGCTGTTCCCTTCAGGGGTCGCCACAGCAATTTATCCGCCTCCATCTCACCCTGTCCTCTCATCTTCTTCTCTTACTCCAACGACCTTCATGTCTTCCTTCACCCCATCCATAATTCTCTTCTTTGGTCTTCCTCTAGGCCTTCTGCCTGGTAGTTCCAACCTCAGCATCCTACTGCCAATATACTCACTATCCCTCCTCTGTACATGTCCAAACCATCTCAATCTGGCCTCTCTGACTTTGTCCAAAACATCTGACATGGGCTGTCCCTCTGATGTACTCATTTCTGATCCTATCCATCCTCGTTACTCCCAGAGAGAACCTCAGCATTTTCATCTCTGCTACCTCCAGCTCTGCCTCCTGCCTTTTCCTCAGTGCCACTGTTTCTAAGCCATACAACATCGCTGGCCTCAACACCGTCTTGTACACTTTTCCTTTCATTCTTGCTGACACTCTCCTATCGCACATCACACCGGACACGCTTCTCCAACCATTCCAACCTGCCTGCACACGCTTCTTCACCTCTTTTCCACACTCTCCATTGCTCTGGATTGTTGAGCCTAAGTACTTAAAATCCTCCACCTTCGTTATCTCTGCTCCCTGTAACATCACCGTTCCTCTTGGGTCCTTCTCATTCACACACATGTATTCTGATTTTCTGAGGCTAACCTTCATTCCTCTCCTTTCCAGGGCATATCTCCACCTCGCTAGATTTTCCTCCACTTGTTCTCTGCTCTCACTACAGATCACAATAATCCAGGGAGATTTTTGCCTAACCTCGTCTGTCAGCCTGTCTATCACCATTGCAAACAAGAAGGGGCTCAGAGCTGATCCTTGATGCAGTCCCACCTCCACCTTAAATCCGTGTGTGTAAATAAACATAATGACGGCACGGTGGCGTAGTGGTTAGCACGTCCGCCTCACAGCAAGAAGGCCCGGGTTCGATTCTCGGCCTGGGCGTTTCTGTGTGGAGTTTGCATGTTCTCCCCGTGCTTGTGTGGGTTTCCTCCGGGTGCTCCGGTTTCCTCCCACAATCCAAAGACATGCACTGTAGGTTAATTGGCCATTCTAAATTAGGGACTACAGATGGAAACTAGCTATTAAGCTATAATCTGGTACAGTACATCTCTGTCTCTATGAGCTTAATGTTCCTGTATATTGTCCCTTAAATAAATAAATAAAATAAATAAATAAAGTGTGTGTGTGTGTGTGTATACTAGTATATATATATATATATATATATATATATATATATATATGTATGTGTGTGTGTGTGTGTGTGTGTGTGTATAGACCGGAAGTCTGTGTAACCCACAGCAAGTACACTACTTTTGCAAGTACACTACTTTTGCAAGTACACTACTTTTGGTATTGAGCGCCTCACATGTTGTAAGCGTTGATTGACTGTTTTAAGCCTCATGTAAAGTGACTCGGCATAAATAAGTGACTTATTTGAAATGAATGTTGATATTATTTGATATATTTGATATTATTTTACAATGTTATGTTTATAATAATTGATTTAGGGGTGTTTTATGAGATACGTTAATGGTATTTATGGATGTCTAGTTCAGTATGAGCGTCATCCGTCATACGTCATACGTCACTGTAACAGTATATGTTCTCTTTCAACTTACGTTCGGCCGTCCGGAACCAATTAAAAACGTAAGTCGGGGAGCGTCTGTATAGACAGAATTACGTTCCTTATCCTGAGGTATCAAATCAATCAGATTGTGCTGATCGTGTGTCGTATAAACTAATAATAAATATATTTTTGAAGGAATTTTTTGTTCAGAAGTTTCATATTTGTTTTAGGAAAAAAAAAAGCATGCTTGAATTGTCAGAGTGAATCAGTTGAAATTTTTGACACTTGTTATTGTGTGGAAAGAAGATTGAATATTTGTGCATATTGTGCATCAGCCCACATCCTGTATGGGGAACAGGGAGTGGGGTGGGGGTGGGGTCCTTTGGGATCTCTTTGGTGTACTCATAATGCATACTTGGTTGCCTAGCAGGTAAACAAACAAATGGCCTCCCACACAAAGCTGATTCAAGCTGAAGCAATTAAAAGTCTGTTCTGCACAACAGCAGCAGATTATTGCGTGTTACTAATTAAGGCAGGAGATTTGTTTCAGGGGGAAAAGTCACATGGAGCTTTTTAATAAAATCATTTGATGTGGTGGTTGTTCGCACATGCAGACCAGAACATTCTTCGAGACGGTTTTGTTTGGTAAGATCAGATGTGATTGGCAGTTTTAAAGACAGGTCTCGAAAAAAAAAAAAAAAAGTCTAAGATGGCAGATGACCCGCTGTAACCTGTGACTGCAGGACCGGGCAGGATCATCTGCCGTACCGAATCAATCGGCCCACCTCCTGACATGTCTCCAGTCCTCGGCCAGCATTTTGAACATTGTGAGTGGATGCCTGAGTTCCGTATAAACTCAACAAATGCACCATAAATGTCAAGGCGTGTTTGAGATGCGAATCATTAGCTTTGGCTCACAAGTATGCAGAACAAACGAAATGCCACCCCCCCCCACACACCCCCCCCCCCTCCTTAAAGACAAGCTGGTGCTGTGCTTTTTCTAACAAGGACACGGTGCCACTGATGCGACTCAAACACCCTGGAGGTTTTTTGCCTGCGGCTAAAAAAAAAAAAAAAAAAAAGAAAAAAAGATATTTACTCAGCTGAATTGAATAAATAAATTATAGAGTCATAAAAAAATCAAAACTTGTTCAGTGGTTTTGTTTTAATGAAATTGATGGCATGCAATCAACTCAAACTTTGTTAGATAATTGATTTACATGTCTGTATTTCAAACGATGTGCAAAAACTGATGAATGTGTCGATGTTTGAATAATGAATGGAGGGAAGAAAAGAAAAGCTGGGATGTTACAAATCAGTATAATGCATGCTGTTGGCGTCGGTTTGTTTTGCGTATATGTTAATCCTCTCAGCTTTAGCTGCAATTCCGCTACCAAGCCAAAAGCGCTGGGTGAGTTTGCACAAGCCAAGGCCATTACTGTTCCTTCTGGCTCTACCCACGTTCGATAGAAAGTCCTAAATGCTACTTTGAAGCTAACAGGCTGTGGATTTGCTCATAAGTCAAAATGTTTGTTCGATAAAACAAAAATCCCCATCGTCAAGGTACCACTGTATATCAATAAAAACAGTAAATATCAGGTAACAATTTAAATAAAGCCAATATTTATTATTTTGGACAAACAATATTATTATTTGGAAATCTAAAATATTTTGGTAAAGACTCAATGTTATTATAGCCATCAAATACAAAATAAATAAATAGAAACTAAAACCACGTCCTGATAGTATGGTGCCAAAGTGGTTAGTGGTCACATCAGGCTCACAGTGGGAAGGTCCTGGGTTGGATGCTGTGTGTTTTGTTTTGTTTTTTTGTCCCATGCTTCCTCTGGGTAGTCTGGTTTCTTCCATCAAGTCCATTGGTGTCTCCAGATTTTCCCGAGGTGTGAATCTGAATGGCTCTGTGTGTGTGTGTGTGTTTGTGTGTGTGTGTGTGTGTGTGTGTGTGTGTGTGTGTGTGTGTGTGTGTGTGCCAGTCTTCTGACGATCTGACAAGCTTTCCAGGGTGTATCCCCCATTCGGCAGTGTTGGCTGAGATGGGCTCCCACCACACAGTGACCCTAATAATATAATCATAGTGGTGTTTTTACTTACTACTGTCTTTTATAATAAATTTTCCATGATACAAGCTTCAAACCAACAAAAAATCTGCTCCATCCAACGAGCAAAATTTTGATTTACGAGCTCTGCTGGGTAAATGGCTTTTCCGGGCCAATTAGCCTCATATTCTTTCGCATGTATTCCTCCGCGCTCCGAGAATGCCTTGTGCAATGCTTCTCAATTATTTTCTGTGATGCCCCCTATAGGAAGAAAAAAAACATTTCACACCCCTCTCAGCACCCCACGTGCGACTATAAATAGTGTTTACTGCACGTCATATCGTTTGCTCAGTGCTTTTTTTCCTACACCATAGAGAACACAGATCGCTACTGCTACCCACTGTAAAGCATGCACACTTACACTTAATTCTAGTACAGTATGGCAAAACGCATGTTCCCCCCCGGTGCCCCCCCGCATCACATCGCCCCACTATTTGAGAAGCACTGACCTTGTGGGATCTTTGCCACAGTCGATGATCAGAAGGGTTAGTTGACTTATTGTTTATTCTTGTTTTATTATAATTATTATTTATTGTTAATTATTATTATTATTTATTATTAATCTTAATGTACATGCATCATTATTATTATTATTATTATTATTATTATGAAATATTTATTGCTTTCACATGTTTATCTTTCATATATTATGTGAAATATACGTGTTGCAGGTTATATGAGTTTGGGAGGGGTTGGAACAGATAATTGGTTTTCTATTTTTTTCCAATGGTAATTTTTCTTTTATCTAAATAACATTTTGACTTGCGAGCTCACCCTCGGAACGGGTTAATTTTGTAAGTCGTGCTACTGGATATTATTTAAAAGTCGATGTTTATTTATGTATTTATTTTGTAGGTAACCTTGTATGATCATTTGCATCCGAGCATTTCTTAGATATTTGTTCCGTTCTATAGGTTTAGTTTTTAACAAGAAGTGGGTGTGGCTTGTGGGAAAGCTGCCCAGATGCATTACTCATTCATGAACACTAAAGATTGCTAAATAAAAATAATCCCGATATATATTTTGTGGAGACCCAGTCGACGAGGAAGTAGGCCATCTCTGTGGAGTGATATGAACTGGTAGCTTTCTGGGAGGTCACGTGAAAACATTAAAAAAAGAATTAACTGAAATGACATCAGCGTATCTCGGTGCAAGCTGAAATTCCGCACTGTTTTATTATTTTTCATCATTTTATTATTTTCTTTACCATGCATGAGATGGAGGTTCACATTTGCTTCCCAATCACCTGTTCACCACCTTCGATTCAGTGCCACAGGCAGCTATCAGGTCGTTGAAGTCCATGTTGTCGGCGCATTGTGTGTGTGTGTATCGTTTTGATGAACTGTACACCGGAGTGCTGTCGACAGTCCAACCTCGACTGCTTCGGCCTTGTCCTGTTCCCAGGCTCATGGGAAGAAGTATCCTTGAGTGCAGAGTCTCAACAGAGAAACACTCCACACTATAAATCATGGTTAGTATCACACGGGGACACCGCCGGGCGGGATCTGGTGAAGCCTGATGGCTCGATCAGTCTTTCTCTCTTATACTTTTTTCTTTTGTTCACCTCTGAACAAACCAGAGGGGAAACTCACTGATTAAACCTTGAGGTTTACAGTTTCACGATTCCACCAAATCCACAGCTGATGGTTTAATCATGGGTGGTGGTGTTTGTTAGTTTATTTGCTCAAAAGAATTTATGGGCAGATTTTTATGAATCGGAGGTGTGGCTTTTGACAAGAAAGAGTGTGTCCCATTTTAGAGACAATCGAGATTAAATTCTGAATTCGGGATTTTTTTTTAGGAGTCATTAACATTGAAAGAGGGTACTGGTGTCATAGTCCAGCCTACTACTACTACTACTACTACTACTACTATTATTATTATTATTATTATTATTATTATTATTTTATTTATTTATTTATTTATTTTTTTTTATCACAGTTTGTGTGTCTATAGTCAAAGGTTTGTTTGTTTGTTTGTTTGTTTTTCTGATCAGATGTGGGACTTTTTTAAAGGATTCTTTAAAAAAATATGAGAAGACTTTTTGTGTCGTATTGCAGCGGTGCAGTGGTGGTCTTAGTAGTATAGGGCGCTGGATTGCTGATCCTAAGGTTGGGGGTTCGAGTCCCCACAGGGTTGTCACTGCTAACCCCCAAATCCCCAGTGCAGCTAACTGGGTTATCAAAGGCGGGCCATGTCTGTCACGGTCGATGGTGAGAGGTTCATGTAAAAGAACCATTGCTGACTTTCGTAAAGAGGATCTGCAAAGCCGTCAGCGTGTTTCTGTCCTTTGCGAAAGGGTTGTGTCAGGAAGGGTGTCCAACGTTAAAACCGATACCAAATCAAACGTGCGAATCATTCGCTGTGGCGACCCCTGGAAAAAAAAAAAAAAAAAAAAAAAGGGAAAAAGCCGAAAGCAAATCTGATTACAACCTGTAAAAAAATCTCATTACAGCCATTTTTATATTTTCACTTTTGTTTTTTTGTTTGTTTATTTTGTTTTTGATGACAGTTTGAGTGTTTGTCTGGGACTTTGGAGATTATTCTGATAAAATTCTCCAAAGTGGATTTTTCAAGGACTGTTTAATATTGGAAAAAACAGTTTTTATGAAATAAGATATATTTTGAATTAAAAATAGAAATCCAAGTCAATATCAGTATTTATTTATCAGTGAATTGCTCACTAATAATTACTTGAACTGCATTTTTTCCACTCTGACTGGCTCCGACAGGAGCTGGAGCTATAAAACGAATGAGTATTTCTCAATATCGTAATGAATGTAAATATCTGAGTGTGTCTGCGTGCAGCCCATAATGATCTTGTGAAACTGATGAGGAATCAATGCCTGATATTGGTTGGTGTGTGTGTGTGTGTGTGTGTGTGTGTGTGTGTGTGTGTGTGTGTGTGTGTGTGTATCTATCGGCACCTGATGCGATGTGTGAGTAAGTCGGCCTGATTAACTCATGATTGGATCACTCTGATATTTCAAGCTCGGTCGGATTATAATTTCCTCACCTTCTCAACCTCCAATTGATTTGTTTTGACACCATTGTTATTTCTAATTAGTGTGATTAAACATGCTCGTGTTTGGAGCCCACTTTGGTAGAATAGAATGCAGCATTGGATTCACGTGTGTTGCTTTCATGTGTGTGTGTGTGTGACAGAGAGAGAGAGAGAGAGAGAGAGAGAGAGAGA